>JACCIB010000240.1:0-230169 GCA_018906965.1 Philotrypesis tridentata | reverse complement strand
CAAGGTATACTTCTCTATTAACGATGAAGAAGCCAGTGAGGAGTTAATAAAGTATTTAAAGAAAACCACATGCATGGTTTACCACCACCTGTCATAGGAAGGGGACATGAAAGTTCCAGACAAATACATTGTAGAAACAGTCTTCCACAGCAACGAAGACATTGACAAAATAATAAAAAATGTACGCAAAGAATTCAAGTACGCAAAACCACAATGGCAAAAACAAACGAAGTACTCAGAACCACACCACATAGATCAAGAAGAAGACGAGGAAAATGAAAGCGACAACGCAGAAGATGAACTAGTCCAAAACAAAGAAGACATAAAAGGGGAAGAAGCCGAAGACATCTGGGGAGACCCAAGCATGAAAAACAACTGGAAACAACTAAACTCTACACCCATTGACAATGAACAAGAAGATTGGGACAAAGAGATAGAAGAAGCAGAAAAACTAAAAAAGAAAGTTCCACAAGAACCGCAAGAAGATTGGAAAATTGAATACGCAAAAGACATACTAAAAGAAGACACCACAAACTAAACATAACAATGCGTCTACCAACGCATTGACACACAAACATAACAACACACAAACAAACACAAAACACACCAAAACAAAAGTAAATCTTTAACCATGCAAACCCAGAGCTGAACTAACCCGCTATGCATGAAGCGAAAAATTCGAGTATATTCAATAATAGAGTACAATATCAACCACACAAAAGACCCACATAAAAACCCTATGTTTTTTTTCTTTGTTACAGATGGCACACCACACGAGAGCGCTGAATGTTCTTTACGTAGAGACGGACTTAGAGAGAGATCCGCTAGGATTTAGAGTGACGTACAGACCACCAACGTACGTCACTGAGGTCTTAGAATACGTAAAAACATTCGGAGACATACAAGACGTCGAGGAAATAAACGTTGTGGTGGAAAACAACAAGAACGTAGGGAAGCTAACAGCTCGCTACAAGAAAGAGGTATCCATCAAGATGATTGTACTGGACAACTGTGCCGAAACCGCATCGGTAATGACCGAAGGGCCGAGACATCGCTTGAAGAAGTGGATGAAATTCTCAAAGACACGACAAACCATAATGACGATGACAGTGACACCATTTCACTGACAGACTCAGTCCAAGAACAACAACCACACGACCACACGACAAATGACAGAACTAATGACATAGAAGACAAAGACGAACAAGACGTCCTAGGAGCAGTAGGACCGACTCAGGTCGACCTACTGAACCTCTCCATCTGGGACGCGGACGAAAGAAACGAGACCGACGATCGCAGACAAGACACAAAAACCCTCAGACTATTAGCAGCACACAACATAGACTCGCATACAATGACAATCCTCTACCAAGGACCGACATTGGAGGCGGCTTTGCTCCTACATTCAGTGGGAGCATGCAAGACAAAAAACCAAATAACCAGTGACGATGTTCTTGCAATGACTGCTTACTACGAGCAGCCATTGCACGAACAAGACATACTAACACTAGAAGCAAAAGCACCTACTCAGCGCATAGACCTTGACGACCTACGCGACAACGACGAGGTCTATGACTACAGCAAACTGAGGGTGGTAGTAGATTCTGACCATGACTTACACCAGATGCACGGCCACTTCACCGGATTTGGTCGTGTCATCAGGTTTGACGTATCAACGCACCCAACGATACAAAACAAATTACAGATATTCATCCACTTCGAGATGATGATTTCGGCCATGGAAGCGAAGGACAACTGCTACGGTTATTATCGTTGCGAGTGGGGCCATTTGAAGCCAGACATGATTGACCTGGCACAACTGGATTGCAGCACTGTCAGCATCCGGGTCCCGGTAGACTACAGCACGATCGAAACCACCCAAATTTTCAACAAATTTGGGGAAATCGTAACTGTGAAGTACATACCGCTGGAAAAGCCACACGCGAAAGCCATCGTTACGCACACCCACACAGGCTTTCTAACATACAAACACCAAGAAGATGCGAAAAAAGCGCTCCATCATTCCAAAGGGAGATTTAGAGCGATGTATCGCAAAATAACGGCGAAAACACACCACTGGTGCAACAAGCTAATACCACTGCGCTCATACAAAGAGCACTGTGAGAACTGCTTCGACCCGAGGACAAGAAATTGAAATCACCAGCGCCAACCACCCGACTTTCCTTTTGCCACGACAACCGAAGAGTTACCATTTTATATACCATTTTACATAGCGACGACCAATTTATTTTGTATCACTTTTTTGCATCAATTTTTACTTTTCACTGTTTACATACATCGTATATTCATTATAACTATAATCATCATAATTTAAATAAGGCTAAGGACAGCAAAACCTCTTGCAAAACTAAATATATTCCATACTTTATATAACACAATGATAAATATTATTTGACCAAATTAACCCAAGCGTCCCCTAATTTTAAGTACTAACAATAATCTAAGATAGCATCTAAGTTTCAACTAACAAAAGGGCGTAAAACAATCGAAAGGCAGAATAACACCATGACAATTCTTCAATTAACCCGCCCCCAACCGCCCTGCATTCGACACCATCGTTTGCCGGGACGGCAAACCTTCCAAGGGGGGGGAGGATGTTATGTGCCGATGCCGTACGATAAACTCGGCAACGTCGCATAACGGCCAAAAGATTAGGAAAAGCGCAAAGGTACGCGCCAAACCGTCGCCACGTCTAACAAAGACTAGCGATAAAAGTACCTCTCCCACAGCCCTCGAAACGCTGACCAAGCGCTTCGCCCTCCCCAGCGCCGCCGGACTTCGCACCTAGTCCATGGGTGCGAGAGAGAGTGAAGACGCAAATGAAGCGAAGAGAGGGATGGGGGAGAGGTAAGAACAATTAGTGGGAGAGAAAGTGACGCGCTCTCTCCCATGCATAATTGCGCGCCCTCCGGCAGAGCGTCTCGAGCTGCCGAGCTACCCACACGCCATTTCGTGCTATCCAGTATCGTTTTATTTTCTCATAGAAGCCTGAGTGGCATTAATTTTCCATTTTGTATCTTTGCTTGAAGTTCAATAAAAAACCTTTTTTTGAAACGATTTCGGCGCGCTACATTTTTTCGGCCTGAATACTCCGACAACCTCCACCGTCCAGGGACGCCAATCCATTTGACGCTCGCTCTCGTTCGTTGTGGTCCTGATTTGGTTTGCTGACTCCAAAGCACCGCCGAAGTCTGCGCTTTTATTTGTGGAACTTTGAACTGACCATTTGTTGCTGATTCCGGCTCTCACCCCCAGGAAGAAGGTAAAAATTATAATAAATTTAATTATTCATTCGGTGATCATTTGTTTCGCGCATTGGCTCCGCCCCACGCTAACATTTTAGAATCTGCGCTCCGACGGACCACCCAGAGATCGCACGCTACCAAGTGCGGTGTTGTGTGCATGAACGCACGACTCAGAAGTTTTCTCCCCCTCTCGATTTTTGCCGCGCTCACCTAAACCCGCGTGTGACGAAAATTTTCTGTAGGCTTAACCTAACACTATTGCATACAGTATAATTAAGAAAAACCCGTTATCTAAATTACAGCTGAATGTTAAGAAGCTAACAAATATGTGAAAAGAAAATGGTTTTGTTTTGGTAAAAAATATAAGAAACAGTTCTTCGCACAAACTGATACTTGTTTACCAAAGGTATATGGGTTACGAACAATTCACAAGAAAGACTATTCTCTAAGACCTATTATTTCAACAATAGGGTCGCCGACATATTTTTTTTCATAATATTTGTTTAAAATTTTACAATATAGCATTGAGAAGCCTAATTCTTGCATAAAAAATAGTTACGATTTCATAGAAAAAATAAAAAATGTAAACATTTCGAATGACCACTGTATTATTAGGTTAGACATACAATCATTATATACAAATATTGATAAAGCATTAGTCTTGCAGAGCATCGAAAAAAGGTTCATACAAATAGCGAGAAAATTGAAAATCCTATTTGATGAGATTTTAGAAGCTTGTAATCTACTTATGGATATTACATATTCCAATACGATGATAAATTTTTAAAACAACTTTTTGGTTACGGGTTCTTCGATTTCGGGCTGTCATTGTTATGGATGATCTCGAAATGGAATACATTTCAAAATTAACCTATAAACCAGTGTTCTTTTTCTGTTATGTCAACGACATTATAACTTGTATTTCGAGAGAGAAAAAGTAGACGAAACATTAGAAATATGTAACTCCTATTACAAAAATCTCCAATTTACATATGAAATGGAAGTACACAAATCCATAAGCTTCTTGGACATTGTATTGATTAATGAGGTGAGTAAAATAAAGACCTTTTTGTGGCAGAAAGAACTTTTTCTAGCACATTTTTACACTGCGACAAGGCGCCCGTACACAAACAAGTACGAACGCCTAGCCCAACGCTGTGGCACACAAGCGTGCAAGTGCACGGCAATGCGAGGATCGAGGCAGCAGGAGCCACACACGAAACCGCTAGAGGGGAAAGGGAGAAGGAATTAGGAGATATAGATAGATCGATAATATTTATTTCAAATGTACATTCTGTTGTACATAACTTGGTTATAATAATAACGTGAACAACAGAATATATAAGAATTTGGGCACAAGGCCTATAACAAAATAGTAAATTACAAGATGCTCAAGCGCACGCAACAAATATAAAATAAAAATAAAAAAAATACAATATAAGCGGAAATAATAACTAATATAAAATTAACGTAATGATAATAATAATAAACAAATTATATAAAAATTTATACAGAAAAATAATAATATAATATATAATAACATGAAAATATGGAACATGACGCTCTACGCTTTGTGTAGCTAAATAATGCCCGAAACTGGACGATATCACGAAGGTTAAAAGGCAGGGAATTCCACAAGCAGGACGAGCGGACGCAGGAGGAGTTGCTAAAGAACTCTGAGGACCAAGATGGTATGACCAGTGGCGTCACATCCCCCCTCACAGGTCGAAGAGCTGTGTGGAAATCAAAATTTGCGAGAAGATGGTGAGGCCCACACAAAAAGTTTGCACAACAAACAAGCAGAGCAATAGTCCCACCGCCTGGCTGTCATTAGCCACTATAGCTGACGCTTGTAAAGGGAAATGTATTCGTCCCTCCTTAAACTATAGATATATCGAATGCCCGTGTTAAACACCCTCTGTAGCTTCAAGTCAAGTTTCATCGTAATATCACAGTCAACCAAAGAACAGAAGTTAAATATTGGGAAAAGGAGAGATTGAATAAGGTAAGTGCGCAGTTCCTGGGTCGTGCTCTTTCGAAAGAAGAAGAGTCGATACATGAATGCACGAGCACGTTTGCAGATATCTAAAATATGGTCTCGTCATGACAAAGTAGAATCTATAATTACCCCGAAGCTACGCACAGAGGAGGAGAAATTAATTCTGGACGCCCTCACGACAACATACTGGTTTGCCATTTGTGGCAACCTGCTGATGTAATAAATGGATCCAATAACTATAGCCTTGGTCTTAGAATCATTGAGCTTAAGGGGACCCACCACTTTTAAAATCTGAAATAAAAAAAATTTTCAAATAATTTTTAATTTGTTACAGTCAAGTAGAATTAAATTGAACTAAAACATTTTTAATCTAACAGTATATACAAAATATAATAAGATTAAATTTTTATTGTCCTACTTTGAGCCTAATACACATTCATGTCAGCGTAGACACTGTTCGATGACTTTTGGCACTGTCCGTAAGATTCCAAGTGTACGCATGGATGAAATGGGGTCAAATTTTTTTTACAAGCTTATTATAGTATTAGTTTCCGTATAAATAGAGGGATTTTAATTTCAATGAGTAGAAGATTTGAAAAAAAATAAAATATGTCTTTAAAATCTAATGGTTTTGAAAATATTTTTTAACACATTTTTTTTCAAATCTTCTACTTATTGAAATTAAAATACTATAATAAGCTTATAAAAAGAATTTGAGCCTATTACATCCATGCGTACACTTGGAATCTTACGGACAGTGCCAAAAGTCATCGAACAGTGTCTACGCTGATATGAATGTATATTAGGCTCAAAGTAGGATAATAAAAATTTAATCTTACTATATTTTGTATATACTTTTAGATTAAAAATGTTTTAGTTCAATTCTAATTGACTATAACAAATTAAAAATTATTTAAAAATTTTTTTGTTTCAGATTTTAAAAGTGGTGGGTCCCCTTAAGGCTGTTACGAATGGCCCAAACTGAGATCCTCTCGGTGATAGTCGACATCATGGCAGAACATGTGTCAAGCTTCTCAAGGTGGCATTGGCTATATATTTGCAGATCATCCGCATAGACTACATGCCTGACAGCAGGCTCCAAGCAGTAGCTGGTGTCATTTATGTACAGTAGGGTGAACAGCAACGGCCCAAGAACTGAACCCTGGCGTACACCTCTGTTGAACTCATAATACATAGAATAATTGCCCCGAGCATCTACAACAGCCTGCTCCCTACCCACAAGGTAGGAGGCGATCCAACGGATGACCTGCTTCGAAAGGCAGAAGACAGGCAGCTTTCTGAGGAGGTTTGCGTGACATACCGATTCAAACGTCTTGCTGAAGTCAAATAAAAGAAGGAGTGTCACCTTCTTCCTGTCCATGCCCCGCCTGACATTATCATTGAGTTTTAATAAACTCGACTGAGTGCTGTGACCAGACCAGAATAGCCGGCTCTCCAAAAATTCAGGGGCCTGCTTAGCCTTACTCACCACAATCTGCGGAATACTATCACCATTACCATGCGCCTGAGTTGCAAAGTGTACAACTGCCTCACGCACGTCAAGCTCAGTAACCTCAGAGAACGCCATAAGCTCCTGATATTGAAGACTATCAAGCGTGTGAAGAAAATCATCAACCGCAGGAGTCTGTGGATCAAACGAGACACTGCTGAAGTGCTCATTCAGATCATCTGCTGAGAAATGAGTAGTGGCATTACTTTTTGATGGCGGTATACTTAAGTTACATAATTCCTTCCATATGGATTTAGGGTCAGAGAGGGATGAGATGCGTGTGTAATAGAAATTCAATCTTGCATCCTCAATCTTTTTATGCGCATCATCACGAGCAGCGCTGTAGAAGTGCAGATCAAGTGGTTAACGCGGACGACGATACCGTCTATAAAGCCTTTGACGCTCTCTAATAAGATCACGAAGATCCGCAGTAAACCACGGGTGGCGTTTTGGCCCAATAGTCACAGTCTTTAAAGGAGCAAATCTGTCTATGGCGTCCATCAGGTAAGAATTTAGAATAACAATACTATCATATAGTCACGAGGAAGTAAGAGACACCAGTCCATCCCCTCTAAACAGCTTGATAGCTCAGCAGAGGGAATAGACTTGTAGTCACGGTACGTAAAGGTGGAGGGTTCGTATCGTGGCATCTGTAAGTCAAGTGTGGCCGTTATAAGATCATCACCACTTATAAGAGGAGTGTGAGTCTTCCAGAAGTCTAGTAAAATGTTATGCGAATCAACAAGACAGAGAAAGAGAGAGAGACTCGAAGACACTCGAGTCAGCGCTGAATACAGGACTAGAGAGAGATTTTTTTTTGATTTAAACTCATTTATTAAGGCAAGGCCATTCAAGACCGTATGCCATGCCACACAAAGTTTACAAAAAGTTTTACAGTTTTCGATTTTGACGGTAAAATTGCTTAAATAGTATAAGAAGTACAATTTTGACAGATTAACATAAGCAGCGAGTTAATACAATTTTATTATTTTTATCAGTTTGACTATCTGTATTTACAAACTTAGCTAGTTAATTTTCCTAACTAAACTAACTAACTAGACTAACTAAGCCAGCCTAGTCCCGTAGGTGGAAAAACAAGGCCTCCTTAAACGCACTCAGCGATGGTTTTAATTTAATGTTCGCCGGAATTGAGTCCCACAGTTTCATTGCGCGAATGCTGAATCCGTTTTCAAAGGTGGAAGTATTCGCGCAGGGTATTTTGAAAGCGGACGATGGCGTACGCTTAGATCGGCGCAGATCCGAATCAATCGGCGGGATAAACGGAATTAAATAGGAAGGTTTCTTCGTGCTGAGTAAATTATACATTACTAGTCCTAGGAAATAGTCTCTCCTTTTTGCAGGAGTAAGTCATCCCAACTTTTCCACGTAGGAGGCCAGACTGGCATCGCGGCGCAACTTAAAAATAAATCTAATTAATACATTAAACAACCTATTTAACTTAAGATCTAAATAACCCGTAGTATCACAGTAAACGCAGAACGCATAATCAAAGTGAGGCAAAATAAGCGATGCGACTAGCTGTTTTTTCAGACTGTTTGATAAAAAGTAAGTACGATAGCGTAGCCGATTTAATACGCCATGCACCTTAGAGGCGATAGACGAGACCTGACTATTCCATGCTAGATCAGAGCTGAACTTCACCCCCAAATTTTTTGCAGAATCAGTGAACGGAATCTCAACTCCCTCTATAACAACTCTGGGTAATGCCTCGAAGTCTAAACGCATCAAATTCTGAACGGAACCAAAAATCAACCCTTGCGTTTTCGCTGAATTTAATTGGATACCGCTCTCCCTTGCCCATGCAGCCACGTTATTTGCGTCCTCCGTAATGCGCGCGATATAGCTTGGCAACTCCGCACGTTTGCATTGCAAATAAATTTGAAAATCATCAGCGAAGAGTAAGCAGGAGTTTGCATAGTGAGTCAACGAGTCTACGATCGAATTTATAAATATCAGGAACGCCACCGGTCCCGGGTTTGAGCCCTGCGGAACACCGGACGTTAATTCAAGAAAATCGGTGGGCTTACCATTTAAATCTAGTACGGCCTGAGATCGCCCCGACAAATATGAATGAAACCAGCGTATAGCCTCATCGGAGAAATTTAGGTTCCTCATTCTTCTCAGTAAAACGGCATGACTTATGGAGTCAAATGCCTTTTTAAAATCAAACAGTAGTAAAACAGTCACTAAGCCCTTGTCAATGCCACATCTAATATCCTCGGAAAGTTTCACAAGGGCAGGTTGCGTATTATAGCCCTTTCGGAAGCCCGACTGCACATGAGTAAGCAAATTGTTTTCCTCAAGATAGTGCATTAGCTGAACTGTGATGTGTCTGTCGAAAATTTTTGCGAAATGAGGTAAATTCGCTATCGGTCGAGTATCTGACGGAGATGCTGGTTTAGCAATTTTATTCAACGGAATAACGAATGATCTCTTAAATTCATCGGGATAGATGCATGTACTCAATGATAGATTGAAAAATTCAGTCACCATTCCGATTACTATGGCAATTACATTCGCAAAGTAAAATAATGGCAAGTCATCACCACTTTGCCCTTTTATACGTCCAAGATGGCCTTGTGCAGTGTTATAAACTTCGAAAAAATTTAAAGGCTCAAACTTGAAAACTGGTCGATCGAGGTTTAATGGGAGCTGCAAAATTTCGTCGAGCTCAGTACTAGAACACAGAGGGTGGACCGTAGCGACGGACGCATAAAATGCATTTAGCATTTCCGGATCGAATACGTGTAAAGGGGATGATTTTCGCTGCCTGACTATGCCTAACTTTGCTAGAAGGTGCCACCTTTTCGCTTGATCGGTAATCTGCGCCAGCTGCTCTGTTATGTATTTTTCACGTGCAAGTTTAATCTTCAGTTTAAGTTTTTTACGAGCAAGACGATATTCCTTTAGAAGCGATTCATCATTTCTTCTTGTCGCGACACGATAGAGTATGTCTCGACGTTTGCAAGCCTTTCTCAATTCATCCGTGAACCAGGGGGATGCTCGCCTTCTAATTCGACACTCGATGAAAGGTGCCAAATTATCGAGTATACTAAGGACACTGCTGCGAAAGCTCGTAAAATTCCAATTTTGAGATGACATAAGTGAAAGCTGGCATGAATTGAGCATATCTATAAACTTCGTGCAATCAAATTTCCGAAAATCTCTATAACGTCTAAGGCCTTTAGCGGGCATTTTATCGCGCAGTTTAAGATCGACAATGAGTGAGTCATGTCCGCAGATAAAGGGTGCAGCTGATTTTTCGAATTTAATTAACAGCTCTTCGTCATTGAGCAAAACAATGCCTAACCAGGTATGTGAATCATGGACGTGATGTGTAGGGCCGCAAGGAACGTTGTATAATGCGTGTTCATCGATGAGTACTTTCAAATGATTTCCGTAATAATTTGATGAATCCAATAAGTTTGAGTTTAAATCCCCGGTGATAATAATGTTGGTATAGAGTGGTGAGAATTTTGTAAACACATTAAAAAACTCAGACAGCACGTGACCCGACGGTCTACGATATATTACAGCTAGAAGAAAGCGCTCGCCATTTTCGATTAACAATTCTAATAGCATAAATTCTGTTTCATCAATTTCCGCAATTTCAGAACAGTAGAGGTACTTGACTTTAATGCCACATCTTATATAGCATGCAACGCCTCCGCCTTGAACAAATGATCGTTTATCCGTATTATCGACTAGCATAGAATCTTGGTTTGGACAGTCCCTGTGCTTTGAACGGAGACCTCGATCGTTGCGAACAATAAAATAATCTGAAATTTGCAGCATGGAATCAGTTTGATCGGGGGTCAGCCAAGTTTCACACATTGCGAATACGTCAATTTTGTTAAAGCGTATGAACTCATTGACTACGTCTAAGTAATGGCGAAGAGAGTTTACATTGGCGAAAGCTACTCTGAGAAAAACGGGGGCCGCGAGTTTACAAGCATTACCACCAGGCCTAGAATAATCTGAATTTACAAACTCACAAGAAAGATCATCAACATTTCCTGAATCGACGAACGATAAAGTAGCCGGCTCCGAAGCTACTTGCCCGTCTTCGTATAAAAAATTGCACTGGCGTCACGTTTTCTTTCTCCTAGTTTTCTTTCCATCAGGCGTAGGCAAAGCCTGGAGACTGTTTAGCTGTTCCTGACTCTCAATTAAGATCGGCTGACTACCCTCTGTCGATACAAGAAAAACAGAATTTTTGTAAACAAAGACGCGAGTATAATTTAGCCTCTCTTTAGCACTACGAGCTTCGAGCCATAGTTCGTGCACCTTTTTTGGCCAGATTAATCGCACAAATATTGATGCATCTCCGCCATTTCCGAATAATTTTTGGGCTTTCGATTTTGCGAGAGAGAGAGAGAGAGTGAGCGCGCCAGCAGAAGAGCGCGGAAGAAAGAGAGATAAAGCGAGAGACGCGACAGCACGTTAGTACACGCTGCCGCGGAAGAAGGTGTAAGGAGAGTTTTTGGAGAAATGCGTGTCCAAACCCTAGACTAGTGCAACCGCGTTCGCCAGATTATCACTCGGCCGTCGACCCCGTCGCACGCGTTGCAAGCACTTATCGCGAAGGTACGCCTCATGCCAATCACCCGCTGGGAGGCCCAAATTGCTGCAGAGCTCTTCATCTGCCACCGCCAGTCTTCCCTCCCAGGAATGTCACGCTAAGGCCACGGCAAGAACTGCTAGCCTTGTGCCACCGCCAGCCTAGACCAAATGGCAAGTTAAGCTAACAAATTTGACAGTAGCAGATAGTCACATCGACATAGCCGCGCTGTCTATGTAGCAGTTGGCGAGCTTACACCGACATGGCAGAACGCGTTAATAGTAGTTGGCTATCTGTCCCCGACACGGTGGCACGCGTAAGTAGTAGAGAGCTTGTAAATATTTTTTTTCGAGATTGGTACATCGGTTTCGTCCATATCCGCTATATTGAACTAGTTCTAGCTATAGCGCTGGGCATCTCACACGTTGGTGGTAGTGCGCTAGCCAAATTTATTTTTCGAGATTGGTACGTCGGTTTCAGGCACATCTGCCATATTGAAATAGTGCTAGCTACAGCGCTAATACTGATATACTTTAGAGGGAGACTTTTCTCCATACTAGATCAGTCACGACGGATAAGGATAAGTAGGAGTTAGATTTCCTTCTAGGTGTGTCTGGTATCATGGAAAGTATTTTAAATTACCCTTATACCTCTGTCAAGGTTAATTTTGTTTATATTCCATTAAGCCCCAGTACCACTGACGAGGTTTAAAGTAATGTGTCTACCTTTATGAAAAACGTCATTTATGTAAATCGTTACATACTGAAAAAATGATAACAAAGATATACAAGAAATATATTGAATACTAATTAATGAATAATTATATATTTGTATAATATATACGCACATATTAATGAGTTTTCTAAATTATCCATTTCCTTCAATGGATTTTCAACTTTATCAACATAAGTAGATTTAACTGTGGTATTATACAAAATACCTTTACTGAACATTGAAAATAATTGAGACAGAGGTATTGTTATTTCGAGTAGCGTTAATGTTTGCAACCAATTTAATGCTTGTTCTTGTACTTTTGCATTTGTATTGTCGAAACGTTTAGCAACAAAATTATACATTTTATTAGCATCAAAACCCAATGGACTTAGGTCGGGATCCAAAATTTTGCTAATGAAAACAAATATTTTTCATTAATTGCAATCTTTGAACAAGAAAATTTGAAATCCTATTGTTACTCACCAAAGTGTCATTTTTAGTTCTTGTAATTCATGAATTGGAACATCGTTAACTATTGCTTCCATCCAGTGAGGCATAACATGATCCCAAATTTCTGGAGTAATTATTTCGTATGGAACTAAACAGAATAAACGACTTAAGCCATCCTTTAGGTGTGACGTTCGAGGTGCGAGTGTATCCCTAAAACAAAAGTTATATTTAAAGACATATTTTTATAATTTTATTACTCAAGAGCATTGAAACAAATTATGAATAAATACATTTTCATCGATAAATCATTTGAAGAGATACCTGGTAATTAAACATGATTTATTGCATTGATATATCATTGCAAAAGACTTTAAAAAATTCTCATATTTAAATGTTAGTATTACTAATCTGAACAAAAGTGAACGGTTTCCTACTCCGACGTGCACTCAAGCTAGGCTCATTGTGATATAATTGTTTTTTCGAATTTGACTCATATTCATTTTAAGCGATGCAAAGCATTTAATCAAGGGGCGCGGTAGCGCCACGATGGCAAGTATAAGGTACGTGAGTACGTACGCCGCCGTCGGGCGCTAGCCAGACCCTATATACATCTCATAGGCATTGTTGGAAACTCGACTTACGGTTCTCTTTACTTTGACAGTATTATTTGTCACATAGAAATACTCAAACAAAGGCTTGAGACGACACTAACAAAATCATATCAGGGTCACATTTTCTGAAAATGCTTCTATCAACAGATATTGTAAAGTGAAAGTTCGAGCCCCTCGATTTTCATCAAGAGAGAAGAATGAAAACTGAACAATTCTTCCGGTTACGTCAGCCCTACGTATTTCCGTAAAAATATATAGCACACCATGCATCAATATAGATCTACTTGTACATACTGAGCAGATGCAGACGATGTTTCATGGTGAAACATTGTTTATGTTTATAATAATCAACGTAAATATTTTAATTAATAATTTAACATATTATTATAAAATATTGTGATAGTGCGAAATATATCATAAGTTTAATATTTTAAAACAGTGTCATTTAAAAACAGTGAGAAATAAGTCAATTTCGTTCATAATGATCGACATGATTAATAGTGTATAATTAGATTAGATAAGTATTTAGTGTTATGATTGTGATTTATTAATATACAATATAAATCAAGGTTTCGTGAACTGATACTTTGTTTAAATGTTCTCTTTTCTTTTTCAGATACTTTTGGGAGGTTATATTGCCATTGAAAAAAGTTTGAATTATAAATATTTATGATTTGCAGTATTTACTATGCTGTGAAGTAAGAATATTTATTAAGTTAGCAGAATATCTGGTGCAAGCGGAAGATTTTTATTTTGATAATAAGTAATTCATCTACTAGTGTGAAGGATTGTTTTTTATGGAGGATCGTCTCCTTATGGAGGACTATCCACCTCTTGCTGTGAATTATAGACTTTTTCTCTATCCAGATCGGATGGAATGTACCATAAAAAAGTGTTAAAAAGTGAACTTATTATAAGTTGTATACAGAAAGTGATTGTGTTATTTTAAACGAGAATAAAATTATGAAAAGTATTATCCAAACAATTATTATGTGAAGTTGAAAAAAGTGCTAAAAAGTAAATGTCTAAAATTAAAATTATAATATTGAAACTTTTGAAAAACCAAATACAGCTGCCGAGGTAAACTGTTAAACTTTCATTCATAAATAGCATAATCTTTTTTTGCTACTTACGAAGAATAGTGATAGTGTCTTTTTATATTCAAAATCTTGATATGTTCACAAGATTAAATTGAAAGATAGTTCAAGTTTAATAGATTACAGCGTAACTCAGCATAGTGATTAGTGATATAAATTCTAAATTAAAGCTTTGTGTGAGGATTGTTTCGAATGCAATCCATTACTAAATGATTTTTAGTGTTGTATTGGTGATAATTTGCGTATTAAATTATTTGAACAGGTTATGCCGTTTAATCTGTATATTATAATAATAATACCTGTAAACTTTGTGAAAATAAGGAAAAATGTGAGACTCGTGGTTTGAAGCCCAGCTATCTTAATACTTAGACGGACATTCAGTTGAAATAATAAGGAAAAATGTGAGACTCGTGGTTTGAAGCCCAGCTATCTTAATACTCAGACGGACATTTAGTTGAAAAAATAAGGAAAATTGTGAGACTCGTGGTCTGAAGCCCAGCTATCAATATACTTAGACGGACATTTAGTTGAAAAAATATGTATGCAGAAAGTGATTGTGTTATTTTAAACGAGAATAAACTTATGAAAAGTATTATCCAAACAATTATTATGTGAAGTTGAAAAAAGTGCTAAAAAGTAAATGTCTAAAATTATATACAATACATGAAAGATTCATAAACTGATTCTTTGTTAAAATATATCCTTTTATTTTTCAGGTTTTTTTACTATTAGATTATATAAAGAAATAACTATTCTGTGATGTGGCAGCTAGTAAAGTGTTAAGAATTCATCTTTCAAGAAAGTTTACGTTGTTGAAGTGAATATGTAACTTTTTCTATCGTTTCCTGGGTTCACCTTTCAAGCAAGTTTCTACATTCTTGAAGTGGATGTGTAATTTTTTCTATTGTCTCCTGGGAGGTAGACTCTCAGGCTATTCGTCGAAAGGGATCCTGATGAGAAGCTAGTGAAAGTATTGTATTTTCATCGTCCAAGAATCAAAGAAAATTTATACAGAATTTCCTGTTTATATAATTTTCTTGTGATGTGACAAGTTGGTTGATTGTTACGATTATATTCAATCCTCCACGCAAGAAAGTTTCTACAATTGTGGAAATGCTTATGTTAACTTTTCCTATCGTCTCCTGGGAGATAGACTCTGAGGCTGTACGTCGAAAAGAATTCTTATGAATAGATAGTAAAAGTGTTTTATTTTCTTGGTTCAGAGAATATTCAGTTTATATAAGGAAAAAATTGTCTTGTATTGTGAGAAGCTAGTGAAGTGTCAAGAATATGCATCGCTCATGCATGAAAGTTTCTAAGTTGTTTAAGTGTATATGAATAGTTCATAACTTTTCCTATCGTCTCCTGGGAGGTAGACTTTCAGGCTGTTCGTCGAAAGGGATTCTTATGAATAGCTAGTGAAAGTGTTTTATTTTGTTGGATTTTAGAGATTATTCAGTTTATATAATAGAGAATATTCTTGCTTGATGCAACAGTAATGTTTTATACAATAATCAGCATGTATATATTATATACTTACTCCATCGATTTCATGGCTTTAGGGTCTAAATTGTCAGGTGCATAACTATAAAAATCAAAACTATAAGTTCTTAGATAAACTCAATTGTATTGGTTTAGCATTTTAAAACAAGCTTTTATAGCTATAACAGACTTTAAATCAGGCGAAGACCGAAATATTCAAAATGTAGCTTACTTATTTCAATTATATTCTTTGCTCTCATTTCTATATGTAGTCATTATTATAGTAGTGATTAAAATCTATGGATATTTTACATACATTTTTTAGTACCTTAATACAGTAGTTATTATCTATAAGCTCTGGTCTTTGTAAACATGTATTTTTTGCAGATATTTATTCCATTTTTAATGGGACCAAATGGAAGTTGATATTATATATATATTTTATACTTTCTTTGATATTATGGTTTAGCAGTAAATTCAGTATATATAAATTTTATGGCTGTGATGAATAAATATTTAACGATGATAGTAAATTAGGTTGTCAGCTATAATACAGAGTGTAAATAATAATAGAAAACATTGAACGTAATTCAACACAGTGTACCAAGATAAAAGACGTTGAAAGATTCAGTTTGCACTTCCAATGCCTTTTTCACATACCCCAAACTCAATATAAATAGTTTAACGTACCACAGAGTAGTTTAGCATAGGAGTCTGTCAAATAACAAAACAAGCAAATAGTTAACTTAATAGACAGGCACCCCAAAAGCATTATTAATATCCCATATTGGACCCACAAATAAAACTTTCAAACTATAATTTAAAAAAATTAAAGCAACGCACTTGCACGAAGCACTGAGTTCATAAGTATTCCTCTATTCATGCACAAACAAAACTTAGTCGGCAAAAGTCATTATCAATTCCATAGGCAATAAAACAAATAATTAAGCCAACACACAAACTAAATTCAATGTGCACAATTATTGAGACCCACTATTTACACATCAAAACTTAGTCGAACCCAGGAAGAGCAATCTGAAAGAGACGGCCTTTGCTCCAAAAGACGAACTCAATCAGATAGGTCTGACATAAACATACACCAATAAGTCCATTCAAATCCAGGGAAACAGAGCCAAACAACACAAAACACTTTAACATAAATTAAATTATTATGTGAATTATCATATACATTATGTGAATTATATTATCATGTGAATTATTATTAAATTATTATGTGTAGGAAAAAAAGTGAAAATAACTATACCATTTTTTGCTTGTTCTCGACAAATCACACTTGAGATCCACAAATTCACACAATAATTATTGAAAAACACCATAGTGATTTACACTTATTCACACATATACATAATTTAAAAACTACAAAAAGTCAAAAGCACTGGTCAAGTCATGTAAATTAATTAAATATGTTTATTAAAACACTCTACAACACTGTTGTACTTCTCACTACAAAAAACTTTAGCGAAAACTTGTGCACTAGCTTCGGCATGCCATTCCAGGGGAGACGTCAAAATCTTCTTAAGACGTAACACACAAATTTCGAAGCAGCATTGACCCAGTGACCTGAAAACAAAAAGACAAAATTCTTTTAACAAAGCACCGGTGCTTTAAATCAACAAAAAGTCTCAATAATTTAAATAAAAAAAAATAACTTATCTGACTCCAAACAGCAATGATCGACCAAGGGAAAGCACAAGTTTCCCATCACCACAGTGTACAAGTCCCAAAAGAAATCACTCCTCGGAGTAGCTGACCATCCATAGTTGCTCCTGAGTACGAGTTTCGATCCCGTAGCAACAATTTTAAAATACTTTAGCAGCGACAAAGTTAATCACGCGAGAGGTTAAACACTGACGGTATAGCAGACGTAACGTCGATAACCCCAGGACTACAGAGTGACTTACCGACGCCACAGACTGAGCACGCGCGCACACTTTTAGAACTAGGGCGCTAGTGACAAATACTAGTACCACTGCCGCGGCCATCTTCAGTGAGCATATACACATTAATTTTTAAATTTATAACTTATTCAGTTGATGTTAACTATTCTTTGTAATTTAGGTATTACATACTTTTTAAAAGTAGTGAAATCTCCCCCCCCCCCCCAAAAAAAACCTTTTCAAGGTAAAAGGCTGGCAAGTATAAGGTCGTTTCTTCATGTAAAACTTGAAGATTAATTTTGCAACTCTTGATATCTCAATGTCACAAAAATTCTAAGTGTTTTCTCTATCTATACAGTTATTTCATTATATTAATCAAAGTTAATTTTTCAACTCTCGATATCCCTTATGTGGTGAAAATTCAGAGTGCTTATTCTAAAAGTCTATTTTCATTATCTAAATTAAAGTCAAACTTTCAATAATAATGTAAATAATATTCTAGCAGGTTTATTGTGTACGTTTATTACTTTTCCCTTAGTAAAGGTTGATAAGAAATGTGATTATAATGCAATGATTAAAAAGGTACTTCTAATTAGTTCAACAAATAATTATGTTAATATATGTGTCTTCTTTTACCTCGTAAATGAGTGAATCACAGACACTGAAAGAACATGATGCTTATACATGAAGCTGAATAACTTGAAATTTTCATCTATCTACATCAATATGAATGCGTAAACATCTTTGCTTGAAGGATCTGTTGGACAGACTACCATTTCTTTAGTGTTTCTTCTTTATACCGTCGATTTTACATAAATTTCAATTTTAATATAGCCAAAAAAAAGTTATGATATCAATAAAGAAATTGGCAAGTTTTTGTTATAAGAAGCAATTGGGTTGATATAAATAAATAATTGTTTAAATCGGAGAAGGATTATAAATATATATGTATTCATCATTATAAACACTCGACCAAATTGTGACATGTGAAAAGGTGGATAGCCTGTGAAAAGATACTGTCGGTAGAATTGTGGGAATAACTGCGATTGCCGCCACGTCCTGCGCATTCCAGCTGACGTTTAATGACTGATCACTCTTACGCCGTATATAGTGTGGGAGGTTAGGTCACCGTACTTTCGGTAAATAGAGCGTTCCGTGACCGGTCACAAACATGCGCAAAGCATAGCACTAATTCGATATTATTCAAAGTTCAATAGTATCCGAGTGTACATATAGGAATGATGTTCTTACATGACATTATCACATGAAAAATGTGCCCATAATATATTACAGCATTGTTTCACATTATGAAAACTTCGATTATTTATGGAAGCAACGAGCGGATGTACAATCTACTCTACTTAGTAATTCAGTAAATTGCTATCCTTATTTCAAGAAAAATCTATGTCCAAGACGATCATTTGCAATTAAACATAAGATTTAATTCATACAAAAAATCGATCCCACATTTAAAAAAAACAGTAACAAATTCTAGCATGTAGAACGCAATTTTTTTTATGGAAAAGCTTGCCGTCCCGTCCTATAATAGATACCGATGGGTACTATCTTAAAATTGTGCATGGTTATCCAAAGTAATTTGTTGTTAACAAAACACTGTTAGAAAATCTCGTATCGGATTTTTCATTCTACATGTATTTACTACTATTCTTAACCAATTTTTGAAGAATTCAAACTTCATCTTGTAATCATTGTAAACACAATTTTTGGTTATTTGTATTTGTATGCATGTTTCACAAAAGTATGTTATTATTATCGAATGGTTACAAGATGTTCAATAAAAATAATTATTATTAGGCACGACCGCAAGGCGGGAATGCCTTATAGTTTCACCATCGTAAAAATTGTAATCAGCGATATCTCAGCCAATTGTCGACCAATCGGGCTGAAAATTTAGGAGCATACAACTCTTATATGTACAAAAAAACGTTTTTTTTCTTTTCTCGATTACCGATATATTGTTGAAATGGTAGCTCTTTATGCTTAATTCTACAAACGTTTTTTGATCATAACTCAAATTCTAAGCATTTTACACAAAAAAAGTTAAACGGAAATGTTGTACATCTCAAAAAAACACAACTTTTTCCTATTAACATGAACACTCGAAAATGCTTAGAGTTCAAATTAAGAAGCTAAAATCGAATTTTTTACATTAAAATAGTTCGTTTTTCATAATAAAACTTTTTACGCATATGTTTTACAGAAAAACGTTCAACATATAAGTTATAGATATTTTAAAAATACAATTTTTTACCGGAATAATTATACGCTTAGAATGATTCAATATTTTATAAAACCCCAAAACTGATTTTTTTTAAATAAAAATTTTAGTTTATCTCGATTATCTCTGCGAAATTAACTCCAATCGAGCTAAATTTTTTTTTACAAACTCGACCTATGCTAATATCGTGACAGAAGGAAATTGGACTTAATCCCATTCATACAAAAAATATGCGAACATGTTTTAGAATTTCGAAAAACGGTTTTTTGGTCATAACTCAAATTCTAAGCATTTTACACAAAAAAGTTAAATGTAAATGTTGTAAATCTTTAAAAAATACAACTTTTTCCTATTTACATAAATAATCGAAAATGCTTAGAATTCAAGTTAACAAGCCAAAATCGAATTTTAATACTAAAATAATTCGTTTTTCAAAATAAAACTTTTCAGGTATGTGTTTTACATAAAAATACTCAAGATAAAACTTATAGATATTTCGAAAATACAATTTTTTACCGGAATAATTATACGCTTAGAATGATTTAACACATTATAAAACTAAAAAAACTGAATATTTAAAGAAAAATTTCAGTTGGCCACGATTATCTCTGCGAAATTAATTACAATCAATCCAAATTTTTTTTTATAAACTCTTTCTACATTGATATCACGACAGAATAAATTTGGGCTCAATCCCATTTATACAAAAAAACCAGGTGAGCGCGAAACACAAACGTAGGGATACCAGGTGAGCGCGAAGCGCGAACGTAGGGGGATCAGGTGAGCGCGAAGCGCGAACAGTGGGCGAGCGCGAAGCGCGAGCGTCGGTCGTGCCTTAAATGCAAGACGCGAAGCGAAACGCGCGAAGCGCGTTTCGTTTCGCGTTTTGCATGCCTTGCATCGCGGAGCGATGCAAGGCGGGGCAAGCCACGGAGGTCTTTCGGCCCGCAGGGCCGAAAACCGACTGTGGCGCGCTAGTTATGATTTACAAATTGTTATAAAATAAATTTCTATGATTAAAGTTCGGAAATCAATCAAGCTAACAAATATTAAATTAACATTTATGTTTATATTTTAGTTTTATATCCATACTTAATAAAAAAAATAGAACTACAATTTTTATTTGAGGCTATCGTTCTCACAGTTTAACATAATATTATATTATACATAAATATTATATATAAACATATATTATAAGTATATTAAAAATTTTATGAGATTGTTGATTACACTGACATTTAGTAGTCCATCGGTATCTATTATAGGACGGGACGGCAAGCTTTTCCATAAAAAAAATTGCGTTCTACATGCTAGAATTTGTTACTGTTTTTTTTAAATGTGGGATCGATTTTTTGTATGAATTAAATCTTATGTTTAATTGCAAATGATCGTCTTGGACATAGATTTTTCTTGAAATAAGGATAGCAATTTACTGAATTACTAAGTAGAGTAGATTGTACATCCGCTCGTTGCTTCCATAAATAATCGAAGTTTTCATAATGTGAAACAATGCTGTAATATATTATGGGCACATTTTTCATGTGATAATGTCATGTAAGAACATCATTCCTATATGTACACTCGGATACTATTGAACTTTGAATAATATCGAATTAGTGCTATGCTTTGCGCATGTTTGTGACCGGTCACGGAACGCTCTATTTACCGAAAGTACGGTGACCTAACCTCCCACACTATATACGGCGTAAGAGTGATCAGTCATTAAACGTCAGCTGGAATGCGCAGGACGTGGCGGCAATCGCAGTTATTCCCACAATTCTACCGACAGTATCTTTTCACAGGCTATCCACCTTTTCACATGTCACAATTTGGTCGAGTGTTTATAATGATGAATACATATATATTTATAATCCTTCTCCGATTTAAACAATTATTTATTTATATCAACCCAATTGCTTCTTATAACAAAAACTTGCCAATTTCTTTATTGATATCATAACTTTTTTTTGGCTATATTAAAATTGAAATTTATGTAAAATCGACGGTATAAAGAAGAAACACTAAAGAAATGGTAGTCTGTCCAACAGATCCTTCAAGCAAAGATGTTTACGCATTCATATTGATGTAGATAGATGAAAATTTCAAGTTATTCAGCTTCATGTATAAGCATCATGTTCTTTCAGTGTCTGTGATTCACTCATTTACGAGGTAAAAGAAGACACATATATTAACATAATTATTTGTTGAACTAATTAGAAGTACCTTTTTAATCATTGCATTATAATCACATTTCTTATCAACCTTTACTAAGGGAAAAGTAATAAACGTACACAATAAACCTGCTAGAATATTATTTACATTATTATTGAAAGTTTGACTTTAATTTAGATAATGAAAATAGACTTTTAGAATAAGCACTCTGAATTTTCACCACATAAGGGATATCGAGAGTTGAAAAATTAACTTTGATTAATATAATGAAATAACTGTATAGATAGAGAAAACACTTAGAATTTTTGTGACATTGAGATATCAAGAGTTGCAAAATTAATCTTCAAGTTTTACATGAAGAAACGACCTTATACTTGCCAGCCTTTTACCTTGAAAAGGTTTTTTTTTGGTTAAATATATATTTAGCTGAAGGAAACATGAATTAAATCATTTCCTCGAGTCCAGTAATTTATTCACAAAGGCAACAGACTGATTGACCTTGAACCGCGTCCGCGTGCGGTAAGTCGTCGGATATGTGGAAACCGTTGAATGAATCGTTAGTCAAACTAGCCCAAGTGATATTAGGGGATCGATGTATCACAAGGGTTTCGAACCTTATCGAGATCAAACAGATCGCGAGTCTCAAGTCAAGCGGAATTTACGTCTTGGAAAGTGAATCGAGCGGACATTCAGCCCAGGAGTGCGTGAGCCCCCCTCCCCCGCATCTAGCAGAGGGCGGACAAGCTCCAGAAAATTATGAATGAGGTCTTGTCCGATGATAACGCGTTCAAGGATGGGGCGGCCTTGCGGAATGACTTATGGCAAACACTGCAGGTATGAAAAGCCAAGTGAAGCGCTGAATCAGCCGGTTACGCCGCCAATGGTCCGGCGCATGATGTATAGCAGTGCAAATACCAGGCAAACCGATCAGACTGTCAGCCCGGATATGCCGCGGCTGCCGTACCGCAGTACGATCCTTTTAAAGCCCCAATCGTCAGGCCGTGAGGCGAGCAATATGCTCCCCCGGCTAATCAGGGCGAAGTTGGCGAGGGTCAACCAGCCGATATACGACCCAATAGGGTCAATCCAGCCACCGAGCAACACAGGTACCCCAACGATTCAACTAATTACCATCGTGATAATCCAAGGAACTCGGATTATGACCAGCATGGCAACCAATAAAATTACACAGGCCCTATATGCAACAGACGCGATGGGCCAGGATATTAACAATACGGCGGCTGCGATGGTCATATAATTGATCGCGGCAATAATAATGGTACCTCGGCTGTCCACCAGCAGTACGAAAGCGGCAGTTTCCCTGATGGTCGGGGCAGCGCTACCATCCACCTCGCAGACGATCGGAGCGTCGACCTGGGAGGCAACCGACGAGATCAGCGTGACAGCTGATGCCGCCACCCAAGGTAAAGGTACCATAGCCATAGGGCAACCCACGGAATTATGGGCGCGGAGACGCGCCTGGAAGCTACGGGGCGGACAAGGGCTCCCCCATGCTAAATTCACACCAATGTTGCAGCCACAGCCATTCCACCAGCGTCCGCTGCTACCACCATCCCAGCCAGTGCCGCAGCCACCACATCAGCCACCATTTTTTAGAGACACTTTAATTTTATACGTTTTCCATTTGTTTGTATTTAGCGCCCAATATTGTTTTAAAGATGGTGCACCCGCACATAGTTCGCGAATTGTGATGGCTTATTGATGAACCCATTGGATTACGCGCCGAACATAACCGGCCAGCGCGATCACTAGATCTAAATCGATTAGATTATTTTTATTGGGGACACTTAAAAAAAAATATATATTTGACCGATCATTTTCCCAATTTGTTTCAACAAAGAATATTCAAAGTTCATAATAGTATTCGGCCAGAGCAAGTCAGAGCTGTTACACGAAGCTTTCATGATGGTCTCGGCTACTGCTTATTGACATAATTTAAGGGGTCGCCGATGAGGGTCTAGGTACTGCGCTCTGTAGTTTTTCGACCGAATATCTTAAAATCATTCTCGGGTGCTAGTCCAGGTCTACGGGTTCACCGATGACGGGATCTTGGTAGTGCGCTCCATAGTTTTTCCACGAATATCTTAAAATCATTCTCGGGAGCTGTCCAGGTATACGGGATCGCCGATGACGGGGTCTAAGTAATGGACTCCGTACTTTTTCGATTGATTATCTCAATATCAATCTCGAATGATGTCTAGGTGTGCGGGGTCGCTCATGAAGGGATCGAAGTAGTGTGCTCCGTCGCTTTTCAACTGAATATCTAAAAATTAGTCTTGGACGATGTCTAGTGGTACGGAGGCACTAATGACGGTGTCTAGGTAGTATACTCTGTCGTTTTTCGACTAAATGTGTGAAAATTAATTTTGGATGATGTCTAAGAATACGGAGTCGCCGATGACTGGGTCTAGGTAGTGCGCTCCACAGTATTATGTACGAATCTCTAACAATACGTGTTGGATAGATTTAGCCAAAAGCTATACCTTTAATACCATATCAATTTTATTGTTAATGCTAGTACAAGCATACCATAGGTAGACGACAGTTTTTGCACAAATCATTTTGTTATTTGTCATAATAATAAAAATTCCTTCATAATCGAATTAACGTGGGATAATCATCGGATCGTGGTAACTTGACTATAGTTGTTTTTAATAATTGTTGCAAAAGGAGTTTGAGAAGAAGATGAAATTGATATACTTTTTCATCTCAAATTTCACAAGAATAATATTGTTTTATGATATTGTGTATTGAAATGTAGCTTTCAAACATACACGATAATGACCACCTTTTTCACTCGAATTCATTTATTTTTCTTTGTTATTCCTAGATAAAGTGATGTGATGATATAATCGAATGGTATTTTTATAATTTATAATGGGGTTTGTCCACGTTAAATGCAATGTTTACGTTCGCGGACGACAAGTCTATCCGTGCGATGTCAACACTAAGTCAACGGTCGCTCTCGCTCGCTACACTATACACGCAATCTATATATCCACACGCTTGCCCGCTCACAGTAAACACGCGATTTCGGACCAAAAGTTTTACACTGTAAAGATTAATTATTCCCTAATCTAGCTAAATTCAACCACTGATGGACGCCAATGTAACGGGGTTTGTCTACGTTAAATATAGGATAATGTAATTTAAATCTCCGTGATTTTTGAATAAAGAAGACAGGGAAACTAGTTAAAATTATGTAAAACAAGCAAAATAATAGGTAAAATGCTGTTGTATATATTCTGATTCAACTAAGCAATTGAATTTACAGTGCATAGAAAACTATGCAAACGTACTTCTCTGGCACGTGTACTTTCAAATAAATGAGAGCCGAGGATGCTACGCATTGGTGAGAGTAAGAGAGAGAGAAGCTGGTTCTTACAAATACGTGCTTAAATCCCCACGGAACCTCGATACGCCCTTCCTGGTATTGGCCACCCGTAGACAAATGGTAATCGCAGATACTGCCAAATCAACCGAAGACTCGCAAGTCGAACAGCGTACTCGCGTATGATAATTGTCTGCACAACAATTATTTCAACTATCACCGAATTTTACAAAAGGACGCTCGAACTTTACGAAGAAACGCAACACGCGCGATCGATTGTCGAATCGAATCTACCCTAACATTCCGTGACCAGTTTCGCTCTCTCGCGCGTGCTCTCTCGCCATATGGTACGTTCGTAAATCCATCAATTCTCGTACAGCTCTCATACAGCTCTCGTACAGCTGGAACAGTCTGAAAGTCTTACATGCAAATAAATGGATAAAAGCACATACATTAAATAAAGTAAGCATGCGCCGTGACGATACTCATTACAAATTAAATTTAAAATACATTAAACATTGGATAATAATGACAATTACTTTTGTGTCGATGTTATTATCCATACGCACCGGATAATGATAACATTTCTCGCTGCAACTATTTTATTCTTGCGTATTATGTTAATTTTAATATGCACGAATTTCCGGATAATGACCACATTTATTGTGGCATCGATGTACACCCGGTTGCTATTGAATATTGATCAGTTCCCGCCTACTCATTGATACATTAATTCACGGGTGACAGTTCCACCGCTAACCGAGCAGGATTGGGTTATGTAATTTTACCACCCGCGATGGGTTAATAGACATGCCCAGAACATGGCGTGTAGTTCCGATTATTCAAAGTTTCAATAGCAACTGTGTGTATGTGGTCGTTAGTACCGGATAATGGTGACATTTTTTACTCGACTTTACTTATTGTTAAGGATTGTTGTAAAGGGTACTATGCCATTTTCCGAAGAAGCCTATCCAACAATCCTTAAGATTAAGTAATGCCACATTAAAAATGTAGCCATTATCCGGTTTTTACGATATCTAATATCGATACGAAAGCAATATTTGTCAATATCTGTTATTTCATGCTATTGAAAGTCAATTTTAGACATATCGTGCCAACATTCTACGCTGTCTTATCTTTTAAAGATGATAAGTAAGAATAAATTGGTTGCAGTGGAAAACGTCGCCATTGTCACGTACGTATCGATAGTTACATCGACACCAAAGCAATTTTGGTCACTATTCAAAAATCAGTATATTTAAAATTTGAATTTAGAAATGCCGTGCCTTATTTTGGTCAATGCTTTTTTTTTAATAATAGGTAAAAATAAATTGGTTAGAGTAAAAAGGTCGTCATTATCTGGTATACTGTAAGGTGAATGCATCTCATGCAAAAAATTATTATCCAGGATACTCTTCGTATGAATTGACATTTTCAGTTATCCTAAGTAGAATTTCTTCCAAAGGAGAATTTAATTCAAGCGCAAAGTGTCTTCATTATCGGATGTGCAGTAACGTAGATGTGTCCAATGCAGAACAGTATACATACTACTCCTTGTGAAAACTGATGATTTAAGTCACACAAAGTGAAGTTTTTTACAAAGTAGCCTTTCCAACAATCCTTTAGATTAAATGATGCCATATTAAAAATGTTGCCATTATCCAGTAATTATGATAACTAACATCAATACCAATGCAATATTCTTCAATATCCGTTATATCATGCTGTTGAAATTCAATCTTAGACATGTCGTGCCAACATTCCGCACTGTCTTTGCTCCTAGAAATAATCAGTAAGAATAAATTGGTTAAAGCGGAAAACGTCGTCCTTATCAGACGATTATCAGTAGTTACATCGACACCAAAGCAATTGCCGCCAGTATTCAGAATTTAGTATATTTAAAATTTGACTATAGAAATGCCGTGCTTTCATTGAAATCATTGCTTTTTTTGAAAATAATAAGTAACAATAAATTGGTTGGAGCAAAAACGTAGTCATTATCCGGTATATTGCACGGTAAATACAGATCATACAAAAAGTCAGTATACAGAATACTCTTCGTACTCATTGACGTTTTAGTTATCAATATTCATCAATATCCCTTATTTTTTGGTATTGAAATTCGATTTTAGGAATGCGGTGCCACCATTCTACGCTGTCTTTGCTCCTAGAGATAATAAATAAGAATAAATTAGTTGGAACTAAAAATATCATCATTATCAGGTGCTTATCGATAGTTACATCAACACCAAAGCAATTCTCTTTATTATTCGGAAATCAAATCATTTTAAATTCGATATGAGGAATGCTGTGCATCATTCCATTTTATCACTTTTTCTAGAAATAATAAGAAGGAATAAAATGATTCTGCTGAAAAACGTCCCCATTATCCGGAACATTATAAGGTGAATGCAACTTATGCAGAAAGTTAGTACGTAGATTATTCCCTATAAAAATTAATATTTTAAGTTTCCTTATACGTCTAAGTATCATTTGAAACAAAAAATGCAATTCATCCGATTTAATTCCCTGTAATGAAATAAATACATTTGATCACCAACCGACGAACAAACACGTGAACAAATACGCAACAACAAGGAAAATTCACGACTACGGCGTATTAGCCGAAAAACTAAAAAAAGACCTCGAGAATACGAACTGCCCATAATGCAATACGCAATATCAATGAGTAATACGTACATATGAAAAGCCAACGCCTTGAGGAAATCGAAAGTGAGAGATCGAGGAAAAACTCACGCCAGTGTCATCATCTATAGAGAAGCGCCGGCAAGATTTTCGACGATCACGCAATTAGGCGTGGTAGCAGAAAGGTGAGGGGACCCTTCCGAAAAATCTCCTACCTGCTTAAATAGAGGAGATGAGCGGCGGCGCGACCACTAAGTTAAGAGATCGATAGCAGACCAGTGTGTCGGTTTTGCTGCGAATACGGAATTCCTCAACAGTACGTAAAAGTTAACAATACGTAATTGATTAAAGGTGTATCATTTCTAATACGCGCAAAAATGTATTTATTGACGCTTGTAGAGAAGCGAAAGAGATGGTTTCGACGACGCGCGAACCGGAATTGGTTAAATTCATACGTATGCGTTTGTACGGAGATGCACTTACGAGTGGCCGTGGTCAAATTTTCAAATCGATAACGGAAGTAATAAATTTTTTTGAAAAAATATACGGTACGGCAAAAACTTATCATGATTGGATGGGAGAATTAGCAAAAAAACGTTAAAAAAGAGGAGAGTCGGTAATTATATTTTTCAATAAAATCAAAGAAATTCAAAAAGAAATACTGTCAACCGCTTTACGGGAAGAGAGACATAACGCGGAGAACGAAAAAGATTTTCGAGACGAAATAGAGAGAGACTGCATTAAATCAAGGGGCGCGGTAGCGCCACAATGGCAAGTATAAGTACTTCAGTACGTATGCCGCCGTCGGGCGCTAGCCCTATCATACTTTAAACTTGCCCTGTTGGAACCTTGGTGTACGGTTCTCTTTGTAGTGACAGCTTCGTTTCTTAAATATGAGCCCTTACATGAAAGCTTGGGACGAAAGTAATAAAATCACATCAGGGTCATATTTTGTGAAATTGCTTCTATCGAAAGAAATTGTAAAGTGAATGTTCGGGCTCCTCAATTCTCCTTAAGGGAGAACAATTGTTCGACGGATATCCGGTGAAGTAGCATCTACGTATCTAGGCTATAACTTATAGATAACCTTAATATGACGTACATCTACATAATAATCTCTGGGCTATACATATAGATAACTTTAGTATACGTTGTTTTTCCGCAGACGACAGAAGGTGTTTTCATATAGTGTTATTATTTTTTATCAACGTGGATATTATTTTGCTATTTTTTATTGCTAAATAGTGTTAAATAATCACATAAATACAGATTTTAAAACAGCTGTGCCAAATATCAAGGGATGCGGTACTTTTGTCTTTACACGGTTATGGAAAAAATGAATTACGAGAACGCAATCATTAATTAAGAGAATATCATCAGATAAGTATTTCGTTTCATATTACATATAAATATATCATATATATATATATATAGAGTTTTACGAACTTGTTCTATGTTTAAATGTTATTTTATTTTTTCAGATTTTTATAAGTTATATTATTTCTCATGTGAGGTTATATACTTGGAGGGAATATATTGGAAAACAAAAAATTTCCTGTTTTAGACCAGTAATTGGAATAGAGCAAGGGTAAGTTTTTTATTTTTGCATAATTTCTGATCATAATATAATTAGTGCCATTAATTTTATAAATTTACGTATAATTAAAAATTAAATAGTATTAAAATTTTTCTTTAAAGATCTCAGAATTTATTTGTTGAAGAGGTAAAAAAATAATCAAAGACTTGGGTTTAGTACCTTTTACATATTTTTTTTTAATTTTCATTATGATTTTCTTGATTTGCTACCTCAGCCTCTTCTTGAACTTCGTGCGTTGCCACCCTATTTAGCCATTGAGACCTGCGGGTCATTTCCACATTACCCATAGCCATCCGATTTATAAAATCTGCAAGATTTTGTAGATTCTGCTGGTATGGTTTCAATGGTCTAATGTAATATGGTTTCCTCCGATTGCGTCCAGCTCGTACGCCTCTTCTACCTAAAATGTTAAAAGTTTTAATGTTTTCTTTTTTTTAATATTCGATATTGATATTTAACATTCAATCAGTTTTTCAAATGTTTTTAACAATGACCAGATATTTATTTTTTAATTTATCTCGGACAGCAATTCTGCCACCTCCTTGATTTTGCTGAAGCTGAGGATTTAGCTGACGCTGAGGATTCTCCACTCCTTATATAAATAAAATATAAATTAAAATTTTGTTACATTAATTATAACTTATACCGGTGATTCTCTGTCAGATCCCCTGGCTGAAAATTTTTCTCCCTGAAAAATATATGATAAATTTCTTCTATTCAATGTGTAAGGGCCGAATTTGACTTATTCGGGCCGCTTGGGTTCATACAAATAATTATTTTTATTTGGGAAGCTATCTTTGATCGGGATCTTTAATTGCAAAATTAAAATTATAAATAAGTGAATTTAAAAGAGAAGTTGTTCCAATGGCTCTTATTCTGGTCCTCTAATGCTTCTTACCTCTATCTATATACTCTAAGTCCGTGAAGGTGGACTTTACCTATATTGATGGACGATTTATTAATTCTGCGGACAAGCGTACTGGAAATGCGGACGCGAGCGAAATCGCGGACTGGCTGTACAGCGTATACGGCTTACAATGCGGACGCGAGTATGTCCGCGCTCGCTACTACGTAAGACCAACGTTGGCTGTTTGTCCGCGGACAAAGGCTGGTATATGCGGACGCGAGAGTGTCCGCGTGCGCTGCTTCGTATGTGACCAACGTTGGCTTGTAGTCCGCGGACACGATGTCGGAACTGCGGATACTCCGCTGATGACTGTTGGGCGTTTCGTCAGAGTCCGCGGACGTCTTACCTGCTCGCACCTTGTCTTAAACTTTTAAGGGCTTGTTAGTAGGTAAAAGGGCATCTGTTAGTAAATAATTAGTTCGTCTTTATTTTATTTTTAATCTTTGTTATAATCTCTTTTTATTGGGCATCCAGGCAGAATCTTCGGGTTTTACAAAAGGGCTCGTTTCAGTTCATAGATGTTTCATTCTAGCCTAAGTTCGTATCTCTTTTACAATTTACATTCATTCACGCGTTCTTAAAATGTGTTATATCTAAACTTACTTTTACACACGCGCCGTTGATTGAAGTTTCCTTCTTTCCCTAGCGAGTGCTTATTACTTATGGTACACGAGCTTGTCGTGGCAAGGGTTTTTACTTAATTAAGCTGTGGCTTCACCCACTCACGCCAGATATGATTGGCGGTCCTTCTGTCGCAGTGTACTTCAGCCGTGATGTACCTTCCACCGGAGCAAATATGCCAGCTTGCCTGCAGGGTTCGGTAGATTTCTAGGCCCCCGATAGCGTACAGGTAGTACCTTGACACCCTCTTACGGTCTCGTGTAAATCCTTCTGAAGTAACTCCAAGTAGTCGGCTAGTCTTCAGCGGCAAGTCGTGGTGACGAGGTTAGACGCACACCGGTACCTCGTCTGGTCGTAAAAGGCGCTGCGCTGATGGAGTCGAGGGTTTATAAAGACTCGACCTCCGATCAGACAGTAGCTTAACAATTTAATTGTGGGGATACCCGCAGCCAATCAACACTCGCCACCGAAAGAAGGATTACAAAAGTATAAACGCGGCGACACATATGAAAATGCTGAGCTGATCTTAAAACTCCCGAAACCCGGTCATACCATTGCTCAACCAGCACACGAGGCTGGTATATTGCAATATAACCACCGTCAGCGTACTCACACACACCCACACAAGTCGTACGTTACACATGTCGAAATCAATGATTAATCAATCAATCGCGGGACCTTACACCTCCCCCCTTAGAATATTGACGCCCTCGGCAATGGAAGCTGGCGCAAAAAATAAAAAGGTTCCGCAATTGATGTACAAACGAAAGAAAATAAAATAATCATACTCAATGGTTTTTAACGGAGATGGTCTTCTTCACCTTCAATCGCTTCTTGATCCTGCAGATCCTACACTCGTAAGGAATCCGGCCGACGCACGCTCCATTAGCCCAGTTGGTCCGACAGACTACACAGAGCAACCAATTCACCCCGTCCTCTTTGCCTTTATACCAGCAATCACCTCTGCAGTCGGTGCAGCTAGTAAAGAGAGACGGTATCTGCGCGAAAGATGGAATATTGGCTGAAATATCCAGTCTGTCAAGAACCACTTTAGGATATTTAGCGGGTTCAGCCTGCTTCTTCTTCCGTGCTTCGGCTTTCTTCAACCTGTCCTTCTCGCGTCTCTTCAGGATCTTTTCTTCAGCTGTTAATTTTATTTCCGTGACCATCTTCCTTTCCTTTTTCTTCCCTTTCGATTTAACAGAGACGGAAGTTGTCGGTATCCGGTACTCTATCCCTCGTTGCGCTGGATACTTACACCAAAATACTTTGATAAAGTTAAGTATATCCATGGTAGTAGGACTTGGCGTAGTAATCCGGACGATCACGGCTCTCAATTCTAGTCGTTGTCGTTTGCGCGGACACTCCTTCTTGTCCGCGGACGAAATCGCGGACCTGGCCTTTATGTTTTTCCGTTTACGCGGACACGATCGCTCGTCCGCGCACGAAACCGCGGACACATGTGCCGATGTCCCACTCTTGATAATTTCGCGGACTGGAACATTCGTCCGCGCATCGTCAACACTGAAAGTTGCAGTCGGCGGTCGACGCTCCAGATTCGAAACTGCCGACACTGCACCTAGCCCCGCAACGGTTAATGAACTTGAATCTGCACACCAATTATTCACGATTCTTCTCAATTTATTTCTTCTAGAAATAATAGAACTTTTTGCTTTTTTTCCAACGTTAATATTACTACCACTACTGCACATACTATGAACTAATTTCCAATAATTAGTTTGCGCGATCTTTACTTCTTCTTGCGCTCGATCTAGCTGGTCCAGAGCCCTTTTAAGTACTAGCTCTGCGGTACTTAAAACACTTGAACGAAGGGCAGGATACATGGTAATAATGTTTATTTAATCCCTTTTTTTATAAACACACAAAATACAAAAACGCAGTAGCAAAACCAGTGTATACAGCGCGAGTACAAATTCATTAATGATTCGTGGCAGGCTCGAACGACCGAAAGTTCAACGCAGCAGCACTTCCCGGCTTACCGATATTTATTAATGTCGCTCCGAGTTCACGCGGGGCAGCACCTCCCGGGTTACCGACTCCTCTATTGTGGAACATGCGGACTTCGTGTTTCTCTTGCTGGACTCGTAATGGCTATTTTCGAAACAATCCTAATATACATTAGATATGAGACACACATGATTTTTGATTTAACGTTGAAACCGCAATTATTAATTTATGACAATAAAATTTATATGTACCCCCCTTAATAACAAAGAGCAAAACAGTCATAATGTTAAATAAACAAATTAACAACTAACTTCTAAAATAATACGAATTTTCAAATTTTGACAAGCTACCGATGATCGGCACCCTTTATAGACTTGCGGAGCGAAAGTGACTTCTTACTGAACAAATGCTATAAGTCAGAAACTTACAGTCCGAAAATTGTTATTTTGGTACCTAATTTGTTAATTAGACTTAAACTTGACTCCCATGAAAAGAAAATTCGGAATTTGTTAATAATAAAGAATTTTTTTTTAAAAATGGTCAGATCGAAACCGGACCACTTTGTAATTTTACAATTAGGCATAGGCTTTCAACGTATCAAAAAACATTTACAAAATATTAATAAATTAAAAAGTTATAAATTTAACAATTAAAATTTTTCAACTTTTACAAAAATTTTTCTTTTAGTACCATTCAATGGACTTAAGCGCATCCGAATCCGATGAGTGGAAATTTCGAAAAATATACGCTCAAACCTCCCCGGAATAATCACCTATGTCCCCAGAACAGTATTACACATACATATAAAGCATAAACGAAGTCCAACTCCAAATACACGAAGTACAATTCAGCACCGGTGGGGCCAACGACTTCGAGCAAACGCGCATGCATGCTGCCGAGCGCCTAAATCCAAAACTGCGGACTTGCAAATTCCTCCGCGCTCGACTAAACTCTACCATGCTTTACAACGTCAGTTGCACAATAGCTATTTCAAAATCCACACTCGTTTATTCACGCAGTAAGAGAAAACATGGAATTAATAAAATCGGTATATTTATTCTTACGCTATTATTACCGCGTAATGTCGTTGCGTACAGTGTTTGTGTTTTTCAATTACTATTTCCACCCTTGCCGGTACATACGTACCGGTATAGATCACCAGTGGCGGAGTAATAATTTTTATGATGCATTAGTGAGGTATCTCCGAGTGATCCGTGATGCGTATAACCGGACGTGGTATTTTAATGCCATGGACATAATATTAAAACGTGCCGAAGAGGCGCGCGTCGTCCAACGATACCACGGACTGGACAAATGCATCGCCGAGATACACTACGGAATCGAATGCGCCCGGCCAACCAGACGATTTTACTGCCACAACCACGCTCGTATGCATGATGCACATTATCCCGCATACAAGCAGTATTGTCAGAGGCCGGACCTCAATGGAGACACCGACCAGCGCATAATAAATTTGGTCGAAAGACAAGTGCGCCTCGATTACACCAGGAAATATAAATATATCGCTGACAGTGGACACACCCAACGGAACACCAACCTGTGGGGGTCTTATAGTTTATATTACCGAATCGATGAACGAGGGTACATAGTAAATATTTCAACACCCGTAAGTAGCAAACTATAAAAAAAAACTTTACAGATATCAATAAAAGTAAATTTTTAACAAAACAAAAAATATTTATCTTAAATTTTAGACCAGGCCTACGGTAATGAAACCCTCGCAGGAGATACTTAAACCGATGCCCTTAGAGCCTTTAAGATCTTCAAGCGACTGGGTGAAAATGAAAAAAAAATAGATTATAATTTAATTATAATAATAATTAGAAATAAAACACACAAAAATAACTTACGGAGTTTGGAACATTTACCCTATTACATTACCAGATCCCTTGCTTTATAAAATAAAGATTTATTCTATTTTACTTACAACTTTCCTTAAAAAAATAAAAAACAAACTCATACATCCATACCTTGCACCGGCAAGGGAGGTGGCAAACATCTCGGTAAAAATCTACGCGGTTCCTGGATTTCTGAAGATGATGAATCCTGCAAATACAGCAACCCGCCTCCAGCAGACACCGATGGAATCTCTATGACTGACGATGGAATTCTTCGTCTCGGGTAATCCAAATTTTCCTCCCTTGGAAATTGTGACATTTCCAGGCGAGAGGAATCAATGGACAAAGCATTTCCAACCTTATTCCGCTCCACCTTTACAGACATAACTCTACGACCAAACACACAACTTTTACTACAGCATTTTAGCGCCAGTAGAAGCAATACCGCTAGGAGTACAGGAACCAAACATGCCGAAGTAAAATATACCGTATGTAGTATCTTCTCTCTCCTTAAGGTTGAAAATTCCAAAAACATATCCTCTATCCTCTTCAAAGTCACGGAATCTTCACTTTCCGCCCAACTCCTCAATTCTCGCGAGTCCGCATTCTTCAAAGAAGACAGAGAATTGTGATACATAGATCTATAACTCTCTGTGTCCACAAGTGACAAGTTGAAGGGCAAAGAGGCGTTATAAAAGAAGGTCTGATTCGTGCGAATCACGGTAATGCCAAATAAAATAGTATTACCGGACTGACCATGACATTTCTCCTTGATTGCTAAAAGTCCTGTTCCCTGCAATTCTACTTCAGCTTTCCTCTCGCTATCACAGATAATCCTCATCTTCAAAGTTGTAGGTAAAGAGAAAAACCATTCTTGTGTACTTAGCAGTTTAATCCAAAATGGAATATTTTTGGACGAGACCGCAAACTTACACCTCTCCAAGACTTTAGAATCCGGGCGAGCTAAAAGCGCAAACTCGCATGGACTCTCCCCATGATCCAAATAAAACGGCAGGTTCGGAGGACAATGCAATTTGTCCACATACTTCGTACAGGTACGAAATTACGATAGAATAATCTGGAACAATTCTAATATAGGCCGACGTCTTAAATAACACTTCATTATGCATTGGTAAAGAATGCATCTTATAATACATAAATTTTGTGCGCTCTGCCAATGGAAACTCTAAAACCACCAATAATTTACCATTTTTAGCACTGACAGAAGTCTTAGACATAACATGCAACATATTTACTGTAACCTGATCATGTTCCCAAGGTAAAACATGATCATTGATTGACAAAAGAATTGTCTTTAACTGACCATCGCTGAGCAATAACGGATGCAGATGACCCGCCGAAGCGGCTTCTAAAGCATCTAACAAAGTATTTAAAGAACCAATACTATCTTCTAATGATCTGTCAAATTGATTTAGCCATAAATTTAGCTTTTGTAAAGCTGCAGTACGACGAATTTCGTTATCAAATAAATCAGACTTATTCAACAAATTTTCCAAAACTTGATGATCCAAAGTCCGCAACCAATCTATCATATATAGACTCTAAGTTTGATCTTACAATATGTGTTTGTTGCGACATCAAGACCGACAAATCAGAGGACTGGCTATATAATCTGTCCACATTTGCATGTAGATCTTCTCTATCTCCAGAATCCATGGATCCAAAAAGAAATTTGAATCCCCATCCAATAAAACTGAATGGTGCCCACCTCTTAATCAGAGCATGTGAATAGACCTGTTTCAAGTCTCCCTCAGATGGAGCAAAGGAAAAGAAATTTTGCAATTTTTGTTGCAAGGACAAAAGAAAATTCAAACGAGAATTAATCCTTTCTGACTGCAAAACAGACTCACACGCACTCTTCTCTATAATTCTCTGACAGGACAATAGGGAGTCCAAGAATTTCCGTTGCCTCCATGTCACAACATCATTCCAATTACCAAAATCCAAAGAGATAGCAATCTTCCACTTAATCTTTTCAAAACGCAGATCTCCCATATACTCATAGTATATCCCCGGATTGTTCTTGATATCCATGACTTGATAATACGTAGTATTATCTAATCCGCTATCCTCTGCTGCATCCAATAGGCCGACAAACGTCAGTAGGGCGAAGAGTGAAAATCGAACCCACGCCATAATTTACTGTAAGAAAACAAAACAAAGATATATAGTTAGCGGTAGAATTTTTCCAACTTATCTTTATGCTTAACAATCAAGTTCCCGTTAGAAGATTCAACCACAACATTATTGTTATCTCTTATTTCTCTCACAATAAATCTGCCATTATAAAATTTATCTAACTTTCCATATCTTGGCTCTTTCAACACTCTAACCTCTTCTCCCACTTCCAATTTAAGCGGTCTAGCCTTCTTATCATAATATTCTTTATTCTTCAACTTGGACTTTATTAAATTATCTCTAGCCAAAGTCTGCAATCCCCTCAGACATTCAGTAAGATCCTGAATATATTCATTATAAGTTTCTAGTTCAGGCTCATCCGGCAGTCTATTAGGGGCTCTAGCCGGTCTTCCGTAAACCAACTCAAACGGTGTAAAACCTGTGGACGCATGCACAGATGTATTATACTCATGCATCGCAAAAGGAATTACTTTGTCCCAGTCTTGCTTGCTGGAAGCTTTATTCCTTAGGTAGTATTCAATCTAAACTGGAAAATCTCTGACAACTCCGATAGCAGTTTATTCTGGAAGCTTCGGCCCCTATCACTCAAAATAATCTTAGGCACACCATATTGAGCAACCAGATGCCTTGCCAATGCATCAGCTATGGTAATAGCTTTAATATTGGGCACTGGAACCGCTAAACAAAACTTGGAAAATAAACACTGCATCGTAAGTATATGCACATTTCCACTACTAGTTTTGCATAAAGGCCCTACAGTGTCAATAGCCACCTTATAAAATACTTCACTCGGAGTATCAGTGATAACCATTGGTTCTCTAGTCTTAACTCTTACCAATTTCTGCTCCTGGCAAATCTCACACCGTCTAACGAAATCGTGGATATCATCTTTCATACCTTTCCAGTAATACCTCTCTCGAATCCTTCTATAGGTCTATACCCATACCTCGGTGTCCACCAAATAAACTATTGTGATAGTCACGCAAAACGGCTGGTATTTGATCTGCCGACAGCGTTCGACATGTACCCAAGCAGATAGTGATAAAAATTTTTAAATTACCAAAAATTGATTTGACCTGCTTCAAAAGGGCTCCTCTCGGCCAACTGTCAGTAAGCTCGCCCATTCTAGCCAATCTAAAAGACTTCAATTTTTTTTCTCTAATAATATTCTTCAGATTTAGTAGGCATGAACGCAAAATCGAAGGTTTAATTTCATCCTTGACATTTTTCGCCACCACCAAACTAAAAATAAAACGTTTTCTATTGAGAGTAACCAGAGCGTCACCCAACTTAGGATTTTGTCCGGCTAGATCTGATAGCCTCAAAGCATCTAAATCAGACAATAATTTATTAGTTTCAGAATTCACCTCTAAATCCTGGGAAATGAAATGAACAATATTGTCTTTCAAATAAGTCACACCCTCTCTAGTAGTAATCATCTTCATTACCGAATTAGAATCATAAAGATCCTCACCGACAGTAGTGGAAACCAGTGTCACAGGAGGTTTACCTGGATGTACTCCAACTCGAACACTTCCAGTATTTTCCTCAATCTCTTTTCTTACTACAGGAACTGGAGCAACCGATGGCACTGCTGAATCTTTCGCAGGTATGGCCTTGTTCTTAACAACAGCGGAAGATAAATCATTATCGGACTCTTCCTCGCTGTCTACCTGTTCTATAGGGGACAAGTTACGCCAGTTGGTTTCATCCTCAAATTCTTCATTTCCCTGCCAAGCTGTTGAGCTGGCTCTCAATTTTTTTATAGGAGACTTAGAGCGAATTGGATGTGCGTTTCTTTCAGCATAATCCAATGCCCACTCTCTCAAAGTCTCATTAATACTTGTGTCTCTAACTCTTTTCTCTTCTTCAGTGAAATCAACACCCTTATTATCCTCCATTGGCAACGATGACAAAGACTTGGTATGTCTTAAAGGAAATTCCTCCAATGGAACCACATCACTCATACCTGGATGGAAAACATCTCCAGAATCATTATATGTTTCCACATAATTATCCCAAATCAGAGATTGGGGATTTTGCGTAACATTGGCCAAAGATTTATTTTGATCAGAAGGTTCCGCCTCAATTCCAGACAAATCTTCCAAACTCAATCGTCCTACAGCTCCACCCCCAGCAGATCTTCGCATAGTGGACTGCAAAGGACCTTGGATCAACTCCCGTTCATCGCTTGAGGACGATGAATCTCGCAACTGATTCTTCAAGATACTCTTAACCGGAGCCTTCTCCTTCCTTTTACCACTCTTCATAATCTTAGCCGAATCGGGATTCATAACTTCATCTACTTCACTTTCTCCAGGAGCTTTGTCCGCCTGAATAATCTCCAAATCCGAGCTCTCCGATTCTGGACAAACCTCGTTCCTTACCAGGCTGGGCAATGCGGACCGATTTGCGGAAAGCAACGGAGCATCATCTTTTGGATCTACTTTCCTGTCCACGCTACCAGAGCTATCCGAAGAATTTTTACTTTCGGACACCGTAGAAATGGGATCAGAGAATACTACCGTTTTCGGCTCATCTAGTCTTCTCCGCCGTAGCCTCTTAGCAATGGTACTAGCATCTAAATCCGCTTGTCCACCCTCCATTCCATGTGGAACTGTTGGCAACCGATTTTTGGAACCAGGCTTCCTTCCCGGCTTCTTTCGGACTGATTCAGGTGTAGCATCAGATTTTTCATCTTCAGACATTCTAGCCAAGGATTGTCGAGCCAACGAAGTTTTAGTTGGCTTAGGCACAATAGGTAGTAGCAGCACCTCCCCCCTTAGGTCCTTACTACTCTTATCTTCCTCTGTCGTGGGTTTAATAACTGGATTACGGGATAAGGCATCCGAGTTTATATTCAGCCTGCCAGGCTTATACCTGAAGGTATAATAATAGCCTCGTAACCGTAATCTCCATCTATTCAGTCTACTCATTGGATCTTTGATTGAATCAATCCAAGTTAATGGCTCATGATCGCCATAAATAGTAAAATGTCGTCCAAATAGATAATGTCTGAAATATTCTACTGCAACTATCACAGCCAAACACTCTTTTTCGGTAGTAGAATAATTCCTTTCACTTTTATTCAAACACCTGGACATATAGGCTATCGGATGATCTTGTCGGGGCTCTCCTTGAGAGAGAACCGCCCCAATAGCGAAATCACTGGCATCAGTCGTCAAAATGAACGGTTTATCCAAATCTACAGCTGCCAAAACAGGTGCTTCACATAAAGCCTTTTTGAGTAGATCAAAACTGCTCTGCTGTTCTTCAGTCCATTCCCATTTTCTGCCTTTTTCCAATAAAAGATTCATTGGTCGTGACTTGGCAGCAAAATTTTCAATAAAGCGTCGATAGTAACCTGCCAGTCCAAGAAACTGTCGGACATTGGTTGGAGCCTCCGGCGTTGGAAATTTGTACACTGCTTCCAACTTATCTGGGTCAGGTCTTACTCCCGCACTGTTGATAATATGTCCCAAGTACTTTACCTCAGGAACTAAAAATTGACATTTATCAATCTATAATTTTAAACCTGCATCAGACAGTCTCTTAAACAGATTACTTATTTTTCTTTCGTGTTCCTCCAAATCATTGGAGTAAATTACAATGTCGTCTAGGAATACATACAACTCTGATCCTTGCAAACCAGATAATACCTTGTCCATGAGACGCTGGAACGTTGGGGGCGCGTTGGAAAGGCCAAAAGGCATGCATTCATACTCAAAATGGCCGTACTTGGTGTTAAACGCAGTCTTCTCGATGTCCTCAGGCTCAATTTCAATTTGATGGAAACCCATAGCTAAGTCAAAAACTGAAAAATAATTGGCACATCCAATTTGTTCCAATATCTCTGTGATATTAGGCAAAGGGTATGCATCCTTAATTGTTTTTGCATTCAATTTCCGGTAATCTATTACCAGACGGTACTTCTTTTTACCATCGGGACCCGTCTTCTTCGGAACAATCATAGCCGGGCTGCAGTAAGGACTCTTGGAAGTTTTTATTACCCTAGCTTCAATCAACTTATGTAGTTGATTATAAAGCTCCTCATCCAGACCCTGTGGTGCACGTTCATACTTCACACGGACAGGTATGTTGTCCGTAGTGCGTATGTTGTGTCTCGCCTCGGAAGTCCTAGGTGGCGGATCCCCAGGCAAATAGAATAAGTGAGAATACTTAGTTATTATCTCCTTTATCTGCTTAGCTTCTTGCCTGGAATGATGGCTCTTGAGTACCTTTTTCTTGATAATGTTATATCTTTCCGTCTCATTGGCGGGTGGTTCACCTTCCAATGGAAAATCCAGGATATCGTCATCATCACTAAAGTCGAAAGGCTCAAGGTACTGCGGAGTGATCTCAATCTCCACAGGCTCTGGAAGCAAGTTTGCAGCCATTGCATAGCAAAAGCCTTGCTGATTGGAGACAACATTGTTCCCCAAGTAGACTCCAGGAATAGTCTTAATCTCCGGAAGATAAGCATCTCCCTGTTGAGAATTTTCAGTCACGGGAATTTTCACCCGTACATGTTGATTAGGTGGTAATTTGTACACAAACTTGACATTATCGTTAATCGAAGATAACTTACTGTCATTAGTGTCACCATTAGTTGCATCGATATAATGATTTTTGGTTACCGTTATATTCTGTGGACCAGCTTCTCCCCCATTAATTTCCAACAAAAGGAATGGGAGAAATAGGTTGACTCTCCAGAATCATAACTTGATCACCATACCTGATATTCACCTTTTCCTTCATCAGAAAAGGAGCTCCAAGTACGATTTCCTCCGGCAAAATAACATTGCTGGGTATAATCTGAAAATCATGGTCTACACCTACAATGGTCAAAATAGTCCTTCCCAAGGTCTTGAAACTATGTGGTGATATACCCGAAACACTGTAGATTACGCCTACATCTCTGTCAACATCCCTAAGCAGAACATTCTCCTTTACCACATTCAAGGAAGCACCTGTATCTATCATACATACAATGTTCTTATCTTCTGTCTGCGGAATGTTCAGCTTTACGGACGGACAGGGCCCTACCATTGTATTAATGGAGGCTAACATCACTACATAGTTTTGGCTGGATTCGGACTTATCGGACGCGGCGCATGTGATGAGCTCATCCCCGCGTCGTTCCGACGAGCTCCTTGCCAGTTTAAATTTTTCTCTTGATGTGGAGAATTCGACCTGGAATGATTAGGATTGTACAGCTTGGGTTGATAATAAGAACGGCTCTGATGTTGAGTATGCTGATTGCCATGCGATCCACAATTCGAGTTATTAGAATTGCAATTAGAATTGCACTGACTACAGTCCTTCGAGCAGCAACACGAAGAACATCCACTATTTCCGCACTGTGAACCACAATTCGAGTTAACAGGACATCCACAAGACAGCAATGCGGGCTTATTACAACAATGGTGATGTTGGTTGTGTTGACTGCAATTATTGCTGGAATGTCCCGAACAGGAAGAATGCTTGTGACAGGAATGTGTGTGCGACGATTGCTCTGGACCCGGACTTTCCGACCTCTTGAGGATACTAGTAGGCGGCGACGGTTCCACAGCCGTCTTGCTATAGCTCAACTGAGGCGGAGCCACTATCCTTCCGGAGTCTTCCACATAAGTTCTAGGGAAATAAGTGTCATTAGGATCATAATGATGTTTAATTTCCTTTCTATTAAACGTCGTTTCGTTGAAGTTGACTCTTCTAACAGAAGCTTGATCATCATCCGCTTTAGGCGAAGAAGGAGGAGCTTTCGCCTGATTCATCCAATAGTATCCAGCATCTCTCTCCCTACTCTGAATCGCAGATTGTTCTATCTCTAGAGCCACAGTAAGAGCTTCTTCCAATGTCTTGACTCTTGCTGCTTGAACACCTGATACTATTGATGCAGGTAGTCCCTCTATAAAAACCCGTCTAGCCGTGGACTCAACATACGGTTTCAGATTTTCCGCAGCGGCCATGCTAGGTACTTCTCCATCTGCGGCTAACAGGATCTTATTAATCAAAGATATTATTCTGGCATAATACTCACGGACGGTCTCGTTTCGCTTCATCTGAACGCATTGCAACTCTACTTGATATTGGAGAAGGGACTTCGGTGGTGCCAGATTCTCTTTCAAAATCCTCTTTAAATCAGCCAATCTATTCACCTTACATCCATCTAGAGCACGCCTTGCTTTACCTCTAAGTTTAGCAATTATATGCCTTAGGAACAACGGCTCCTGAGTTTCCGCCAACAGACTAAAGCCGTTGTCAACGTCTTGAAGAAAATCTTTCAAACTCATGTTCTCACCATCGTAAACACCAATAAAACTTACAGCTCTATTGACATTTTGTTCTGTCTGGAAATCCTGGAAATACGTGGACATCTGAAGTATATGCTGATTTGTCTCAGCCTGCTTAATAGCATAGAAATTAGCCTGTGCTTGTGCACGTTCCTGGACATCCTGAATTCTGTTGATTTCCTCCATTGAAAGATTCGCCATTTTTATGTAAAAGAAATTTGTAGTTGTTGAAAAATTCTTAATTTATAATTATGATTTTGCAATAACGACAAACTTCCCCACAAGGGATGCCAATTTGTAAGGGCCGAATTTGACTTATTCGGGCCGCTTGGGTTCATACAAATAATTATTTTTATTTGGGAAGCTATCTTTGATCGGGATCTTTAATTGCAAAATTAAAATTATAAATAAGTGAATTTAAAAGAGAAGTTGTTCCGATGGCTCTTATTCTGGTCCTCTGATGCTTCTTACCTCTATCTATATACACTAAGTCCGTGAAGATGGACTTTACCTATATTGATGGACGATATATTAATTCTGCGAACAAGTGTACTGGAAATGCGGACGCGAGCGAAATCGCGGACTGGCTGTACAGCGTATACGGCTTACTATGCGGACGCGAGTATGTCCGCACTCGCTACTCCGTAAGACCAACGTTGGCTGTTTGTCCGCGGACAAAGGCTGGTATATGCGGACGCGAGTGTGTCCGTGTGCGCTACTTCATATGTCTCTACGTTGGCTAGTAGTCCGCGGACACGATGTTGGAACTGCGGACACTCTGCTGATGGCTGTTGGGCGTTTCGTCAGAGTCCGCGGACGTCTTACCTGCTCACACCTTGTCTTAAACTTTTAAGGGCTTGTTAGTAGGTAAAAGGGCGTCTGTTAGTAAATAATTAGTTCGTCTTTATTTTATTTTTAATCTTTGTTATAATCTTTTTTTATTGGGCGTCCAGGCAGAATCTTCGGGTTTTACAAAAGGACTCGTTTCAGTTCATAGACGTTTCATTCCAGCCTAAGTTCGTATCTCTTTTACAATTTACATTCATTCAGGCGTTCTTAAAATGTGTTATATCTAACTTACTTTTACACACGCGCCGTTGATTGAAGCTTCCTTCTTTCCCTAGCGAGTGCTTATTACTTATAATACACGAGCTTGTCGTGGCAAGGGTTTTTACTTAATTAAGCTGCGGCTTCACCCACTCACGCCAGATATGATTGGCGGTCCTTCTGTCGCAGTGTACTTCAGTCGTGATGTACCTTCCACCGGAGCAAATATGCCAGCTTGCCTGCAGAGTTCAGTAGATTTCTAGGCCCCAGATAGCGTACAGGTAGTACCTTGACACCCTCTTACGGTCTCGTGTAAATCCTTCTGAAGTAACTCCAAGTAGTCGGCTAGTCTTCAGCGGCAAGTCGTGATGACGAGGTTAGACGCACACCGGTACCTGGTCTGGCCGTAAAAAGGCGCTGCGCTGATAGAGTCGAGGGTTTATAAAGACTCGACCTCCGATCAGACAGTAGCTTAACAATTTAATTGTGGGGATACCCGCAGCCAATCAACACTCGCCACCGAAAGAAGGATTACAAAAGTATAAACGCGGCGACACATATGAAAATGCTGAGCTGATCTTAAAACGCCCGAAACCCGGTCATACCATTGCTCAACCAGCACACGAGGCTGGTATATTGCAATATAACCACCGTCAGCGTACTCACACACACCCACACAAGTCGTACGTTACACATGTCGAAATCAATGATTAATCAATCAATCGCGGGACCTTACAACGCTAATCCATTAACGCTTAGAATGGACAATTTTGACATCAAAGTTTGAACAGACACCACGTAATGAATTCGCGCGTAAAAAATTCGGGACCCACTGTTTCTTACGTAGAAAAGGCTGCTCTTTCCAATGGTATGAATTAAAATTTTCTAAAATTTGATTATATGATCCAAAAATGAAAAATAATGAAAAAAAGAACTTTTTGAAAAATTTTTTGTAAATCGATTTTTCGACCGCTTTACATTTTTCTATACATAAAAGTGTGGCATAGAGACCTATATTTACATACTCTGTGGCTGGTTTAGTTCGAAAATGTTTTTTTTTTAACAAAATGGTGTCCTATATGAAAATTTTTGTTGTACATTTACAAATAAAATCGAATTTTAGAAAATTTTAATCCATACCATTGGAAAGAGCAGCCATTTCTACATAAGAAACAGTGGGTCCCGAATTTTTTCAGCGCGAATTTATTACGTGGTGACCGTTCAAACTTTGATGTCAAAATTGTCCATTCTGGGCGTTAATGGGTTAATTTTTAATATCAGCTTATTTTAAACTCAGCTATTTATTTATAATTTATAAATACGTTACACTGCAACTGTAAGTAGAAAAGTGGGGAGCTTATGCAGAATACGTTTATAGCAAAACGATTTGTTGAAGATATTACTTAAGTTACAGAATGAAAAGCTAAAAAGTGCGCAAATATGCAAGTAAAAATATGCATTCTTCAGATAGGCAGAAACGTAGCAAATTCGAGTAAAATACGTGAATGACAGGCAAGAAAACAACAGCGGCATCAGCAACAACAGAAGCGGCAGCTTTCCTACTTCGGTTTCAGCTGCCACCACTGCCTCACACTACACTGAGAAGTATCAAGTTAGAAAAGTTACCATAAACGTCTTAACAATTACTATAATCCTTAGTAACGTCGTGACACACTTGTTTTATGATTACTAAACATACAATGCGTACCAGCGTAGTGTTGCGTATAGATTAGGATAGGTTCAGGATAACATAGTCTTCGTACGGGCTATCGATATGATCCGTGGGATATGGCTATTCCGAGAGGTTCTCTCGGATCGTCATCCTCTTGATAACGGATCGGAATATCGATGTTCAACTTAATGGTGTCCATGATATTATAGCTGCAACACAAGATGTGTGTATGTGTGCTAAAGGAGTTATGCCTGAGTTAAACCTGAAAAAAATAAATCATAAGTTAATAGGCAAAAAAAAAAATTATATATAAGTAGTATCATAAAAAATCTTTTTTGTAGTTCATGCATACATATTCATTGTAATTTTGCATATTTTTAATGCATGATATAGCTATACTTACTGTTTAAACAATCCCATGTGTGAATCATTAAATTTGAGTACTTTTTCTCCTTTGCCGCATGATTTCTCATCATCCGGGTGATGAATCCAAACCAAACTGGAATTTCTTCTAAAAATACAAATTTTCAATAATTAGTAACATATAAGTTATAATATAAGTATTGAAAGGTTAATAAAATGCGTCTCTTCGAGCTAAAATGTTTATACTACGCCATACGTTTCGGGGTAATTTTACCCCCTCATCAGTGGCAAGTTTAAAAATGAGTCGTGCGCTACATCGACGACGTAAAAACGCAGACGGCGAAAGAGTGACGCTCGAAAAACTTTAAACAAAAGTAATAAATGCGACCCCGAAACGTATGGCGTAGTATAAACATTTTAGCTCGAAGAGACGCATTTTATTAACCTTTCAATCTACCATCATCGAGCGATAGAGTCAGTTTCAAACAACTATAATATAAGTAATTATAGTGAATGTTACGTATGTTTACATACATAACATTCACTTTAAGCTTATCTATGCCAATTTGGCTTCGCTTAAGCAGTGCAGAAGGGTTTCCTGGAGCTGTATAAAAAATTTCAGCTTGATTGGACTTATGGTTCCTGAGAAATCTTACGGCAACTGACCTAAAATCATACAAATTCAATACTTGAGAAAACAGCATTTAAAGTTTATATAAGAAATTGATATATGTTTATCGGATAGTACTTACATGAACTGTTTGGCATATTTTTTTTATGTTTGGGCATAAAATATCCATATATTATGGGATATATTGGGACCCGGGTCCTGCACATTTTGATATACGAGTATGAAAAGCTGAAATTGAAATATAAGTTAGCGATACATATTCACAGTAAATATATTATACATAAATATAAATATTCCCACTGCTTACCCATTATTTGACAGGTTGGTTAACAACTACAGTACACTTAAATATATACCGTATATCTAAAAATAAAGAACACACTCACAAAGAACAGGTTCTTAAAAAATAATATATTGTTTTGTAACGTCCTACGACGTTATTTATTTTTAATCTATGAGTTACAAATTTTAAACTAGTTTTCAAAATTCAAAACATCAAGAGAATTATGATGTTCATTTCGAAACTTTAACTGATGACCTGTATACGTAAAACAATTTCCTTTAGAATATACATTAAAGCAAATTGCTATTTTAGAAACAAAAAAATTAATTGAAAATAAATTAGTCAGACCGTCAACAAGTCCTTTTAATGCTCCAGCTTTTGTCGCTCCTAAAAAGGGTTTGACAAAAGATGGTAAGAAAAAATGGAGATTAGTAATAGATTATAGGAAATTAAATTCTAAAACAATACCAGATCCATATTTGTTACCGAATATTACGGAAATTTTTGATAATGTCGGTAAAAATAAATATTTTACAACAATCGATATGGTTTCTGGATTTCATCAGGTAAAAATGAAAGAGGCAGATATTCATAAAACTGCTTTCAGTGTTCATCCTTTAGGTAGATTTGAATTTAAAGTACTACCTTTTGGTTTAGTCAATTCTCCTCGAGTTTTTCAAAGAATTCTTACAAGAGTATTAGGAGAATTAATAGAGAAAGGATTTTGTTTTGTGTATATTGATGACATTATTATAGTTGCTAATTCAATTGAAGAGCATAACGAGAGATTTAATTTAATTGCAGAAAAACTTAGAGAGGCAGGTCTTAAATTAGAGACAAGCAAATGTAAATTTTTCCAGAAAGAAGTTGAGTTTTTAGGACATATAATTAGTGAACAGGGTATTAAAACCGATCCAAAAAAAGTAGAAGCTGTTAACGAGTTTTCAATTCCGAGAACGAGGAAAAATATTCGAGAATTCTTAGGTTTAGCTGGTTATTATAGGAGATTTATTGAAAATTTTGCAGATATAGCAAAGCCATTATCTATACTTTTACAAAAGACGGAAACATTTGTGTGGACCGACGAGAGACAAAAAGCTTTTGAAAATTTGATACATGCATTAAGTTCTGCGCCCATATTACAATTTCCAGATATGGAAAAACCTTTTATTATTACTGCCGATTCGTCAAATTTTGCTCTTGGTTGTGTACTTTCACAAGGAGAAATTGGTGAAGATAAACCAGTAGCATTTGCTTCTAGAGTATTAAAGGCAGCAGAAAAAAATTACCATACATATGAAAGAGAAGCTTTGGCAATAATGTTCGCTGTAAAGACTTTTAGGAATTATATCTATGGGAATAAGTTTTATATTGTTACTGATCATAAGCCATTATTATCGTTTAAAACTGCTGATAAAAATTCGAGAGTACAGCGGTGGCGTTTGAAATTATTAGACTATGATTATGAAATTATTTATAAACCGGGAAAAAATAATGTAAATGCGGATGCTTTGTCGAGAAATCCAGTAGATAATATTCAGATTAATGTAGTTACTAGAGCTCAAAAAGCGAAACAGTTAAATTCTAAAGAGTTTACAGATATTTTGTCTAATGATCAGAAAATAGAAAAGTTAAATGAAGCTAGGATTAAGCAAAAAGAGAAAATTAAGAAAAAAAGAGGAAATAAAAATAAACTAGTTGCTGAGAAAAATAATAGTTTAGATTTGCCAAAGGTAGATAAAAATAATAGTGAATTATGGGATAAGTCTATAGATAAAAATATTGTATATACTAAAAAACTAATTCAATATAGAAAAGACAATATTATACATTTTATAGATGATAAAGGCAACGGTTTGGACATAAATACTAACAATTTTATTAAGGAAAACAATATTTCCTTTAATACACGATTAAATGAGGTAGAAACAGCAACTTTTAAAGCACTTAAAATTTTTGTTTTATGTATTGATGTAACTCAATCAGTTTTCATGATTAAAGAAAAAATGTTGCAGATTTTTAAGCAATTAAGGAGTATTTTATCATCCGAGAAAATTGATCATTTTAGTATTTCAAGAGATATAAAAATACATAATTTAAATTGGTCAGATATAGAAGAAATTTTAGTGCAAGTATTTGAAAATTCTAGAGTAAAAATAGTGGTTTGCCTGAATTATATGTAATACGTAGATTTAAAAGATAGAGATAAAATTTTTCAGGAAAATCATGATAGTTTATTAGGGGGACATGCAGGTATCATTAGAACTTTTAATCGTATAAGAGCTAAGTATTTTTGGGAAAATTTAAAACGGGACATAGAAGATAGAATCAAAAGTTGTAAAGATTGTCAGAGAAATAAATTGAAAAGGGTAAAAACACGTCAACCAATAGTAATTACTGACACTCCTTTCAAAACGTTTGACAAGGTAGCTATGGATATCGTAGGACCTTTGAATGTGACTAAAAATAATAATAAGTACATTTTAACTATACAAGATCAACTTTCTAAATATTTAATTGCAGTACCGTTACCTGATCAAACCGCTGAAACGGTAGCTGATGCCTTCATAAAAAAATTCATATGTATTTTTAGTTCTCCAAAAGTAGTGCTAACTGATAGAGGTACAAATTTTACAAGTAAATTGATGAAAGCTGTAGCAAAAAGGTTTAAATTTTCAAAAATTGAAACAACTGCTTTTTCACCATAATCTAATGGTTCTTTAGAAAGAGCTCATCACCCATTGTGTGAATACTTAAAGAATTTTTCTTCTAAAAATATTTCTTGGGATGATTTATTAGAATTAGCACAGTTTCAATATAATACAAATATTCATAGTGCACATAAATTTATGCCATATGAATTAGTATTTGCTTATCCACCAAATTTACCTTCATCTGAACCTTTAAGAGTTTCAGAACAATTACCGACATATAATAATTATTTATCTAATTTAATTACAAATATGAAAGAAATTGCTAATTTAGCCCGTGAAAATTTGATAATTTCAAAAGAAAAGTCCAAAACATACTATGATAGATTTATTAAACCAGTAAATTTTGAAATAGGAGATGAGGTATGGTTGATTAAAGAACCAAAACCTGGAAAATTAGAAAAAAATCATAATCTTGGACCTTTTGAAATTATGGATGTATCAAAAAATGGCAATATTACTATAAATAAAGAAGGAAAGCAAATAGTAATTCATGCAAATAAATTAATATTGTTTAAAAAGAAAAATTAATAGAATCAATTTGATTTCAGAATTCAAGATGGTGTTTATCTTTATTATCATTTTTCAAATATTCTTAAAAGTTACTGAAGCTACCATAGGCTACGATTGCGGCTCATCGGCGCCTAACATAACAACATACTCTTTATTGGACTCTGGAAATTGCGACTTTCAAGACAATCAAGTAAATTCATCAAGTACTATTATTGAACTTATACAAATAGTAGATTTTCGTTCTATTCCAATTATTCAGTATAAAGTTGAAATCCATAGAACTATATTTTCTTGTGGAATTTTCGGACATTTGATACCAATTGAAAATGCGGAACAACAATACATCAAAGAATTAAGTTACGAACAATGCGAGTTAATTCATGAAACGAGTATTTTTAAATATGACAATTTTCACACTATTTCGGATTTAAAAATAAATTCAACAACTACTAAAGGCATTGATTTTGCGGGAAGTGCGGCAGATAGATCGTGTTCTGGTGCTGCTTATGCAGACAATTTCGGATCATGGAATAATGTTTTTGTTCGTGGCTTAATCAAAATTACGTTGCTACAAAATAATGCTAGAGTAAATTTAAAAAATGATAAATTAACACTAAGTTCAGGAGTAGTTTGTAAATTTTCGAATAAGAATTGTATGGACATGGAGGGAGGAAATACGTTTTGGCATATTTTACCGGAAGGAAAATGTTTTGAAAATTCATATGAAGTATTATTTAAAGGAGTAGCAATTAAATCTTTTAGTACAGATAGTAAAGAAATAGTTTATTCTGTAAATGCAAATGAAATAACATTTGCATTAGCTACAAAAAAATGTCGAAGTTCATTGTGATAGAGAGTTGATTCGCACTGAGCATCCAAAATTGTTTATTGCGGAAAAAGATAGCAACTTAAGGGGTTATGACAGTGATAAAATTTTGAAAATATTAATTTTTTTTTATTCACTTTTTTCACAGTTAATAGTCCGTAGAATATGGTCCTGAAAGCTGTTTTTTGCTAAAAAAATTTGCCTTGAAAATATCGGCAAAAAACTGATAAATCTGTTTCAAGTAAATTTTTGAAATATCGTGATTTTTAAATATTTTAATATGGCCAAACTTGTGAAAAGGATTGTTCTACCACACTTTTTACAGAGTTATTTCATGAGAAATCTTACTGAAAATACGACTTAAAAACCTGTTTTACAAACCGTTTTTTTCTCAAGAGTTATGAAATTATTTCCGTAAAATAAAAAAAATCCGTAAAATTAATTTTTCTATGTGTGATTTTATGTTAATAAACTCAATGCGTTAAAGTAAAGGCGTTCAACAAATTTGAATTTGCCACTCGAACAGGTTGTACCTCACAGCGCCCGGTCGAGAATGAAGATTACTGTTTGATCGGTATAGTAGAATTTTCTGTAAAGCAGCAGAAAGCAGCCAAACAGCTGTTTTTCATCCAAGACACTAGATCAGTGCAGTTAGTCTGCTAGCTGCTGTAACAATGCTTATAACCTCAGTGGTGTTGTAAAAGTGCAAGAACTTCTGCAGAATACAAAAATTATTCAGATAAGTATTGGAATCTAATTAGTAATAATTGTGTTCATAATGAGCTTTTCCTTTATTGGTTTATTTTTTGCTTTTAGGTATACGGGTGCAATCCAGCAAGATGGGAGTTTATATTGACTGTCTGGAGTATTATTTTGCATACTTTTTAACAACTTGCAGTGTATTTAATAATGGTAAGTATTGCATGTAATTGTAATTCATAAACATAACTTGATTATGAATAGCTAACGATAATTTTTATTTTATTTCCAGCTTCTAAATGCTATTATCACACAGCATGATATGCGCATACCACCAAATATACTTTATTGTATGTATATTTGAGTACCAAAAGCAAATCAAGGTATGCCACATAGTTTCTGTAAGTATAGCTGAGTTCATTTGTATGATTTACATTATAAACTTTAAATGCCTTTTACTCAAATTTAGTTTTTCATGCTTTTCATGTACTTGCCGCAGCTTTCTGAAGGAACCGTAACATCAATCCGGATGAACCAAAGTTTAAAACCTTCCTAATGAGTACGGTCACAAACTGAGTGGAGCAGAATTGGCAAAAATAAGTTCAAAGTGAATGTTACGTATGTTTACATATGTAACATTCACTATAATTATTAATATTGTCAATATATGTTTAATTAATTATATTAATTTTGTGTTTTTCAGGAATCTGTTCCACTTAGTCTGAGACCAGACTCATAAGGAAGATTTGGCACTTTGATTCATTAGAATTGATGGTACGGTTCCATCAGAACCATGCGACAAGCAAACAAAAGTGATGAAAATCATGATTTTTGGTAAGCAATTCCTTTAATTTTTTTTAAATGTTACACTCACTTTTTGCATATTATTTATGCATAAAAGTGATGTATAATGCTTATATTTGAAAGGAAAAATTTAGTTTTTGGAGCACCTATATATATTACTTTTTTACAGCACTAATAATTTTTCTTTTTTTTTCAGGTTTTAACACTGTCATAACCCCTTAAATAAATATTTTTTTGATGTGGATAAAGTAAATGGAGAAGTAGTTAATAGAGTTAATTTAGATTTGTTCACATATGTAAATTCTAAGTTTGTTTATGTAGAAAGACATTTAAGAAATCAAATTCATGATTTATATATTAATTTAATTACTGAAAAATGCGAGCTTGAGAAAAAAGTGATTCAAAATTCCTTATCCATTGCCAATATTGCTCCTGATGAGTTTGCTTACAATATTATGAAGAAACCAGGTTATATGGCGAAAGTAGCAGGAGAAGTTGTACATTTAATCAAAGGTGTACCAAGATCAGTAGTAGTATTACATACAGAAGATTGTTATAATCATTTACCAGTTTCTTTGAGAAATGAAACTTGGTTTTTAACACCAAAAACCCATATATTAATCAAGAAAAGTAGTAAAGTAGATTGTAATACAATTGTACCAGCGTATTACGAAATTGATGGACATTGGATTAAACTTATACCGAAGCCAACAGTGTCTATTCCACCGAATGTTATCAAACCAGATACTCATTTGGGATGGACATTTCAAGCTGTGAAAAATTTAGCGACGAATGGCATTTATTCGCAAACTGATTTGGATAAATTACAAGAACAGTTAATGTTTCCTATGGAAAAAACACAAATTTTGAATGTTATTGCAAAAGATATAGCTGGTGATGTAACAGATGGAGTTACATTTTCAGAAAATACGTTAACAAGTATTGCAGAAAGTACTTGGAAAAAAATATTTGAAAAACTTACTACGTGGGGATCTTTTTCATCAGGAATTTTCATGATTATAGTAATACTACACATTTGCAAATTAACAATTGACACTATAATAAGAGGATATGCTTTATATGCAGTATATGGATGGTCTATTAGACTATGTGGAGCAGTTTTCAGTTCTTTAACCCATTTATTAATTTCTATGGGAAATGCAGAAAAAATGACGAATTATGCAAAATCAACAAAATATAAAGAAGAAAAAGAAGAAGAGTTAAAGGAAGTTAAAGTCATTTCGCAAAATTCTCAACCTATGGAAGTAGAAACATCATTTACAAAACCGAGGTGTAACGTCCTACGACGTTATTTATTTTTAATCTATGAGTTACAAATTTTAAACTAGTTTTCAAAATTCAAAACATCAAGAGAATTATGATGTTCATTTCGAAACGTTATATTTTGAATGCGTGCTGTAATTTTGTAACACAAGTCAGCAGTGTTACTTATTCGGCAATCGCTATACTTGTAAAACTGATTAATAAGCGTTATACTTTAAGAATCGGTCAACGTATTTGGGCTTTAAAAGAGTCGAATTGGCCTCATTTTAATTAGTCTCGTGTTTAAGTCCGAACTCCGTACCTCGCGGTTCGTCAATTGCGGAGATTTTTATTGTACTTCCAAGTACTCAATTGTGAATTTAAGATGCAATTATATTTTCAATCATACTCGAAAAGAAAACTGTGAGTGCATCATTTCAACAACCTATCACCTATTATCCAAATAAGACGAACAAACGCAGAGAGAAAAAGACAAGGATAGCAGAAGCAGCAAAACAAGACAAGTAAAGCAGAAAAAGGTAAGTCAAATAAATACATTAAAAGTACATATCGGAGTGGGTAACGAGTCTAAACTCAGCCACTAGTAACAATTATATACGCGCTCATAAATAATCTAAATAAAATCCTGCATGCTCTCAACTACATGTCCTACCTATGAGGTGAGAGTGTAGGCGGGACGTAACAGTTTATAGTCCAAAATACTTATCTAAATTTAAACACTTGTGAGACTCAGAAGTAATCACTACAGCATAACATTTAGCTTGCACTAAACTATAGACAGCAGACGAAACAGCTGTCTGATAGAATACTCGTGTGGGTCGGTAAAACAGTGACTTACTTTTTCATATGCTGTATGTGCAAGGTGCCATGTTTTCAGGCGGTAATTTAAATTTGTACATATGTTTTTTTACTGCTTTATAAATTTGATTAAGATATTACAAGACAAAATTTAAATTATAAATTTATTTTATTTTAAACATTGAAAATAAAAAAATCCATGATATAAAAAAATTAGCTATATTGTACTGTATGTAATATCAATAAATAATTTGTTGTTTTTTTTTTAATAAAATTGCATATTTCAAAAGGAGTTTATAAACACAATTTATATTAAATTTTCTATAAAAACACAATTGTTTTGAATAATCAAAAGCGTTATAAAACAAAATATGAATAATACGCAATTTTAACAAATTGTTTGATTTTAGTATTTTGCCTATAACTTTGTAAATAATTTTTTTCGGACAAAAAGGGTTTCTGCAATATATTCTACAGTAAATTTGACGTAAAAAAATCAAATAAAAAAAATTTGATTTTTTTGAATTTTAACTCAGGCATAACCCCTTAAATACTTATTATTGCTATTTTATTTATGTAAGTTTGTCATAAACAGTCAGGAGTCGGGATGTTGCACAATCAGAAAAAATTTATGTCGAGGACGATTACATACAATTATATATGAGATTTAAATTCTGTTGATTTACATTCATTTAAAAAGAACAGGAACAAATTTTATTATGTAGAACGCAATTTGTTTTACGGAAAAACTTGCCGTCCCGTCCTATACTAGATAATGATGGATATCATCTTCAAATTATACAAGCTTAACCAAAGTAACTTGGTAATGAAACACCGTTAGAAAATCTCTTAATCGATTTTTCATTCTATATGTATTTATTAGTGTCCTTAACCAATTTTTGATGAATTCAATCTTAATCGTGCAATCATTCTAGGCTCAATTTTTGGTTATTTGTATGTATGTTTTACAAAACTCTGTTATTATTATCGGAAGATTACAGGAAGTTGATTAAAAATAATTGTAACTATTATTACAGATTAAAAAAAAATGTTATAAAATAAATTTCTATGACTCAAGTTGGAAAATATCAAGCTTAAACATTTTAAATTAATATTTATTTAGTTTACAGCCTTTAGCTTTCAATTTTTACTTAATTAAAACATGGAATTCCAATTATTATTATTTGCGGCCATCGTTCTCACATTTTAACAAAATGTTTTGAGTAGTACCGATTATAAGATAATAAGACGATAAATTATCTATATTAAACATTTTATGATATTGTTAATTACACTGACATTTAGTAATTCATCGATTATCTATGATAGGATGGGACGGCAAGTTTTTCCGTAAAAAAAGTTGCGTTCTACATGATAGAATTTGTTCCTGTTTTTTTTTCAATGAATATAGTTTTAATTGTACCCGACTGTACCTTTTCACATACTGCAATTTGGGCAAGTGTTTATATAACTTGTAACGGGCGGTGCGCCCCTCTGAGCTAGTCGGCGCGGGACATGTGACAGTGCGTTGTTGGCTCAGTGGTAGAGCACGCGCCTAGAGATCTCAGGTGCGCGGGATTGATTCCTGGTCCCGGCACATCACATTACTTTTATATATTCTAATTCCATCTTCCTCCGCCCCGTTACAAAATACATATATATTTATAATCCTCCCCCTTTTAAACGCTTATTTATTTATTTCAAATCGATTGTTTTTTATAAAAGAACTTGCCAATTTATTTATTGATATTATAACTTTCTTTTGGTAAAATTAAAATTAAAATTTATGTAAAATCGAAGGTATAGGAGAAGTAACACTCAAGAAATAGGAGTCTGACTAACAGACTCTTAACGTGAAGATGTTTACGCGTTAATATTTTCATAGATAGTTGAGAGTTTTGGATTATTCAGCTAAATGTATAAGCATCGCATGTCCTTTCAGTGTTTGTGATTCACTCATTTACGAGGTAAAAAAAGACATACATGCTAACATAATTATTTTTAAACTGATTATAAACACCTTTTTTACTGTATAAGGGGTCCAAATTGAGAGTTCGAAAATTATCTTTGATTAAAACAATGAAATAACTGTATAGATAGAGAAACTCTTAGAATTTTTGTGACATTAAGGCTATCAAAAGTAATAAAATTAATCTTTAATTCTTACATAGGAAGAAACGACCTTATTCTTGCCAGCCTTATACCTTTAAAAGGTTTCTTTGGGGGGGGGGGGCGGTCAGGGAAGATTTCACTACTTTTAAATGGTATATAATACCTAAATTATAAAGAATCATTAATATCAAATCATAAGTTATAAATTTGAAAAATTAATGTACATATGCTTATGTATTATTGCATTAATAATTATTTTTCGAGACCGTCTGTATAGCAAATAGTTATGTTTGGATCATTATTATTTCAAAAAGAAATATTTAACGCGTAGTATGAGTTTTAGGGGTCTTTAACGCGACTTAAATAATATAGTTTATGATAAGCTTGGAGATCCATGCGAAGGTTATAATCTAGCAAAGACCGACAGTAGACTAATACTTCATAGCAGAGTTCATAGCTTCGTTATAGGGATCTCTATATCCCCATAACTTGGTGCCAACCCACTTTCGTACTATAACTATGTCTAACCTGAAGTACTAATCTACTGTTGGTTTTTAAATTATATTATTTAAATTGCGTTAGAAACACCTAAAACTGATAATACGCGTGCGTAATAACGTTTAACCTAGAACCTACAAAAAGTTTCAAGTGAAAAAAATGCATTTACAGAAATAATGGCATTAGGATCAAAATACTATCAATGGATTTCACTCTGTCAGATACGCATATTTTAATTATCTTTAAACAAATTAACTTTATGATTATAGAACATGATTCTTTGTTTTAAAATAAACTATTCTTTCTCTGTTATAGGTGATCCGATGAACTTGTCGAAAAAAAGAGATCTATATATCTATTTCATTATGTAAATTTAAATTTCATTTTCAACTCTCAATAACCTTTATATAGCCAAAATCCTAAGTATCTTATTCTGACGGTCATTTCATTATATAAATTAAAGATTTAGATTAGATGATGGAGGTTTTTTTGTCTACGGTTTTTCATACTTCCCTTACTAAAGAGTGATAACAATAGTGTTTATAAAACAGTGATTAAGAAGGTATTTATAATTAGTTTAAAAAATAATTATGTTATGTGCGTAAAGATCTTTGCGCTATGGGTCTATTGGACAGACTATCATTTTCTTTGTGTCAATTCTCTAGAATATACCCATTTTATAAATTTCAATTTGAATTTTAACAAAAGAAAGTTATGATATCCATAAATAAATTGGCAAGTTTCTTTATAAAAAGCAATAGTTTTGAAAAAACTAAATGAGCATTTAAATGGGGGAAGGAATATCAATGTATATGTATATATATATATGACTGCAATGGACACTACTAAGTAATATTCGTAAATGCGTTAATTATTATTTTTATTTAAGCAAACACAAAACATGTTATATAAAATAATACATATAATACAAAAATATAAGTTTATTCATGTTATCAATTTCATAAAAAATGATGTTCTTAAATAATGTATGTCAGTCTGATTACTATAGACATTACTGGAGTCAAAGATTTTTGAAACTTTATAGCCCGAATTCAAATTTTTCAATACAGTTTAAATTTTGCACTATGTTAAAACTGTGTTTTTTGCATGGATGTGATGTGGTAAAAAAAAGTCACTCCTGAAGCCCTTGTTATTGCAATGATAAGTACATGTATTCGTTGCTGAAATATAGTCAAAATGTTGTAAATATAAAACTAAATAAGTACCTAACAGGATATTTGATTATCTTGTAATGGCTCTTCATACCATAACTATTAGTGTGAAAATGTCACAACTGAAGCCTGTCACTTGCGAAGCCAATCCAGAAATTTCCATTTGTTAATTTTATGGAAAAAATTTTAATAATAGTTGTAGTTGTTTCCGAATAAACTATGTTTTGTTGTACCTTAAGTGATAAAAAAACCACTATCAGTTATCCCCCAAACGAAACCTTTTTTTTCTTCGATTTAGTCGGCGAAATATGCCATTTTTCTGCAAATCACCCATTTAAAAGAAAAAAAATGAATTTAATAATTTAAATTGAATAAACAGAATTTAAGCAAATGAATGATATTCAAACGTGAAAATTATAGGAATGATTTTAAAAGGAGAGACTAAGGAATACTCAAAGTATAAGTCTAAAATTGCTGTTCGGCTTTCCGTGTTACGCGCCTTCTCCGTTTACCAGACGTAACCGTCTGTTGGAGCACAAAAAATTCTCTGCCCTTTACGCAGAGGCTACGCAGCACTTAGCGTGCTGCGCCGAGGCATCTATCCGCGATTCTCTGCTCTCGCCTCGATCCGCTCGCATATGTCGGGAACAACTCATATACGCGAAATTTAATCTATTGAAATATAAATGACGAAAAATATGTCAAAATTTCTACCAGAAACTGAACAAAAAAATATGATATTCATTAAAATATTGTACAGATTGATGATACGATGGTATTCCAAAACGACTTATATGAATATCTTCATAGACTATTCTCGAAAGATGAAATAGCTGCATCAACTCAAAATCCAAGAAATTTAAAAGAAATGTTAAATAGTAATGACTTTTTAAACCCTTTTTCAGTACAAGTTAATATTAGCAAGGGTGAATTATTGTTAATGATACTCAAATATAGTATAACGAATGAGTTATCTATCACTGCGATGGTAAACTTATTTAAATTAATAAACACTATTTTTCAAGAGCAAGTTTTACCAGATTCAAAGTACCTCATTGATAAATTACTTGATTCTTCGGATAACATAGAATTTCATGCTGTTTGCCCTGAATGTTCAGCATATATTGGAAATTTTAATGAAATTCAAAATGTCACAGAATGTCATGTATGTAAGGTACAGTTAGATTTAAGTAAATCGAGTAATACAAGTTTTTTTGTTTTACTTGATCCTTCTAGTCAAATAAAAGACCTCATAACAACGTATCAAGATCATTATGAATATGTTATGAAATAAAGAGTTTCTTCGTCCAACATCTTATACGATATTTATGATGGTAAAGAATACCGAAACTTTGTTCAGTCTCTGCCAGAACAGGAAAGGTCAAATTATATCAGTGCTGTTTTCAAGACAGATGGGGCAAGTAAATTTAAATGTTCACGATACTCAATATGGCCGTTATATAGTATGCTTAATGAATTACTACGGCAAGATAGAATGTCAAGATTAATTGCCTGCGGATTGTGGTTCAACAAACAAAAGCCAGATATGAGTGCTTTTTTATCACCTTTTGTTAATATGATTAATCGATTAAGAAAAGATGGTATTCCTTGTATTATAAATAAAGAAGAACGTGCTTTAAAATTATATATTACTTGTTGCTGTGTAGACTCTGTAGCTCGTGCTCCTATTCAAGGAATAAAGCAATTTAATGGAAGATGTGGATGCAGTTGGTGTCTCCATCCAGGTGTATGGGTGATCGATTCTATGAAATACCCTTTATTAACGACACCTGTCAATTCAAGAGATCACGAAAATACGATTCGTCACATGATGATTGCAATATCTGAAAATCGAGTGAATAGAATTAAATATCCATCTCCACTTATAAATCTACCATTTTTCAATATTACTACTGGATTTGTACCAGATTATATGCACTGTTGTTTAGAAGCGGTCGGTAAACAGATAACAGAATACCATATTGCTTGCATGAATGAACATGATATAGCAGAAATTGATTCAAAAATCAATAAAATTACAGCTCCACATCAAATTTCAAGACTGAGTCGACCATTAAGTATTAGAGATCAGTATAAAGCTAAAGAATGGGAGAATTATATTTTGTTTTATAGCGTTCAGGTTCTGGCCGATCACCTAAAGAGAGACTATTATTATCACTGGCTTTTATTTGTGCAAAGTATATATATCTTACTTCAAGATAAGATTCATATTAGTAAATTAAATAAAGCTAATCAGATGTTATATGAATTTGTTGCAAAAACAGAAGAATTCTTCGGGCAGAAGGCTATGACCTTCAATATACATCTATTATTACATTTAGCAGAAAGTGTGCTGAACTGGGGACCATTGTGGTGTCACTCAACCTTCAATTTCGAGTCAGCGAATCACCATCTACTTAAAGCTATCAAGTCTTCAAAGGGAGTCACATCACAAATAATTAGGTTAATAAAATTGAATCATACCGTTTTAGTATTAACAAAATGGGCCTATCCCTACGTCGACGAATTAGTAAAAATTTATTGTGGCGATATTCTTCAATCGAAGGTTAAAAATTATCTCAAAATATCAAGCATTACTTATATTGGCAGGGGTGATAGTATTGATGATAAATTAGTAAATTATTTCAATTTTTCCATAAATTCAATCGTTTATAATAAAATAGTAAAAAATGGTTGTTTGTACGAGTCACATTACAAAGTAAAACGAAGATCAAATAATTCGTTTATATTATTAAATGATTCGAGATATGCACGATTAGAAAAATTTATTGTAGATCATGATAACAAACAAGAATGGGCGGTTTGTAATATCATCAAAACTCGACAAAAATTCTTTAATTACCGTAATTTTCAAGAAGTCGAGGAAATCGAATCTGACGTTTCTATTATATTCACTAGAGATATTAAAACCATTTGTATACCTATGCGTACTACAAAAAATCTTAATTTAATAGCTATCCCAAATTTATTACACTATTAGAGGGCCCTCGTTTCGCTTAAAATACCTTATTTTAACGAATTCTGAGAGCCAATTGAGTGAGGCTAATATCTAAAACAACGGTGGTAGCAATATCAATTTATTAATAAATTATATGTACTAAATATTTTATACTTGTAGAATAAACGATATTTATTATAAATTTGTGTTAACCAGTTATTTCATATTCTCAATGAATTTTTTCATGAAAATGTAATCAATTGCATGTTAAATTGATCATATTCTTACATTAAATATACAGTTGTAATCGTAATTGTTTACTCCATAGTGAACAAAAATACAATCATAATAAAAATATTTATAAATAAAAATAGTAACATGATTTTCAGTTGATTTGCTGTAAATTTTTAAATGATTTTCAGCAGATTGTCAGCTGATTTTCAGCTGATTTTCAGCTGCCGTTTTGGCACGATTTTCACTTGACTTTCAGCTGATTTGCAGCTGATTTTTAGCTGATTTTCAGCTGATTATCAACTGATAATCATCTAAGTTTTTTCAGTAGGGGCATATACGTAATGCGTACTTTTAAATGCGATCAATCGCTATAATTATTTTAATAATAAAGTTTTATTAATAATATAATTATTAACAAGTGTGTTATTGATAATAATATATACTCCGAATAATATTCTATTCATGATAGAATTACTTCATGGGGTAAAATTGTTTTACTACAGTTGTTTCGAAGTTTTGATAATTGAGAAATGTAACGAATTATCATGGAATCATGGTATGCTTGTGTAAAGTTTTTGGATGATAACACAAAATACCATTGTGTACCAGTTTCATCTGTTTACTTCAGCAAATACGATAAAGAACATGTACAACCAGTTGATCTGGCCGATTTTGACCCAAAAATAAATATTATTGTCGATGGTTCGACGATGAAAATAAACTATATCCAGGATATGTCGTTAGCCTTGGCAGTAAGTATATATATACCGTATAGATTTCAGTACATTTTGGATAAGTTTATAACTATAGAGCAGAAAAAATTAAGTTTGAAGGAAGTTAAGTTTTAGAAAAATTAAATTTTAGAATGCAATGTGTGAGAAATAAATATATATAAATTGACAAAACAAAAATTTACGTTATTTCAAATTTGTTAGAATATCTTTGAAAATAACTATTTAATTTTATTTTGAATTTTTTAATCTCTATATATGAGAGTGTATAGTAAATTTGATGGATGTTTTAAATATGTGCTTCTAAAAAAGAAATGTTTTGCACAAGTTTTGTAAAATAGTGATATTAATGTCTAGCTTATGACATTTTCTTTATATTTTACTTTGAATTTTTATTTATTTATTTATTTGATAGTTTACGGGCTCACACCCTTTTAGAAACTAATATAAATAAATGCAATAATATAAATAAATACAAAATAATATCACAAGACACAAAAAATAACAAAAAAAAAAAATTAGCACTCTTTTATACTTCGTATTAAATTATTAACAGAGATATTGGTAACGTTCTCCTCAAGAACAAACGTTATTTTTCTATTTCAGAGACACCAGAAGATGCGCAAACAAAATCCTCAAGTAAAGAAAAAAGAGTGATAATAAAAAGAAAATTGACATCTAGTGAAACGACAACTGATGAGGAAACTGATAATGATGAGAATATCCTTCCAACACGTGTAAGTTATATGATTGTAATTAGAGTTAAATTTTATATCTTTTTAATTTCAATAGCTTGTTTAATAAAATAAATTCAAAGTGTAACCATTGATTTACATCTTACATCTAACCCTCAAAATTAATAATGATAATACTTATTTATATTTTTTAGTCAATGAAAAGACTTTACAAAAAAATAGCTCAAAAAGACAATTCTGCAAGCATCATAAATAAGTACAAAACTAATATTTTATTAAATAGTTGTCCGGTGTTAAGTCTAGAAGATAACGATGAGAATAGCAAAAGTAACAAGGACATTGAAAATTTTCCGAGTACAAGTAATTGTGAGATTCAAGGTTAGTTTTAATTTTTGTACTTAAACGGTGAGGCCTGGCTGAAATTCTTGTAAAAAAATAGTGTAATAAATATCCTGTCGGAAAATAGACCAGAAGGTCTGTCCATAATACTAACTTCTGCCCAGAATTTTCATTCACGAATTAACAGGAGTTGTAGATTTTATATATTATTAAAATATTTATAATAACATGTAATTCACGTTATTTATTTATTATTTATTAATACCGTTATTAATATCATGTATAATATCATTAATAATTATTAAATTATTAATTTTTAACAATTTTTAAATACTTTACCTTATTTTTGAAATTTCAATTTTAAATTTATAATTCTACACAAATTCTCATTTCTTAAAACAAATAATGTAATTGAGGTACTAAAAGTGCTAAAACCACTCTTCGGTGGTTAGTTTCATCGAATAACTGATTTTCACCAAAACTGTTCCCTGTGCATGGCTTAATTTGGTATTTATCTCATGGGAGGCTTAAAATTTATATTTTAAGTAAATAAATAAAAGTTAATATTAATTAAATGTAAAAGTTTAATTAAAGTTATTTTATTTACAAATTTATGAATTTTTATAGAAATTGTTCTCAATTTTTATTAAAACTTATAAATAAAGTTACTTGACTTAAAATTCTGCATTTAATTAATATTAAATTTTATTTATCTATTTAAAATATAAATTTTTAAGTTTCGAATTAGAGAAATGCCAAATTAAGCGATGTGCAGGGAACATTTTTGGTGCATATCAGTTATTCTATACAATTAGTCTTCACAGAGTAGTTTTGACACTTTTAGTACCTCAATTACATTCTTTATAAAAAAAATGAAAGTTTGTGTAGAATTATAAATTTAAAATAAAAATTTCAAAAATAAAGTAAGTTTTAAAAAATTGTTGAAAATCAGTGGATTTACACCTTGACTATGTTGATTATTTTGAGGTTATAAATCTCCAAATTAATGGGTCAATATAATTTGGGCTGATTTTATGCGTTATTTCTGCGCAGAATCTGGCACATATTCTCCCACTGAACAGAAAATTTGTTAGATTCTGCCGAATATCTCTTCCATTTTTCGACAGGGACATAAGTGAGGAAATTGTAATTTTCAAAGTATTTAACATTTAATCTCTAAAACTAATATAAATTAGTAGAAGTAAATAATCTTTTTATTATATTTGCGTTAAATTGAATAAAGCAATATATCAAATTGTATGCTAACTTTCATAAATTTTTTATTTTGGTACAAATATGGATGAGTCCATGTGAAATCGATCAGTCAAAAAATCAAAATCGCTATAACTCCGGGACTTTGTTCAGTACAAATTTAGAATTTTTATTTTTTTTTACTTTATAATATATAATGTAACCGCAAAATAAAAATATTTTTTTATTAATTTATTTTAGATGAAAATCATGGAAGTTTCGAAGAAATACTCAGTAACGAAAAAAACCTCGTTATAAATTCAAAAATTTTATCTCAAAATCCAACCAATATTCAACCTATATTTTCCCATCATCTGACTACACAGAAGGCACGAAAATCTCTTCCATCGTCAAAAATATCCAAAATACAAAGCCAAATGATAGAATCTATGAGTACAGGTCAATCGACCCAAGATAACTTCCAAGAAATGTTAGAATATAGGAGAGAAAAAGAAAAGGAGAATTTGCGAAAGTCAACACCTTCAGTAGATCTTGGTTTAGAAAATTCGCCAACTAGAAACAGAAATGAACAAAGAAATGATATAAATGATAATGAAAATGAAAACGATCATATTTCCTCAGAAGACAGTTCTGATGAAGATAGTATGTATAATAAATTTGCTTATTGTTATTTAGAATCCCTGAAGCCCAAAAACCTTAAACCTAAAAATTCATAAACCTACTAATATCCAAAAACCCAGAAATATTAAAATCCATTAAGGAGATGTCGGAGCTAGCGTGACGCGTTATGACTCTGGCAGTTCCAACTTTTTATTAAGCACATGCTTTATATCATCGAAAATCAAACCGATAGTTTAGAATAAAAATTGATGCGTCTCTTCGAGCCAAGTTGTTTATTTTAAAAGGATTAATCCTTTTCTGGTCCGTTTCCTAATAATGTAAAAACACGGAAGTTGCTTTTCTAATTAGGTAACTATGTCTATATGAACAATTTTCAATTTCACTCATTTAATATTATTATTATAATAAACCTTGTAATTTAAACGTTATACAGCCACTGAAGAGGGGATAAAAATATCCCGAAACGTTTGGCCTTTTAAAATAAACAACTTGGCTCGAAGAGACGCATCAATTTTTATTCTACACTATTCCATCATCGAGCGATAGATTCATTATTAAACAAACCGATAGTTATTCGTAATCGTAAAAGCAACCTCGCAACACAAAGCTTTTTTTATTCAATATCTAAAAAATTTTAAATTATGAATTTATTGCATAAAAAAAGTGACGGTCACGTTACCGATTCCCAAAATTCATATCGAATAGCCGTTCCAATTTCACGCAAAAATTATGAATATATGCAGAAATCTGAGATGGAGTAAATACAAATAATTGTAATAACTACCTCCCGTAACTGTGCTTCAGTGAAATAAACAAGACTATGTATTTGCTATTTATGATCGAATACAATTTTTGAGGTTACGTAATGCCTCATTTAATTTGCATGGCTCCGACTTCCCCTTAAATTAGAAAAATTAAATCCAAAAATCTTTAAGCCTAGACCATCCCTTAAACTTAGGAAACCCTTAAAACCAGAAACCTTTAAATCTATAAACCCAGTGATTCTTAAAATAGATAATTAATTGAAAATATGTTTACAAGATTATGAAATAAACACACAATGCAAGCATTTATATATTTACAAACGGAAGCTATTTCGTATGTACAAAAAACAAAAGTTTAATATGACATCTGTAATTAAGGAAGCATTAGGCGACTATCAAGAAATTGATGATCACGTATGGAAATTTTCACATTGCTTATATTACTTACGGGGACGATTCACCCCCTATAACCGAAAAAATAAAATCATAAACAAATTTAGAATTATTGTTTAAAGATAATGGATCATTTCAATAATAAAAAGGGGATAATACCATCGTAATTATAGTCAAACTACATTGTCTTCGATATGGACTATTTCACTTACCGTAACATTTCATATCAACAAATGGGTGTAGGGATATGAAACAAAATAGAAAATGTTAAAAAAAACTGTGATTCTTATGCGAATGTAGGAATTTTAATTGAAAGCTTACAAAATTTTATTGAAAATAAAATATATGAAGATTAATCCCCATAAATAAAAAAATTCAAATTTTTTTTGTGAAAAAAATCTTCTGGGCTTCCAATTGAAAATCCCTACATTCACATAAGAGGACAGTTTTCTAAAACATTTTTTTAAACAATTTTTAAAACAAGTACGGTAAATGAAATAATCCATGTAAAAGTCAACGCAGTGTGCCTATGGTTAGGATGGTCCAAATTCAAATTTAAAGTTAGCAAATTAAAGGTAATATTAATTACTTATTATTATTTAAATGATCTATTATCTATACAAAATAATTCTAAAGTTTAGGATTTTGTTGTTTAGGTTATAGGAGTGTTTTGTCCCCTTAATACAATATCTAGTTTATTATTTATTCTCTTTGTAATTTATATTTTTTATACAGATACATATTGGTATGGGTATCTTAGTTGGGAGGAAATCATGGATTCTTTCAAGAACAAAGAAAAATACAAGTTTTCTAAGAGATTTAGGAGGTTATATCTGAAGAAGGAAACAGCTTATTCATCGGTGTCTAGATTTAAAAAAAATGAAATTCCAACGAATTCCAGAAGGAGATCCAATTGTTCCTTGTTCACCACGAAAAGTCAATTTGTATTTAAGGGGTTATGCCTGAGTTAAACCTGAAAAAAACAAATTATTAGTTATTAGGCAAAAAAAAATTATTTATAAGTAATATTAAAAAAATTCTTTTTTCTACTTAAAGTATACATATTAATTGTAATTTTACATATTTTTAAACAATTATGTATCTATACTTACTATACAAACAATTCCATGTGTGAAGTATTAAATTTGATCAGATTTTTCCCTTTGCCGTATGAATTCTCAGCATCCGGGTGATGAATATAGACCAAACTGGATGGACAATCTTCTAAATGTCTTTCTCCTCAGCTTGAATGGAAGGGATTACTGAAACATAAAAATTTTATATATTTAGAAACACATAAGGTCATAATATTCATAATTATAGTGAATTATGCATATGTTCACATGCGTAACATTCTTTAAACTTACCTTAGCCAATTTCCCTCCGTTCAAGCAGTGAAGAAGGGCTTCCTGGAGTTCTCTAAAAAATTTCAGCTTGATCGGTCCCATAGTTGTTGAGAAATCCTGCGGCAACTGACCTAAAATCACAAAAATTCAAAACTTGAGAAAACTGCATTTAAAGTTTATACATGAAACTTATTTCCATTTATCGGGTAGTACTTACAGAAACTGCTTGGCATATTTTTTTGTGTTTTGGCATAAAATATCCCTGTATTAAGGGATATATTAAGACCCGGGTGCCACACATATTGCTATACTAGTATCAAAAGCTGAAATTGAAATATAAATTTTTATACGCATTCACAGTCAGTATGTTTCATATGAATATAATTGTTGGTATTGCTTACCCATGACTTTCTAGGATTGTTAATAGTTACAGCCAACTTCCACAACATCTAACCTTGCATCGAACACAGAAGTACCTTATCGTTCACATGCCATTGACAGCTTATATACCTAAAAATAAAGAACACACTCACAAAGAACAAGTTCTTCACAAATAATGTGTTATTTAGAGTCCAAAATACTTATCTAAATTTAAACACCACTGACACTCAGAAGTTTTTACTTCAGATCAAAATTCACAACATCAAGCTTGCACTAGACTGCAGATCAAGCAGACGAAAGAGCTGTCTGATAGCAAACTTAATTAGGTTGGTAAAACAGTGATTGGCTTTTCCATATGCTGTATGGTACCATGTTTTTAGGTGGTAATTTATAAAAATATTTTAGTTTGCACGCATGCTTATTATTTTATTAAAAAGATTAAATTAATGAAACAGATAAATTTATTTTATTTTTAACATTCACAATAAAAAAATCTATGCTTTTATCAGAATGAGCTATTTACTATATGCAATAATTCATAAATAAATAATTTGTGTTCTTTTTAATAAAACTGTCTTTTATCAAAAGGAGTTTGTATGCACATTTAACGTTAAATTTTCTATAAAAATGTAATGGCTTTGAATAAACAAAAGCGCTATAGAATAAAATATGAAAAATACTTAATTTTGACAAATTATATATTTTTAGTATTTTGCCTATAATTTTGTAACGAAATTTTTTCGGGCAGAAGGAGTTTCAACAGTATATTCTACAGTAAATTTGCTATTAAAAAATCAAATAAAAAAAATTTGAGTTTTTTGAATTTTATCTCAGGCATAACCCCTTAAGTAAATATCACATCGTATAGTATAAATTGAGTATTTGTATATATTTCAATTATCACGAAATTAAGTTTCATTTCTTAAAAAATTTAATAAGAATGTTACTTAAAAATTTGCAACGATGTTTCGTTAACTGTGAATTACTTTGGTTAACCATGCGTAACTTGAAGATGATATCCATCGTTATGTATGATAGGACGGGACGGCAAGTTTTTCCATAAAAAAAATTGTGTTCTACATGATAGAAATTGTTCCTGATTTTTTAAACATGTGAGATAGATTTGTTGTATGGAAAATTATTCTTTTTTTTCTAATGAAGAGGATGATACCTAATACGTTAATAACAGAATATTTAAATCTCATATTTAATTATAAATAATCGTCCTGAAAAGATTTTGATGGAATAAGAATAACAACACATTTACTGTATCACAAACTAGAGTATATAGTTACATCCGCTTGGTGCTTCCACAAGTGACAACAGAAAAAGGAAATAATAAAAATTAATTAATTTTAAAATTCTGATTTTTCATGAAGCGAGACAATCTTGTTATATTACATTATAAATACGGACAAACACATGATATTACCACCAATTATTAGCACCTTGATCATGTCATAAAATTATTTAAGAACATCATTTTTTATGAAAATGATAACATAAATAAACTTAAATTTTTGTATTATATGTATTATTTTATATAACATGTTTTGTGTTTGCTTAAATAAAAATAATAATTAACGCATTTACGAATATTACTTAGTAGTGTACATTGCAGTCATATATATATATATATATATATATATACATATACATTGATATTCCTTCCCCCATTTAAATGCTCATTTAGTTTTTTCAAAACTATTGCTTGTTATAAAGAAACTTGCCAATTTATTTATGGATATCACAACTTTCTTTTGTTAAAATTCAAATTGAAATTTATAAAATGGACATATTATAGAGAATTGACACAAAGGAAATGGTAGTCTGTCCAATAGACCCATAGCGCAAAGATCTTTACGCATATAACATAATTATTTTTTAAACTAATTATAAATACCTTCTTAATCACTGTTTTACAAACACTATTGTTATCATTCTTTAGTAAGGGAAGTATTAATATCCGTATACAATAAAGCCTCCATCATCTAATCTAAATGTTTAATTTATATAATGAAATGACCGTCAGAATAAGATTCTTAGGATTTTGGCTATATAAAGGTTATCGAGAGTTGAAAATGAAATTTTAATTTGCTTAATGAATTAGATATATAGAAAAAACACTTTCAGTTTTGACCATATATGGGTTATTGAGAGTTCGAAAATTAACTTTATGTTATTAAGAGTTTGAAATTTATTTTTAATTTTTACCTAAAGAAACAACCTTATACTTGCTAGCCATTTACCTTGAAAAGGTTTTTTGTGGAGGGGGGGGGGAGATTTCACTACTTTTAAAAGGTATCTAAAAATAAATTACATATATAATACTTTTATTCAACGTAAACTATTCAGCCTGGTATTATTACTGCTATTACAGCCATTTTCAGTAGTATCCTATCACCTGAAATAAAATTATTTAGTATAGTGTACGAGCGAGACTTTACCGAATATTTATAATTATAATTAAATACACTTTAATTTTTATGCACTTTATTTCATCTGAAATTACACATTCAAATTTTCGCGCGGTTATGAGGGTTACTTTCGAGACAACTGGTGCCAATCCACTTTGGCGCTATAATTATGTCTAACTTGAAATATCGGTCAACTGATGTTTAAGATAAATTATATTATTTAAAACGCGCTAAAAGCCGATAAAACTCATACTACGCGTGTGCAATAGTGTTTAATCTAGAACCTGCAATAAGTTTCAAGTGCAAAAATTCATTTACAAAAAAGATGGATATATTCTTTTCCATCTGGAAAAGAATATAAAAATGTTAGACGTTAATTAATCAAATATAACATAAGGCAATGTATGCAAACAATAAATTAAATTAAAATATTACAGGATTTTAAGTAATTAAAAAAAGACTTGAAATTATTTAGTAGTTTGTAAGGGTTTATGGTGGTAAATAATAAAATTGCTGAAACACGTATCTTCTGATTAAGAGTAAAGAAAGTGCACAAAAAGATCTGAAATGTAGTATGAAAAGTTAACTTTTCGTTATAAATCAAATCCATTAATGTAATTGTATGGGTAATATTATTACTGGAAATATGATGCTTTAGGTCATATACTTTTGAATTAAAATCTTTGATCATCTACAATCTTAATATATATGTTGCCCCATGATATCGTGTATACAAGCAAAAATTGTGCGATTATTGTGATAGAATAATTAGCTGTTACAATATAAATGAATTACTTAAGGGGTTATGACAGTGTTAAAACCTGAAAAAAAACGAAAAATTGTTAGTGTTGTAAAAAATTAATAGATATATAGGTGCTCTAAAAACTATATTTTTGCTTTCAAAGTACAAGTATTATACATCACTTTTATGCATAAATAATAAGCAAAAAGTGAGTGTAACATTGAAAAACAATTAAAGGAATTGCTTACCAAAAATCATGATTTTCATCACTTTTGTTTGCTTGCCGCATGGTTCTGATGGAACCGTACCATCAATTCTAATAAATCAAAGTGCCAAATCTTCCTTATGAGTCTGGTCTCAGACTAAGTGGGACAGATTCCTGAAAAACACAAAATTAATATAATTAATTAAACATATATTGACAATATTAATAATTATAGTGAATGTTACATATGTAAACATACGTAACATTCACTTTGAACTTATTTTTGCCAATTCTGCTCCACTCAGTTTGTGACCATACTCATTAGGAAGGTTTTACACTTTGGTTCATCCGGATTGATGTTACGGTTCCTTCAGAAAACTGCGGCAAGGACATGAAAAGCATGAAAAAACTAAATTTGAGTAAAAGGCATTTAAAGTTTATAATGTAAATCATACAAATGAACTCAGCTATACTTACAGAAACTATGTGGCATACCCTGATTTGCTTTTGGTACTCAAATATACATACAATAAAGTATATTTAGTGGTATGCGCATATCATGCTGTGTGATAATAGCATTTAGAAGCTGGAAATAAAATAAAAATTATCGTTAGCTATTCATAATCAAGTTATGTTTATGAATTACAATTACATGCAATACTTACCATCATTGATTACATTGCAAGTTGTTAAAAAGTATGCAAAATAATACTCCAGACAGTCAATATAAACTCCCATCTTGCTGGATTGCACCCGTATACCTAAAAGCAAAAAATAAACCAACAATGAAAAAGCTCATTATGAACACAATTATTATTAATTAGTTTCGAATACTTATCTGAATAATTTTTCTACTCTGCAGAAGTTCTTGCACTTTTGCAATACCACTAAGGTTATAGGCATTGCTACAGCAGCTAGCAAACTAACTGCGCTGATCTAGTGTCTTGGATGAAAAATAGCTGTTTGGCTGCTTTCTGCTGCTTTACAGAAAATTCTACTATACCGATCAAACAGAAATCTTTATTCTCGACCAAGCGCTGTGAGGCACAACCTATTCGAGTGGAAAATTCAAATTTGTTGAATGCCTTTACTTTAACGCATTGAGTTTATTAACATAAAATCACACATAGAATAATTAATTTTACGGATTTTATTTTGTAACGTGGAATTTTCCCGCCCGCACGGGAATTCCAGTTAGTATACAATTATTTATATTTGCGCGGCTATCTTCCTTTCTCCAACTCGTGGTGTTCCTGCAGATGGTAGAAAACGGGAAAGTGGTGGCAATTAGGTTTAAACAAATATTTAACAACAATATTTAAAAATAATAAACACAAATATATTGTAATTCCTCTCTATACATTTGGATGCGACAAACATATTTGATTGACTCGACATAACTCATGGGCTCGCTGCCAAATTACTAACTCCCAGTAATGATTGTGGATTGCTAAGGGAAGGGCCGCGAAAGTTTCCTCTACGAATGATTCTAATTAAAGAAAACTCTAAGAAAAAGGGAAACGCCATCCGCTGAAAAACGCGCGAAAATATCCACTATGCCACACGACCTGAGTTCCACCACGTCCTGAATATTCCCTTATTAAATCAATTTCAATATTTATACTTTCAACTTCTCACCAATACAAATTTCCGCTACCCACAAATTTCCTCTAGTTTCCTCCAAACTTCCAAAAATCCTCCACGATTCCAAAATGAATGAAACGGCACGCCTGGTTACCTCCAAGATGGCTTCTGTATTACCAAGGGAAAAAACTATCACTGCTGAAATACGACTGACTCAATCAGGCACCAGGAACGGAATGGCCGAGGCCAACGCTCCGGTCGAGGAAGGATGCCGCATTTTCCCACCCGACCTCCTTCTTCACGGAAACATAAGCCCGGCCTCCAAGATTACACAATTGGTCCTATCTCCTAGAAAAAATCCCCTATTGGTTTCCCGAAACTACCACCAATCTATTCCTTTATCAGTGAGTTTCCTCCAGCGCCCTCTTTTCCAAATCCAATTTTATCATTGGTTAGAAAATCAATTAACGTCCTCTACTATTTCCTTTAATATGCAAATTCGCGCCCCCTTTATGGATATCGATCAATCAATCAATCATGTCGATATCCATCCAGTGGCTCCACCTATAGATAATCTGTAAGCCGCGCGATATTTGAAAATCCTCTATCATCCTCGAGTAAACCATAGCACTACATATGTCGAGTCAGCAAAGATTCCTAACCCAACCTGTATATTCCTCTATACATCTCTATGACGTCCGCGAGTTAACGTAAAGTCAACTCTGAGCGCTCCAAACGCCGTCAACTTCGCGCCACTATATCCCTCTCACTCTCTCTCAAGCGCGCACTATCTCTCTCTCTATCTCACACACGCTCGACTCCCACTCTCTCGCTCACGCTCACACTCGCGCTCTCCCCTCTACACACCGCCGCATGCATGTAACCGCGTGCGCGCGGCCGCCGGCTCGCTTCCTGCCATGCCCCCTCCCGAGCGCCAACGCGCCGCGCAGGTGGGACTCGGGAGCTCACATCCTGCGCTCCGCACGCGGCCGGTCAGAGGCAACTCCTGCAAGCGCCACCGAGCGCTGGCTCCGCTCCAGGAGCTGTCAACTCGCCGAGAGTAAGTCAGCTGGCCGTGCAACAATGATCACGACGCAGCAATAATTATTGCTACGTCGCAATTTATTTTACGGAAATAATTTCATAACTTTTGAGAAAAAAACGGTTTCTAAAACAGTTTTTAAGTCGTATTTTCAGTAAGATTTCTCATGAAATAACTCTGTAAAAAGTGTGGTAGAACAATGCTTTTCACAAGTTTGGCCTAATTAAAATATTTAAAAATAACGATTTTTCAGAAATTTACTTGAAACAGATTTATCAGTTTTTTGTCGATATTTTCAAGGCAAATTTTTTTAGCAAGAAACAGCTTTCAGAAAAAATAATTAATATTTTCAAAATTTTGACACTGTCATAACCCCTTATACATAAAAATCTGAAAAATAAAACATAATTTAAACACAGAATAAGTTTATGAAATTGTATATATTCATTGGATGACTTTTGAAATAATCAAAGATTAAAGTTTTCAAAATTTAATAACTTAAAGCTCGTCCAATGGATAAACCTGAAAGTTGTCATGGAATCTCTGTGACTAATTTACTTACTGAAAATTTAGTTCTTTTCAATTTCCAGAGAGCACGAAGGACAACCAGCTTCCAGAATGTGGATTAGCGATACTTTTGTTCAAAGGAAGTATAGCTTCTGCTATCTAAAAGGAAAAAGAACATATAAGTTGTTAAGCCCATCTCTTAAAAGGATACTATGAAAAATTTTAAGTTGACACTATTGACTACTTTTGAATATTCTAATTTTAATACTGTAAGGGCCGGATTTGACTCCGGACCGTCTGAGTTCTCTACAAATAATTATTTTTATTTGGAAGGTTGTCTTTGGTCCCGAGACCTTATGTTTATAGGTTAATTATTAACAATACAGTAAAGTACTAAATTCCTTAGTGGTGGACCCTTAGCTAAGTCCTCTTGTTCGATCTTACCTTTATGGATGGCTGGTAAGTCCTATTGCTTGGTCTAAGTCAGTTTATGCGGACACGCTACTGCAATATGCGGACATGCATGTAAAATGTGGAAACGCTATTGTAAAGTGCGGTCACGCTCCTTTTATGCGGACACGATGGATTTGTGTCCTAGAATACTGCGTAGGTGGACTAGGTTGTATTTTGTTCCACCAGATGCGTGTGCGGACACATTAACGAATATATGGACTCACTTGGAAAAAGTGCGGACACGATTCGATAAAAGTGCGGACACGAGTACAAAAGTGCGGACACGATCTGACGAACTGTGAACATGCGGCTATATCACAATAGGACTCGCGGATGTTATTATTGTGTCCTTTACTTAGTTAGGATTTAAACCTTTAACTATTGGCTGAAGGGTTAGGTTAGTAGGGCTAAGGTACTTTTGTTCATTAAATAATCTTTTCTTCCAATGCATCTAAAATACTTTGATTATTGTTATAATTTATTGTTTTGAAGCCAGACAAGTTCAAAGGTACAAAAGGGTTTCACTCATTCATCTCTCATACTGATTACAATTATATTGTTCGATCTTCTCTATTTTTAATTGTCTTAAATACTGAGAAAGTAACTTACTTATAGTACACACGCTGTAGGTTGAAGCGTCCTTCTCTCTAGGACGAGTGTGTGCGCTCTTATCACTACACGAGCTAGTCGTGGCAAGTTGTTTGGACTTATCTAAGCTGCGGCTTCACCCACTCACGCCAGATATGTTGGCGGTCCTTTCGTCGCAATGTATTTTTGACCGAAGCAAATATGCCAGCTTGCCTGCAGAGTTCAGTGGATTTCTAAGCCCTCCGATAGCGTACAGGTAGTACCTTGACACCCTCTTACGATCTCTGGTAGAGTCTTCTTCAACAGCTCCAAGTAGTCAGCTAGTCTTCAGCGGCAAGTCGTAGTGACGGCAACAGTTTACTTTACCGTGTGGGAAGAGGTTAGACGAACACTGGTACTTGGTTTGATCGTGAAAGGCCCCGCGCGGACCGAGTCTTTGGCTTATAAAGCCTCATCCTCGACCAGGGCGTTAGCTGTTTAATTAATCCATGGGGATACCGTGATCCAATCAGAACTCGCCACATAAAGAGAGGTTACAAAAGATAAACAATCGCTTACAGTATAAAATGCTGACTGCTCTTTCCAGATTGAAACTTACGCTTACCGTTGCTCAACCAGCTGGCGAAACTGGTGTATTGCAATACATACATTGTCAGCAACCTCATTCATACACTCGAGGCGTACGCAACAACAATCACACTGTCAGCGCTCTCATTTACAGCATTTTTCCATAAAAAATTGCGTTCTACATGCTAGAATTTGTTCCTGTTTTATTAAAAAAAATCTGGGATCGATTTTTTATATGAACAGAATATTTAAATCTCATACTTCATTATCAATGATCGTCCTGGACATATGCTATAGATTTAATGAAATAAGGAGATAGTAACTTATTTTCCGAATTAATAACTAGAGTAGATTGTACATTCGCTTGTTGCTTCCATAAATAACAACAGGAAAAGGAACTAATAGACATTAATTAGTTTAAAAATTATGATTTTTCATGATGCGTGACAATTCTGTTATATTACATGATAAATATGGACAAACACATGATATTACGACACGTTATGAGCACATTTATCGTGTGATAATATATCATATAAGACCATCATACGATTTTGTCACATGTACAATCGGTAACAATTGAAACTTTGAATAATCCCGAAATGGCTCCACGTTATGCGAATGTTTGGGGCCGGGCACGCAACGCCCTATTTGCCGTTCAGGCTATCTACCTTTCACATGCTTTGGTCGAGTGTTTATATGAATACATACATATTTATAATCCTTCCTCAATTTAAACGGTTATTTATTTATTTCGAAACGATTACTTTTTATAACAACAAACTTGCCAATTTATTTATTGATATCATAACTTTCTTTTCTTAAAATTAAAATGGGAATTTTTGTAAAATCGAAGGTATAGATAAAATCGAAGGAGACGATAATGCGAAGATGGTTTTACACGTTCATATTTTAATACATGAGAGTTTCGGATTATTTAGCTTAATGTATAAGCATCATGATTTTAGTGCTGGTGATTAACTCATTTACGAGGTAAAAGAAGACATGCGTCCTAACATAATTATTTGTCTTCCAACTTGATCTATAAGCATCATATATTCTTCCAGTGTTTGTGTTTCGATCACTTATTCACAAGGGGAAAGAAGATATATTATTTGTTGATCTGATGACTATTATCAACACCTCTTAACAGTATGCAGTGAAGCTGCTAGTATTTTGTCTAAATAAGTGTTATCAAGATCTTTAATTTACTTAATTTAATAACTGTATAGCATAAAGTACATACAATTTCGGCTACATAAGAGTTGTCGAAGTTTGAAAAATAAAGTTTAATTTTAGAGTAAGCTCTTAGAATTTTTTATTTTTTCAGTATGAGTGTTAATGAGAGTTTGGTTTTATCTGCATAAGTGTTATCAAGAGTTCAAATTTTTGGTACATTAAGATTATCAAGAGTTGTAAAATTAATTTTTAATTTATATAGGAAGAAACGACCTTATACTTGCCAGCCTTTTACCTTGAAAAGGTTTGTTTGGGGGGGGGGGGCAGATTTCACTACTTTTAAAAGGTGTATAATATGTAAATTACAAAGAATAGTTAACATCAACTAAATAAGTAATAAATTTAAAATATTAATGTACATATGCTCATGGATTATTGTAATAATAATTATTTTTTAGACACAATCTGTAGAGCAAATAGATTTTTTAGATCATTATTATTCACAAAGAAATCTGTCTTTTCCACACCACCCTCGAGGTAAATAGTATAGCGCGTTTTTTTTCCTTTATTGACACTAAATTTTATGCTAAGTTCCATAATTATTTGTCTCGCAGATGTACATCAAAGAAATCTGTACGTATAAAATTATTGCTAATTATTTAACTGATAACTGCTTGTTTGAAAGCATTTGTACGTTACGTATACTATCGACATGCAGAATATGAGTGATATAGCATTTAAATATTTATACAAGTTCACATCGTAATCTTCACAATTGTTTTATCTATATTATAGTATTATGAATAATATTTAGAAAAAAAAGAAGTATATGTAAGTTAGTTTCCAATATCCCTATGATTCCTTATGATATATGTATTATCATTTTTAATGCAAACGACCTAATTCGGTAAATCTTTAGAAAATTGGAATCGAATTTAAACTTTATGAAAACTTGTAAAAAATAGTGTCAATAAAGTTGTGGTATCCCCTGTAGGCCTAATCCACAAAATTGACACAAAACTTTATTATATTTAACATAATAATTTACTTGATACAGATAGTATGAAAAAATAAAGATCATTTAATGAAAAATAAATTTTTGGTTGATACGATAAACTTAAAATTTCTCATGATATCCCTTTGATTGGTATGTTTAATGAAAACTTAGTTATTTTCAATTTTCAGAGTGCCCAAAATACAGTCTGTTTCCAGAATCTGGGTTGAGCATCTCTTTTTCCAAGGGAAACGCATGTTCTGCTTTCTAAAAAGCAAATAGACCATACAAGTAGTTGTTAAGCCCACAGCTTAGAGGGATAGTAGAAGAACTTTTAAGATGATACAGTTGAGTACTATTAAGATAATCATAGATTAGAAATTTCAAAATTAAAAAATTCAATTTTTACAGGGCCCTATCAACTTGGAAATTCTTATCCTATTCCTCTGAGTGACTGGCTTGACAACTCATAAGTTCTCGTTACCTTATACAAAACAAAACATGCTTTTCCCTTGGGAAAAGTCTCGTTACGTCTGGAAACTTAGTGTACTTGCTCTCTCAAAATTGGGAAAAACTTTTAAACCACTTGTCTTCTGAACTTATATAATAATTATAAATCTTGAATAAACATTTTTCACATCACTAGCTTCTCACAGGAATTCCTTCCCTTTATAACTTGACAGTTGCGTAACCTCCCAATAAAAATTGAGTATAATCTTTTTTGATACATAAACAATGAAAATACAACACTTTCACTAGCTTGTCACGTCACAAGATTGTATAAAACATTACTGTTGCATCAAGCAAGAATATTCTCTATTATGTAAACTGAATAATCTCTAAAATCCAACAAAATAAAACACTTTCACTCTACCTTCCAGGAGACGATAGGAAAAGTTATGAACTATTCATATACACTTAAACAACTTAGAAACTTTCATGCATGAGCGATGCATAATCTTGACACTTCACTAGCTTCTCACAACAGAAAATAATTTTTTCCTTATATAAACTGAATATTCTCTGAACCAAGAAAATAAAACACTTTTACTATCTATTCATAAGAATTCTTTTCGACTTACAGCCTCAGAGTCTATCTCCCAGGAGACGATAGGAAAAGTTAACATAAGCACTTCCACAATGGTAGAATCTTTCTTGCGTGCAAGATTGAATATAATCGTAACACTCAACCAACTTGTCACATCACAAGAAAATTATATAAACAGGAAATTCTGTATAAATTTTCTTTGATTCTTGAACGATGAAAATACAACACTTTCACTAGCTTCTCATCAGGATCCCTTTCGACATACAGCCCGAGAGTCCACCTCCCAGGAGACGATAGGAAAAGTTATGAATTATTCATATACACTTAAACAACTTAGAAACTTTCATGCATGAGCGATACATATTCTCGACACTTCACTAGCTTCTCACAATACAAGACAATTTTTTCCTTATACTGAATATTCTCTACGTTGAAACTTTCTTCGATTCTTGAACCAAGAAAATAAAACACACTAGCTATTTGTAAGGATCCCTTTCGACGTATAGCCTGAGAGTCTATCTCCCAGGAGACGAGAGGAAAATTTAATAATTGTTCATAAGCACTTCCACAATTGTAGAAACTTTCTTGCGTGGAAGATTGAATATAATCCTAACACTTAACCAACTTGTCACATCACAAGAAAATTATATAAACTGGAAATTCTGTATAAATTTTCTTTGATTCTTGGACGATGAAAATACAACACTTTCACTAGCGTCTCATCAGGATCCCTTTCGACGAATAGCCTGAGAGTCTACCTCCCAAGAGACGATAGGAAAAATTACATATCCACTTCAAGAATGTAGAAACTTGCTTGAAAGGTGAACCCTGGAGACGATAGAAAAAGTTACATATCCACTTCAATAATGTAGAAACTTTGCATGAAAGATGAACCCAGGAGACGATAGAAAAAGTTACATATTCACTTCAACAACGTAGAAACTTTCTTGAAGGATGAATTCTTAACACTTTACTAGCTGTCACATCACAGAATAGTTATTTCTTTATATAATCTAATAGTAAAAAAACCTGAAAAATAAAAGGATATATTTTAACAAAGAATCAGTTCATGAATCTTTCATGTATTGTATACTTATCATAAGAATCCCTTTCACTATACAGCCTGAGAGTCTACCTCTCAGGAGACGTTAGGTAAATTTCATAATTATTCATAAGCACTTCGACAATTATAGAAACTTTCTTGCATGGAAGACTGAAATTCTCAACACTTTACTAGCTTGTCTCATCACATAAAAGTTATTTTCTTATATAATCTGATACATTCTATCTTCCAATTCTTTAAATATTACATTTCTATCCGATATGGTACATTTGATCTGGATAGAAAAAGAACGTATAACTCACACAAGAAGTTGATGATCCTTTACAAGGAGACGGAGGAATCTTACAATTATATCTTAAATATTACAGATCATAACATCATAACAAATAATACTAAATGCTGAGTTTCTTGAAACTGTTTTATCACAGGCATATCATATAACCTCCCAATTAAAAATAGAAAATATCTGAAAAATAAAAAAAAACATTTAAACAAAGAATCAGTTCACAAAAACTTTACTCATATATTATATACTGATCAATATTAAAACTGAATACTTATCTAATTCTATATTGTGAAGAAAATCATGTTTATGATTATGTACACACAAAATCGACTGAATTATTTGACACTATGTAAAAAAATATATTTAGGTTAAATTTATACCATATGACACTGCTTTATGATGTGTAAAAATGAACTAAATTCTATCACTAAATTATCCACATTGATTCCTTTATATAAGACTTTTTCATAAAAACATCGACTGCACAATAACTAATATACAACATGTATAAGTATTATTTATATTTGGAACTTTTTTAAAATCTGTATTTATATTATTATTTAACACTATTTAGCAATATATATATACAGAAACAGCAAAAGAAAATTTACGTTGATAAAAAATAACACTGCGTATGAAAACATCGTCTGTCGTCTGCGGAAAAACAACGTATACTAAAGTATATCTATATAGCCCAGAATGACGTAGATACTACGTCACCGGATATCCGTCGAATAATTGTACACTTTACAATATCATTCGATAGAAGCAATTTGACAAAATATGGCCCTGATGTGATTTTATTACTTTCATCGCAAGCTTTCATTCAAGTGCTCGTACGTAAGAAACGAAGCTGTTAATACGAAGAAAACCGTACGTCAAGGTTCCAACAGGGCAAGTTCAAAGTATAATAGGGTCTGGCTAGCGCCCGACGGCGGCGTACGTACTAAAGTACCTTATACTTGCCATCGTGGCGCTACCGCGCCCCTTGATATGGCGAGCTAAACTTTTTTTCATTGCTTAATGCGAATTGTACTACGTTTAATTATTGAGGTATACGACTAAATTCGAAATATCAGGAAGTCTGAAGCAAAATTCGTTTATTTGAAAAGTACGTGACATTTGATTAGTGCATCCGATCTAAACCAATTTGGTTCAAAGAACAGCTCTTTTACTATAATTTAAGATGGCCAAAAAAAATAAAACAGTGTCACCAAATATAGAAGAGAAAAAACTATAGAAGAGAAAAAACCTTATCCGGTCGAAGTAGCCCGAGCTTTTTTTTGCAACTTTTCGATGCCAAAAAGTGAATGAAAAGTTTGAATTTAGTCATATACCTCAATAATTAAACATAGTACAATTCGCATTAAGCAATGAAAAAAAGTTTAGCTCGCCATATATGTTTTTTCTTACCAAAACAAAAAGTTGAAAAAACCGCGATTCTAAATGTCGTACGAAAAAACCGATCCGGCCATTACGTTTTTTTCGTTTCGGCACATAAAATAAAAAAAATGATCATTTTAAGTATAATACAAGCCGAGATATCTTAAAATTTTCACGCAACCGCAATTTGAAGTCCTTCTGTCGAATTTCTCCACTCGAAAATTTATATCCCCACCACGGCGTACGACGGCGGCGGCGGCGCGGCCCGCTGCCTCGCTTGCCTTCTCTCTTGGTGCGCGCAAACTTTTTATAAACCAAAACTACCATTTCCATGTTAAAATTACGTTTTTCGGTAATGGCCTTGTAGACCTTAATAACTGCATAGTTACATTCGCCATTAGTGCAAGAAAAATGGCGATATCTATAAAACAACTGTTGCTATGGACCGCATACTTTAAAGCCTATTTTCTCGGGTTCTATAAAAGATATCACATCAAATTTAGGCTTAAACGATGTGAATTTTCAATACCTTTCTATACCTATTTTTAAATTTTTAATAAGTTTATTTTTCGAGGCGTGAGAGGCTTAGTTAACAATTAAAAAAATTTTTTTTCATTTAAAGTGCTCCTGTGGCTTTATAAATAAATATTTTTGAAAAATTCATGCTGTACATTGTTGTTGAGGCTTGCCACAACGCGTCCAAATTTTTTTTTAATTTCTGTAGAGGGACGTTTTTTGTAAAGGTGTGCAAAAAAAAGGGATATTTTAAATGAATTTTTTTTGTGTTTTTTACTTCTTCGCCTATTATTAGTGCAATTTTATCGTATACCTCAATAATTAAACATAGTACAATTCGCATTAAGCAATGAAAAAAAGTTTAGCTCGCCATATATGTTTTTTCTTTCCAAAACAAAAAGTTGAAAAAACCACGATTCTAAACGTTTTTTTCGTTTCGGCACATGAAATAAAAAAAAAATGATCATTTTAAGTATAATAGAAGCCGAGATATCTTAAAATTTTCACGCCACCGCAATTTGAAGTCCTTCTGTCGAATTTCTCCACTCGAAAATTTGTATCCCCACCACGGCGTACGACGGCGGCGGCGGCGCGGCCCGCTGCCTCGCTTGCCTTTACTTCTTCGCCTATTATTAGTGCAATTTTACAATTATCGTTATCGGACTTCTTCTATTTTGCAGCAAATTTCATAGCGAACAAGTTTATTTTAGTGATATTTTTGCGTAAAACTGTTAGTTTTTGAGATTATAAGCAAAATTTGAAAGAAAATTCGAATTTTTCGGCATTTTTTGCACTTTTTTGTTAATAACTTTTGAAGCACAACTTTCTGGGCTGGCGCATGAACAGTACTTATTATTGAGCCTATTTTGAACCATATTCAATTTTTTCCGCGTTGTTAGCATCAACATCCATGCAAAAAGTTAATCCGACTGGACTATATCGAGTTTAGCTTTACTCGAAAATTTATACTCGATAGTACAACTTCATACTGCGATCGACTGAAAATTTTACAATATTGCGGCTTATATTACATTTAGAATGATGAATTTTTTTTTAATTTAGTGTGCCGAAATGAAAGAAAAATAATGGCGGCATCGGTTTTTTTTACGGCACTTGGAATGATGTTTTTTTACTTCTATATTTTTTATAATTTATTTTTAAGCAACATTTTTTTAAAATTAAAATCGTAATGTTTGTTTTGCAGGATCAGACTTGTCGAACTTCATTCTTGACAATGAAAATGTCAACGATTTATTAGAAGTGCTTGACTTTGACAGCGATGACGATAACGACTCTGATTTTGAATATCAAGAGCGTACACCGCCAAAAAAAACGAAGTTGATCTCAGCCGATATCGTTGCAGCATTAGATCGCACTAAGCTGAGCGATCGTATGGCCGCACGAGTCATTGCAGCGGTCGCACAAGGATGCGATATTTCACTCGACGATATAGTTCTGAGCGCGGAGACTATACGGAGGCAGCGAAATATTCATCGCCAGAGCATGGCTACCGCTATCAAAGACGGGTTTATCTCTGGGTCAAAACTGATTGTTCAACGAAATTCTTGGATTTGCGAAGCTGGAAAGAGGCACTGGAGAAGCGCAGGCAAAAGCAGTCATAGAGCTTTTAGATGATTGGAATTTAGCGCATCAAGTAGCTGGCATGTGTTTCGATACAACTGCCTCAAATACTGGTGCGACTAATGGAGCTTGCGCTTTGATAGAAGCAAAATTAGGCAAACGCCTTCTTTATTTTGCTTGCCGACACCATATTTTTGAAATTCTTTTGAGAGTTGCTTACGAGCAAAGTATAATGGAAGCTACCTGTGGACCAGACGACGCTTTGTTTAAAAAATTTAAGAAAAACTGGGAAAACATCGATAAATCAAATTATGTAACAGGAATTGATGATCCAGAGATAGCAAAGTCTTTAGAAAACAAACATGAAGTAGCCGAATTTGCTAAAAGCATGTTAGAGGTAAGAGAAATATTATTCATTATTTATTTTTATATAAACTACCATCACATTATTCAATATTATTATCTTTTACAGGATCAATCTCAACGAGGGGATTACAAAGAATTGCTGCAGCTTGTTTTAGTGTTTCTTGGAGAAACACCATCGAAAAATGCTAGTTTTCGGGCTCCAGGAGCCATTCATTACGCTCGGTGGATGGCCAAGGCCATTTATATAATGAAAATATATATGTTTCGACACCAGTTTGACAAATTTTTGACAAAAACAGAAATTACTGGCTTAAGAGACATGTGTATTTTTATTATATATTTTTACATAAGGAGCTGGTTCACTGCGCCAGTTGCAGCTGCAGCTCCGAGGCATGATTTGCAACTGATCCAAAATTTGATGTCACAGAAATATCTGAAAAAAGATCTTAGACATCAAATTTTGGAAAAGTTAAAAAATCACCTGTGGTATCTAGGCGAAGAATCCATTGGTCTAGCCTTTTTCGATAATAAAGTATCGAATGCATGTAAAAATAAGATGGCTGAAGCGCTTTACGTGCGTGAAAGTAGTAGTGCCAATAGTGATAAAAAATTAATTGTAGAAAATATTTTCACACTTGAGCACGCAACCTTAGATCAGTTTGTAACCAAAAAAACTAAAAACTTTTTTGACAAACTGGATTTAAGATGCGATTTTTTAAAAACAGATTCTAGCATGTGGGAATCGAGAGATGACTATAAGAATAATTTGGAAATCGTAAAGAGTTTGCAAGTTATTAACGATCGAGCTGAGCGAGCAATAGCATTAATTTCAGAGTATAACCTTATTTTATCTAAAGATGAGTTTGCTAAATAAAACCTTACTCAAATTGTTTCCCATTTTAGAAAAATGTCTCTAAATTGTTCTAAAGAGTCATTAAAAAAATCATTTGCTCACTATGTTTTTAATAAATAATGTAAATCTTGGAAAAAGAGAGAGAGAGAGAGAGAGAGAGAGAGAGAGAGAGAGAGAGAGATAGATAGTGTTTCTTATTGTAACGTAGTTTATTTATGCCATAGTCCTAAGACCGTCGTTAGAATAAGATACAATTATTTAGTATAATATATAAAATAAGTTATGTTATGAAAACCAGTAGTAGGTAGATAAGATAAAATGCAGGGTTGAGAGAGAGAGAGAGAGAGAGAGAGAGAGAGAGAGAGAGAGAATTTGAAAACAAGGTAAATTCTATAGAAATTTAAGTTTTTCGCGTTTTCACCGAGGTTTTCACTCTAAGTTTGGCACTAGAATATGAAAAAAGTAAATATTGACCGATTTTCACCGTTCAAGTTTTGTCATTATTGTTCTTTAAAATAAAAACATAATTTTATTATAACATTTATTTACATACTGTTTATGAATTATTTATCATTTTTAGCAAAAAAAAATGTACATCCTTCAAGACCCTTATTTAGAGGATTAAGGCAGGTCAAAATTTTAAACGTCGAAGAGCGGCCAGATGGTCGCCCGGGGACTGTCGGAGGTTCCAAGTTTTATGGTAGTTCTAAAAAATGAACGAAAAAATATTCACTTGACTCGCCCTATATTTTCTGGAAAGATTTTTATTTTGAACTGCATTTAAAGCATGAAGCAGTGGAGTTTATCACGAAAATATCCGAAAATACGGTCCTTCTAGGCCTTATTTAAATCATGTCAAAATTTCAGCTCGCAAACAGCATAGTAAGTACCTCAAATCGATAGCCGAAAATCTGGAATTTCAGGAACTTTAATATCAAATAACTCGGTTAATTATTACTTTTTTAAGAAATAAACTCGACACAGCTTTAAATACAGTTGCGGACAACAAATAGACTTAAGCTCAACTGCTCACTATTTAAACTTTACGAGATAATCCAATTTGAAGATAAATGGATAGTTTTGCGTTCAAAACATATGCAGAGACAAAATAAGACGGCGTACCTCTAAATATTAATTTAAAAATTTTTTAAAAATACTGACGTCGGTCTCAGGCCAATACCTTTAAGGCTGCAAGTTGACCCGTTCAAATCGGACAATTTTTGCATTCTGGGGCAGTCTAGTGCCTATATTAGGCCGATATTTAGAGAGAGAGAGCACGCGTATTCCCGCCCGCGACGTTGACGGTCCATCGATTACGCGTTGTCAAAATATGACAACGCCGTGTCAAGGACCGGAGCATCCTCCGGTATCGTGCGCGTACAATTATTTAGTATTGCGGTAGCGTCCGAACGATCCTCATCGATCCTTCGCGCCGGTTCTTTACCATACACTTTCGTGTCCCTTTCGGGCACCCGCTTGCGACCTATCTCGTCCTATTCGACCGCCTGGAGTTCGTCCCCCTGCGTGAGACTTCACTTCGAGTCGGCCAGGACGACTGCAGCGTCCGAGAGCTACGAGACTGCGACCACCTCCCGGCACCAACGTGCGAGCTTGTAAGTACGAGCTCTCTATCACTCTCGGTATTCGGGCGATTGAGCCCCATCTCTCTCTCTCTCTCTCTCTCTCTCTCTCTCTCTCTCTCTCTCTCTCGCGTAGTGTGCGGTGTCGCACGACCGCTCGTAAGATCGGGCTCTGTGTACTCTTTTTAATACAATATATTTTCACTAGTTCTCTTTTAATCCACGGATATCTCATTATTTCGATACCTCGTCCCCTGCCGCCTTCGCGACCTCGTACACTCGTACGAGCCACACGAGTCGGCCAAGCCGTGCTTCGCACGCCCGACGACAACGAGACACTTATTAATAAACGTGGATTCATTCAACGGTTGTACACGACCGATTATTTTGGAGAACGATAATCGTGCCGTTACAGTGGTAAAAGTAAATTGTTTAAAATATTGCCATAATTCGCTAAATTTAATGCAAAGGTTCAGTGTTTCAGATCTAGTTCCGTGTAGTTTGTTGGGAAGAAGTTGTCTAAAATCTCCTCCTAATATAAAAATTTTTCCTCCAAATGGTAAATTATTGTTCATGATATGTTGTAATATTCGATTTGCAATTTCTAACGCATATCTTGGAGCCATTGGAGCTTCATCCCAAATAAACACATCAGCGTTTTTTAAAAACTGGCCTTCTTTTGATTGTGCTTTAATATTTGATGATGAATCATGATGCATAGGAACTGGCAAGCCAAACATTTTGTGCACTGTTTTTCCATGTGGAAGTAAAGTAACAGCGATACCAGTAAACGCCATTGTACATACTCTTATATTTTTTGATGTCAATAAGTTATATAAAGTAGTATAAATATAAGTTTTTCCTGATCCTCCTGGGCCATCAATGTATATGCAATTATTTTTATTATGAACATTTATATTAACTGCATCAAGAACGGTATCTACAATTTCCTTTTGTTCGTTATTTAATTTCTCATACAATTGTTGATCAAGTTCAGTCATTTACGGTAACAAATTTTCGTCATCACTTTCATTGCTCACTACATTTAATTGAACTGTTTGATCCATAGTAGGAAAATCGCTTAAAGATTTGCCTTCCATAATTAATAAATCATTAATATGTGCATAAGCTCTTTGATGACTTATAGTTAATTCATGTATCCTAGAAAAATCTTCAGACATTGGGTCTTTGAATTTATCCTACAATTCTTCAGGATGAATTGGTTGGCAGTTGATTAAAATACGAACAAATAATTTACGAAGTTGCACAGGCACCATCCAAACTACACCTTCTTCCATAGCTCTAATCCATTCTTCACCGTCTTCTATGAGGCCCACAGCTAAACACGCAGCTGTAAATGTTTCGTATACAACTCCATCAACAGTTTTCAAAGAATTAAAACTCGTAGCACCTTTAACATGCAGTAATAATAGTCGTAAATGAAATAATTCGAATTGAGTCGGACTGATTGAATACATACGACCAATACAATTAAAGCGTTTTTTACGAACTTGCCAACTTGAGACCATTACATCACCAATTTTATTTTTTTTGTAAACAAACTTGGTTGGAATATCTGTATATAAATATTGCCTTGCTTCTGGAGTTTCAGAATTTAATTTAAAGTAATCCAATAACATACTACTTGAAAGTCTCAAATCTTGTTCTGTAATATTTCTTACATTAATTGTAATAGGTTGTTGAAATGGTAAATGCACTGGCATTCTTATAATAGCATGGCTTTTATCTTGTAATATTTTACTAAATATGCGGTAACATGCCTCAACGGGGCCTACATATCTAGCCTCTATAAAATCTCGAATTTCATCGTGATTAATTACAGCGCCTTCATTAGATTCACCAATTGTGATACGTTAATATGACAGTCAAATATTTCTAACAAAGTTGGATAATATGGTACCGCCCATCTATTATCAACATTATCTCCATTATTTCGATTATGTAACACTCCGGTGTCTCTTCTACAATAATTAGCATAACCATTTGCATCCATATTTGTTTCATTTATAAATGATTTTGGAAACTGTTTTGAACACTTTCCGTCTATTTGACACCAACTACCACATGGCCCATGCAACATATTTTTCAAAACAATTTCCTGTAATCTAGGATTTTGAGCATCAGGAATTTCAGCAGAAATAAATTTATCAACAGTCTCTGGAGTTAAAATTTTAGAACCATGAGCTTAGGTTATCAATAAATGCATATGAGGCAGTCCTCGTTTCTGAAATTCAATTACATATACATATGCAGCGACTTCACCAAAAAAATTTTTTTTTATTACTAAATCTAGTAAACGTTCTTTTTTTAAATGAAATACTCTTGCTACAATATCGGGTCTATCAGAAGCTTGTTGGCAAGGTAAAAGATTCTCTACTATCTCTGGCCATTTTGGATTACATGTCATTGTAAGAAAAATATCAGGTTTACCTTTGCGATTAATTAAAGACATTGCATCTTAGTAACATTGTTGCATGTGGCGATGTGAGCCAATAAATGTTGATGGCAGAATTATTGTTTTTCCAACTTGCTCATTAATATCATTAGCAGAGTTTTGCATATAATCATGTAATCCTTGATACGTATCAGCCTTAATTTCTTTTTGATGATTTTTGCAATACATAATTCTATCTTTTTCAATTTTAACATAAGAATCTACAACATACTGTTGAAATAATCTACGTCCTAAAATGAAGGGATTGAATTCATTAGGTCTAATAGCTATTTTATATCTTGTATAAGCTAAACGTGTTATACATCGATTATTTCTATTACCATTGTCATTGTTATTATCAGTTCTATTATTTATATATTGTAAATCATCATTGTGATCATTATTGTTTCTATTTATATGCTGTAAATTATCATTGTAGCCGTCATTGTTTCGGTTTATACTTCTTAAATCTTTATGCCATCCTAGACTACCGTACGGATAAAATAATAGATAAATCCATGGTTCGACATTTGGATCTAATCCACTCACAGGTTGTAAAGTTTTCGTACTTATGTTACGAACAGTTACGTAGGATTCAGGAATTTCGCCATCAGCCGTTGTTGAGAAAATAGCACTACTTCGTTAGTTTGCTGTAAGTTATATCTCCTTTTATCGAATCCTGGTTTTAGTAATTTAGTAATAATTGTAATTCTGGTAATGGTTTGTCAGGATTTAATAAATATTGTTGATTATTTATTTCTTCCTTCATCATTACATATGATTTAGCAAAATCATTGTTCTCTCTTATTATTTTGTCTAAGATTCCTAACGTTTCATATTGAAGTCCCGAATTCTGCTGCATTCTAAAATGTATAGCTTCTAATGGATCAATAATGAAAAGTTGACCATAAGATGGATTTTCATTTTGTTCTGCATACAAAGCAGTATTAATCTGATAATAAATTTGTCCTTGAATTTTAAAACAATACGGTCCTGGACGTCTGGAACCGAAATTAACCAAGTTGACATTAAAAGATGCAAATGACAAAGAATTATTATAGACACGTATATTTTGAAAAAAGTCATTAGATTTTGCATGATAACCGTTAAATAAATCAGAAAGATCTTTAGGAAAAGTGCGATCTGGTTTTAAAACAACTGATCCATGACTGCAGCAATCATGAAAAGAAAATCCTTTGTTAGAAACTTTTTCTCCAACAAAATGTTTGGCGTTACAATGTGTACACATAATATTCATTGGGCCTAAATAATCCTGAAGTATAGGCTGTACAGGTTGATTTCTTAATTCATCAATAATAGCATTTCGTGCAGCTTGCCGTCTGCGTCTTTGATTTTCTGCTATTCTTTCTCGTTTATTTCTTTGATATATTTCTTCTTCTTCTGGTGTGCGAATAATTCGCCTGCGAGGCATGTTTGAGTGTTAACGAATGAATATTTGTATATAGGTAGGTATGAATTTCAACAGCTAAATAAAGTTATAAAGCTGTAGACAGAAATAGATGTAATAATAAAGTCATTAATATTGTTCAAATAAAAAATAAAAAATTTCCTTATAAAAATGCATTTTATAGAATTAGAAAAAGTGTTGATAAATATTGTTTTCCTCTATAATTCCTTATGAAAAAAGACGTTAAGGTACAGGAATAGTTGTTTGATACATTCTGATGATTCACTTATACAAAAATGGAAATAGAAAATAGAAGCGAAAAATGTTTCGATCGATTATTATAAATAATTCATAAATTCATAAAAGGGAAATTCATAAAAGGGAAAAGAAATGCGAAAAATGTGATTGGTTAATGATAGTATTGCATATTTCTAAATAGTGTTAATATTTATAATTCTAATATCTATGATGATTTTAATTTGGGATTAAATAATTTATTACAGTTAATATAAATTTTAATAAAGTTTATTACAAATTTTTAATACAAATGCCTACATAATGTATTTGTCCACTGTAATGCGATGCCTTGATGTCGGAAAAGTTATTTACGAATCAAATAATTTGTTATAATAATTTTATAAGTATTTTTGAAGCTTTTTTCAGTAAAATGATTATTTCAAGTTGTAAGTTTGATTTCAGTTCTAAGTTTGATTTGAGTTGTAAATTTGTTTCCAGTTGTAAGTTTATTTTCAGTTTTAAGTTTAATTTTAGTTTATAAATATATAGTCAAAAGTTTAGTTTTGAGAAATGTACACCTTGCTTCTCGAAAGCCCTGAAACAAATAAAAGTAATAATCGTGTTAAAACATTATATATAATTGCTACAATAAATTTTAAAAGGCCATAATACCCATATAATTCGTAAAATTAAAATACAGAAAAATTGATAGTACAATGTTGATAAATTTCAACTCGTTTTATTTGAACTGAAAAGTATTATACTAAGGTAAGCCTGTGTAATACGTATTTGTATTTTCATTAACATATTTACATATCCATTCAGATTTATAAATTTCCAATAACTGCAATTCTTATATAAATGAGAATTTTATTGTTAAGAAGGTGCAGCAATTAAAAATTCCAAATATTTGTAAGAATGAACAATATTTAAAGCAGGCATGTCAATGAAGATCTAAATAGTGAATATCTTCGTTATCAGCTTCCATTGGACAAAACGCCGAGACACGTATTAAATTTCTTTTTTCAAAAAATCATTTTCTAAAGTTCTAGCCAAATCTATGACCCGGAGGTTGTGGAATCTCATTATTAGTATCGATACTTTAAATCAAGTGACTTTCATACAATTATAAATTAAGTTAGTTGATGTAGAAATAAAACAATAACATAATCAATACAATAAACCCCTCATTTCGTATGTAAACAATTTAGCTTATAAAAAATATTGAATTGAAACTTACTAAATTGATGATTGCAATAATATCCCAGATCCTCCTTCAAATACTCTTCCAAATTCTTCTCTTAAAAAAAGGATGGTCTTAATTACACTGAATATACGAAGGAGAATAAAGATACTAACAGGATAATCGTTGCTTAAAACGATTTGATCTGAAACAAATGTTATAATAGTATTACTGAAAACGGTTATTATTACTACAAAGATAAACGTGAATAAAAATGCAACGCATTACAACCTTTTAAAATGCATATACATATGTTTTATGAATGTGTATTGTCTTCAAAAGCATATTATATTATGATGATTACAACTTTGTTTCATTAATGTGAATTGCTGAATATCATAAGAGGCATGAGATAATTGTATACTATTAAAATCTGTAATGAATACTTTCAATGAAGCGACACTTTCATAAATTTACGAGATATATATTGAAAAACAAAAAACCCGATACAATAAAACGATTAATTTCAATATTAATGATAAAAACATTAAATATATATATTTATATATTACGTTTGTAATAAATAATAATAGCAATCTAAAAATTTAAAAAATAATATTGTTTGTAAGATAGATATTTCTAAAAGTAGAGGTTAAGCGTAGTTTAAGCATTTTTAAGATGATAAAATTAGAGGTTATATTGTTACTCATACAATATTAAAAAATTAAGAAATATTTCAAAGAGAAAATGATGTATTTTATATCGATATAAACCGTTAAAAATATTATGTATAACTACCTGTGATTATAGCGTTTATTTTTCAGTCTATAGACAATATTTATTTATGAAGTATGTAATCCTCTATGATATCAACATTTGAAAGTGAATCTATTTAACTATCTGGTACTATCTGGTAAAAACCATTGAACGTCATCTCAGTGTGTTTGTGAATAGTAACTTCCATAGTCGAAAATCCATTATTCTGCAGGGGCAATGGATACTTTGAATTTTTTGATTCTGCTCCATCGATATGAACTATCTAAAAATACAAAATAATATAAAAATATAGAATAAATGTAATATAGTTAATTGAAAATTTAATTTTATGTGTTAAATATATTATTAATAGCTGTTAATACCTTGTTTAGAACCACATCATGCTGGTATTTATTGATGAGTTCATCGCCCCACACAATACACATTATTTTTTTGTTGCCATTACTGAGTCCAAATTTAAACAAATTCAAATTCTCTTTAACAGTTGCTGGACTGTGAACTACGCAGATATAACCTTCCAATTCACTACAAAATTATTATGTAAATTTTAGAAACGAATAGAAACCTTAAAAACTTATATAAAATCATTAATATAAAAAAATGTACGCTTACACGGTCCTGTCCTTGTGCTGTAATCCAGTGAAATCATCATCAGACGAAAAAGACTCCATTCTAAATCGGAAAAAAGTCAGAAAGTCAGAAAAATATAATATTTAATTAAAAAGACGATCAGCGAAAAGCCCTGCGAGACCGCCGCGATCGTCGTTTCTCGGTCGCCGGACATAATGCTCGCTCTCTCTCTCTCTCTCTCTCTCTCTTTCTCTCTCTCTCTCTCTCGCCCATATAAAGAAGGTTATGCCTTTTTACTATCTCATAAAACCAATAAAAAACCGACGAAAAATGAAAAAAAGCAAAAGCAGCGCATGAGTCGGAGCGGCGCAAACAGCCGCTTATGTACTCCAGATCCCGAGAAACTTCGCGCGAAAAAGCTACACGTGCACGCATATAATGAAGGTTATGTCTCTTTACTCTCTCGAAACCAATAAAAAACCGATGAAAAACAAGAACGATATTCATAGACGCATAAAATATTAATCACGCAGTACTATATTGCACTTACCTGATGTCGATTTTAGTCCTTTTATACGATGCGACGGGATTACAATTGATGCAATGCGATATTGCGATGTAGGAACCTGGAACACACGTGCGACCTCAACCTCGATGGTGACCACAGGCGAAAAGAGGTTGCGTAACACGTGAGCGCCGCGTCGTTGCCGCTAAGTATTCAACCTGAATATAGGAGACGAACCTGTGGCCAATCACGCTCGCCCATCATGTTAACGACCAATCACAATCACGCATTCAATGCTTCACAACAAAGGCCATCACTTTTCATAGAGAGGATTTATTAATACGTAATCATAATAAATGTTGCTGGTTTAAACGTGATAAATGTTCCAGCTATGTTTAGTTTATTATAAATTGCATGAAATACATGCAATTAACCTTGTCTACGAACTTATAATTTTGACTTTCATACAAATACTTACACTGTTGACTTCATGCCTTTAGTGTCTAAATTTTCAGGTAGGTAACAATATGAAAATCAGAACTATAAATTCTTAGATAAGGTTAATTGCATGTATTGTTTTAATATGTTAAAACAAACTTGTGTGCCAAATTTCAGCCCTCTAGCTGTGATAGATATTAAATGAGTGCGAAGAATATAATTGAAATAAGGAATCATCCACTAGTTAGGATAGCTACATTTTGAATATTACGGTCTGCGCCTGATTTAAAGCCTGTTATAGCTAGAAGGCTAAAATTTATGTATTGTTTTAACATGCTAAAACAATACATGCAATTGAGTTTATCTAAGAACTTATAGTTTTGATTTTTATAGTTATGCACCTGACAATTTAGATCCTAAAGCCATGAAATCGATGGAGTAAGTATATCTATATGAAAATTATATATATATGAAAAGTAAGTACATCTATATTAAAACAAATTTGGATACCAAATTTCAGCTCTCTAACTATGATAGATATTAAATGAGTGCGAGGAATATAAGTGAAATAAGTAGCTATCCACTAGTTATGATATGATTTTCAATATTATCGTCTGCGCCTCATTTAAAATCTATTACAGCTAGAAGGCTCAAATTTGGTATAAAAATTGGTTTTAACATTTTAAAAAAATACGTGCAATTAACTGTATCTAAAAACTGATAATTTTGATTTTCATATTGATACTTATAATTATACATTTCAGTATACACAGTTAAACTAAAACTACCAATGCAATCTCTTTTTCATTTTTTAAGCAGGCATTTGTCTAACGAATAAACATTTTAAAGTTATGAGTCATTCAAAATTAATTAATCCCTATGATTAATTGAACCAAACAGGTTACCTTAATAATGATCAAATCTTCTGGCGTAGGTAGCATGATCTTTGAATCAAAATAAGAACACGCTTACTCTGAACCAGTTATTATTCTAAACTTAATAATAAATTTTCCTTTGATAAAAATACTTTTCACTTCACCAGCTTGTCATAGGAATTCCAATCGTATATAACCTGACAGTTGCATAACCTCCCAATAGAAAAAGGAAAACATCGACTGCAAATTCTGTCAAAACTTTCTTCGATACTTAAACGATGAAAATACGATACTTTCACTAGCTTGTCACATGGAAAAATAGAAACTTTCTTGCATGAAAAATTATTAAATACTTAGCACTTCACTAGCTTGTCACATCACAAGAAAATTCGTTCCTTGTCTCCTGATAGTTGTATGCCTTCCAATCCAATAAAACCTGAAAAATAAAAGAGAACATTTTAACAAAGAATCAGTTCACAAAGTCTTTCATTATATTATGTACGATTTATAAAAAAGTAAAACTAAACGAAATGACCCGCAGGTCTCAATGGCTAAATAGGGTGGCAACGCACGAAGTTGAAGAAGAGGCTGAGGTAGAAAATCAAGAAAATCATAAGGAAAATTAATAAAAAAATACGTAAAAGGTACTAAGGTATAACCCAAGTCTTTGATTATTCTTTCAACAAATAAATTCTGAGATCTTAAAGAAAAATTTTAATACTATTCTATTATATTATTATATTATTACTATTATATTATTTCTAATTATACGTAATGTTATGAAATAAGAGTAACTTAATGACTTAAATTTATATTATGCATAAAGAAAAACATGCTAAGATATACGTATTCATGTTTTGCATGTGACATTAAACTTTAATTATTATGATAAGAAATATACAAAATCAAAATAAAAAACTTACTCCTGCTCTATTCCAATTGCTGGTCTAAACTTAATTCATAGATATGCCAGCTATTTAGTAGTCTAGTAATAAATAGAATCAGTAAGACCGATAAAATATTTCAAACACACAGAAACCTTTTTGTTTTGCAATATATTACTAAATCTATAACTCTAATTATATTACGATAAGAAATAATGCAAAAATAATAAACTTCCGCTTGCTCTATTCCAATTGCTGGTCTAAACTTAATAGATATTCCAGCTATTTTTCTAGTTTATTAATAAACACAAAAAATGAGGCCGATAGAAAATATTAGAAACACACAGGAACTTTTTTGTTTTCCAATATTTCCTCCAAGTATATACCTCACATGAGAAATAATAACTTATAAAAATCTGAAAAAATAAAATAATATTTAAACAAAGAACAAGTTCATAAAATTCGATATATATATATATGATATATTTATATCTAATATGAATCGAAATACTTATCTGATTGTGTTCTCTTAATGATTCTGTTCTCATAATTCATTTTTTCCATAACCGTGTAAAGACAAAAGTACCGCGTCCCTTGATATTTGGCACAACTGTTTTAAAATCTGTATTTATGTGATTATTTAACACTATTTAGCAATAAAAAACAGCAAATGAAAATACACGTTGATAAAAAATAACACTTTATGAAAACACCGTCTATCGTCTGCGGAAAAACAACGTATACTAAAGTTATCTATATGTATAGCCCAGATTATTATGTAGATGTACGTCATATTAAAGTTATCTATATGTTATAGCCTAGTTACGTAGATGCTACGTCACCGGATATCCGTCGAACAATTGTTCTCCCTTGAGGAGAATTGAGGAGCCCGAACTTTCACTTTACAATATCTTTCGATAGAAGCAATTTCACAAAATATGACCCTGATGTGATTGTATTACTTTCGTCCCAAGCTTTCATTTAAGTGCTCATATGTAAGAAACGAAGCTGTTACTACGAAGAAAATCGTACGCTTAGGTTCCAACAGGGCAAGTTTAAAGTATAATAGGGTCTGGCTAGCGCCCGACGGCGGCGTACGTACTGAAGTACTTATACTCGCCATCGTGGCGCTGCCGCGCCCCTTGATTACATCACAATCTTGATTTGCCTTCTCAGTATCACTTTGGTTGAAGTATTATACTATATGCTAGTTTTACTTTCTTGTCCTTGATGGTTTCGTAGTATATTAATGGTCCTTATTTGGCGAAAGCTCGAAAGAATAATTCATCCTCTACGGTGTCCGAATACTTCCACGGTAGAGTGAAGAATAATCTTGTGTTGTCCATCGGAATTGGTTCTTTGTTTACTACGTGTATTCTAATTTTAATGGGCACGACTTCTTTATATGTGTGTCAATGGATCCTTCATCCGCTGATATGTTCCTTTTCTTTGCTGCTTGTTGATTTCCTGACTTCTTAAATCTGTTTTGTTTGATTAGCATTGCTCTTCTTTCGTATGCTTTGGTGGCATCTCTTTCGGTGTTTAAGACCATGGTGATCTTTTTAGTGCCTGTTTCAAATTCGTGTTGTTCGTAATAAACAGTATTTGAAGTATTAGCCGCTGTACTTGTATTTGTTTGCTGAAGGTTTTTTGAAGTTCAATTGGTGCTCGATGCTCTTGATGGTGGTTGCTGATGATTTGCAGGGGTTTGCGCTGACTGGTTTTCTCCTCGTCTCTTGCCATGAAAAAACTTTCCTTTCTTCTTCGTTCTTTCAAATGTGTATTTTCCATGTGTAAATGATCCAGGCACTCAACCTCTTGGGGGACCTACCGTCTGGACTCATCTTGAATTGTCTTTTTAGTTTTCAAAATAAATTCACTTATTCACTTTTAAGTAAAATTTTTAATTACAAATACTTAAACTTTTATAAAACTATCATAAATAGTGTTTACACAACGTAGTAATTGTAAAATAAATTCACTTTAAAAAAATTCACTTTAAGAAAATAGAGAATTTGAAAATTTACAGTGTTTAATGTTTATTTAAAAAAAATAGTTTTCTAGGAGCCAGGTGAAACAGGATTTTAGACGAATTATCACTTACTTGAGCTCTCATATGGATCAGTCGGTAAGTCGATAAGTTCCAAATTTGTTCATTCGTGTTTTCATCACTCGTGTATTCATTTGTAGATGAATAAATTTGTATCAAAGCGGTTTTTTGCAAAACTGTTTGCAGTAAATACAACATATATATATATACATACTAGGGGGGGTTCCCCCCTGCTCGCTCCGCTCGCCAACCCCCATGTATAAGACGTGGTGAAGGATGTTTAGTTCAAGATGCGAATCATGCCCGCTATATTTATATAGCAATAATAACGTTTATCATCCTGCTGCTTGCTTCGCTCGCTAATCGGTATTCGTTAATTTGATAAAAGATGTAACTGTAAAAACGATAACGTTACAACGTGTGAAAATAAATGTAAAGTATTTTATGAAGTTAAAGTGACAGATTTCCACACCACCCTAGGGGTACTGTCATAAAACATATAAACATTAGACATTATGTTTTATATAAACATTATATGTTTTGGCGCGTTGATTTTTTTTTTATTTTTTTCTAAACAATATTTAAAGTTGATTGGTAACATAATGAAAATAAAATTTATAATCTAGAATTTTATATAATGTTCAGAAAAAAACTGTGGAATCATCGCCTGTAGCCATATAACCACAATTACTACTAACAATGAAAATTTTGGGATTAATAATTAAAAATTAATAATAAAAATTTTAGTAATAATAAAAAAAAAATTATTGATATGTAAAAACTGTTAACTGTTAAATTTTAGGAATAATTTCAGACTTTCATAAGAATATGTTATTTTTTAAATTCATAAATGTAATAAATAATATTACTAATTTTTAAGATGTAACTTACATATTCATTATCTTCATGTCTGAAATTTTTCGGTAATAAATTTTTTCTTTTACGAAATTTCAAAACGCGAATTATGTCGAGACTAATATTTGTTGGAATTTCATCTAAACTGGTAAATTTAGTTATTATAGTATTATTTGAAATTTCATAAAATTTAATCTTAGAATGAAAATTTTGAAGTACCTCTTCATCGTATTCATTCATTATATGATTTAAATAAACTTGATAATTTAATTCTTCATTTAAATGATTTTCAATTTCGTGATTTACTTGTAGTAAATGATTTCTTTGAATATCATTTTCTACTCTTACCCATAAATTTTGAATTGGATCCCATTCCATGACGTATCTAAAATAAATAATTTAATAAATATATTAAGGGGTACGCTTTATTTAACTACTGAATAAATATTCTTTATAAATTCATATTTATAAACAATAATACGTCTTTTTTCAGTTGTTAATTTAAGCCTACCGCATTAATATAACAATAATACATATTATTGTAACAATATTACATAAATTAATTATCAAAAATTTTCTTCCACACTATATTATTAAGTTCTGCGGAATTTTCTGATGCTTCATTTTGAATATATATATTAGTTGGATTTTTACATCTAGAAAGAGCTACGTATAATTGACCATGTGAAAATAATGGTTTTCCAATGTATAATCCAACACTATCAAAACTTTGGCCTTGAGATTTGTTTATAGTAATAGCAAAAGCTAATACTATTGGAAATTGTTTGCGATATAAAATAAATGGTAACGCTGACGTTTTTGGCGTACTCAATGTAATCCTAGGAATAAAAACTCTATTGTGTTTTTTTTCACCGGTTATAATTTCTGCTTCTATATTGTATTTAAATAATTTTGTAATTTTTAAACGTGTACCATTGTATAAACTTTCGTGAATACTTAAATTTCTTATCAACATAATTATTGCATTAACTTTTAAGCAAAGCTTATGGGGAGGAAGACCTTCTTTTATGTTATTAAGCATTTCTATAGAATAATTTAAATGAATGTTTTCATCGGTTTGATCTGTTTCTTTGTGCGTAGCGTAATCTATACTATAATAATATTTTGTTTCTCCATTTAACAATTTTAATATTTTATTGTTGATTTTTCTAACGTCGTCGTTATGTGGTGCTAAAATAACTCGATCTATAGAATTGTATTTATTTATATCACTGTAGATTTTTGAACAAACATCATTTGTTTTCCAATTATCTGGAATTTTAAAAGAATTTATTTTACCATTTCCTAAATCTAATAAAAGTGATGAGAATTTTATATTTTCTGAACGTAAATTTTGCGTTAAATGAAAAATTTTAAAAGAAGGCCACAATGAGGAATATTTTATAGTTTCTTCAACAATAGCATTTTCGTAACTGTTTTTGACGACTGGAAGTATTTGTCGAAAATCACCTCCTAATATTATTAATTTACCTCCAAATGATTTATTATTATTACATATATCTTTAAGTGTTTTATCAACGATCTCTAATGCTTTTTTAGGAATCATTGATGCTTCATCCCAAATAATTACATCTGCTTCTCTTAATTTTCTCTTATCTGATGCAGATTTTAAACATGCAATTTCAATACTATCTAAATCTAAAGGTAAACGGAATGCTCTATGACTTGTTACACCCATTGGTAGTAAGATAGATGCAATTCCTGTCCAAGCCATTGATACAATTTTTTTTTGTAATGATAAAAAGTAATAAATTAATGTCTTGTATAGGAATGTTTTTCCTGATCCTCCTGGACCGTCAATGAAAAACATAGTGTAACTGTTATTTGTAACATTTTCAAATATTAATTTTTGATCATTATTCAGTTTAGAATACATAGAATTAAAATGAACTTTGCTTTCTTGAACAACGTATAAATGTATATCATTTGATAAGTTAATAATATTTGGATCAGGTTCAGGTAAACCAAAATCTTTACAAGTCATTTCTTCAAGTGATAGAATATTATTTATAGAATTTAGTGCGTTTTGTTCTGGATCTTCTGAAAAATCTTCCATGAAATATTTTTTAAATTTTTCCCAAATGATGTTACCTTGTATATTTTCTGATAAAAGAAACCATGCAAAGAATTTACGTAATTGGGAAGGTAACATGACAGTAATTGCTTCCTCAAATATATTATAAATTTGAGAATCATGTTCGATTAAATCCATAGCTATTGCTGCTTCTTTGTAAGAATTGTAAGTTATATTTGCATAAGTTTTAAGATCTGAAAAACTGGTTGCACCTGTAACTCTATTTAGTATTAATTTTAAAAAGAATCGTTCACTATCTTTTGGTGACACTATACGTAATCTTCCTATTGCATAATTTTCTTTTTCTTGTAATCGTTTTACTCATGATTTAGTTTGTAAGTCAAATCGATAGTATCTGGGTATATTAACATATCTAATATTTCTAGCAAAATTGTCAATTTTATTTAAACTGAACCATGCTGTGAGAGTGGTACCTCTATGCTTAGAAATTGCTTCAGTTTCTTTGTTTTCTTCAAAAACGATGTTTTGTTGATTTTCTGTATGAACAGCTAAAGGTATAACTGTACGATTTCTACCGCATAAAGGATATTCTTGTAGTCGCCATGCTGCTTCCATAGGACTCAAGTATCTACCATTAACAAATTGTGTAATTTCGTCATATATCAAATGCTCTTTTTCTTCATCTACTTTCTTTAATTTACAATAAGCCATATCTCCCCCTTTATGAATATAGTCGAAAATATATTTTACACTTTGAATGGAATAGCAGTACTCTACATTTATATGACATTTATACTTTTTCAGTAAAAATTTATTGTACGGTACAACCATTGAATTGTCAACAGGAATTTTTATATTACTATTTTTGTTACGATACACGTGATTTGCTGAAATGTTATTATCTCTTTTATATAATGGATAACCGCTTTTCTGAAAGATAGTTGTTGTCTGAAAGTTTTTAGGAAATTTGCTTTTACATTTTTTATTTTTGTCCATGCAATTAGATTTTTCTGTGTGAGGACCGTGCAACATGTGCTTAATTACCAATTTACGTAATGTATCGTCTTCACTCGGAATTTCTGCTGATATGTGTTTATCAATAGCTGCAGGTGTTAGCAATTTATCTTTAGGATGCAATGTTATGACTACATGCGCATGAGGTAAACCTCTTTTTTGAAATTCAATTGTATAAATCCAAGCAATAACTTCACCAAATAATTTATTTTTCGTAACATCATTTAAAATAGAATTAAATTTAGCAAAAAATAAACGGACTGTAATATTTGGAATGTCGTTGGGTGTAGTATTAGGTGGAAAATTTTTAAGAACTTGTTTAAGTTCTTTCCATTTTGGATTACACGTTATTGTCATAAATATGTCAATTTTCGAATCAACACTTCTGCATATAGCCATTGCATCCTGATAATGCTGTTGCATATATCTTGGACTACCAATGTATGTCGATGGTAAAATAAAAATATTTCCTATTCTCTCTTTATCAAAATTACTTGATATGTTTGATGCACTACGCATAACGTGATCAACTAAACCTTGATAACATTCAATCCTTAACTGTTTCTGATTGTTTCTAAAAAAATTCATTCTATTACTTTCAACCATTACATATGCATGTATAAAAAACTGTTGAGTTAATCTTCCACTATATAAGAGGGGACTAAAATCTGAATTTGGTCTGTATGCTAATCTGTATGAATAATATTGTAACATTGTAAGCTTTTCTGAAGAATTTGGATTTTTTGTATAACCTATACTCCATCCTAAATCACCATTTGGAAATAACAATGGAAAAACCATAGGGTCAACATGATGTGATAATTTATTCAAATACGTTATTTCAATTTCATGATCTTTCGATTTACATTTCGGATAAATACATAAATCATAATCGTGAGGTATTCCAGATTTAGAGACGATAATTGCGCCACATTCAGCTGTTAATGGTTTATTATACCTATGTCTATGTTTATCGTTTTTTTGAATAAAGTAAAGCCTATAATTTGGTAGCTGTTTAATATTTGCTAACTGATTCAAATACTTGTACTTTTCAGCATATGGATTTTTATTTAATACTTCAGTTAATGTCTGTAAATGTTCTTTACAGATGTTTTTGTTTTTTTGTAATCGTTTTTCAATTGCAATATCATTATCGTAGATATACAACTGGCCACAGGATTCGTTTTTACTTTTTGAATTTATGAGAAAGGTTGGTGTTGAGTGACTTACTTGACCTTGAATTTTAAGGTTGTATATAGCTTTTTGATTTTTTTTGAACTGAACATTAGCATTGAAAGTTACAAAACAAAATGCATTATTATAGTATCTAATAAACAATCTATATAATTTATCAGTCATAAGCAAATCCTGTAACTTATGATTGTATATCATTGGAGATAAACAAATTTTGCCTTTGTGACAACATGTTGATTTTTTCTTTTCCTCTTTCCAGTAAACAGCTGAACAGTTGTCACAAACGAAATTCATTTCACCAAAAAACGATACATCACTTATGTTGTAAACTTTTGGTTTTTTCCTCAAAATTTTGTTTTCGCTATCTTCTAATATACGTTTCTTGTTTCCAATGTATTTATTTATTATTTTCATATTCGTGTTATAGTAAGATATAATGTCGTAATGGTTGAAAACATTTCTAATGCTGCTTACTAAATTTAACTTGAAAACATTCAAATTATTTCCAAATTTAGAAATTTTACTTGAATTTAAATCATTAACTGATACAAATACATTATACATATTTGCAAAACTGTGAATTTCTGCTTCTCCGCCATAAACTTTATTTTGTGACATATATCTAAAATATTCTTTAGCATTTGTCACGCATTTGTAATAACTTTTCTTAACAATAAAACATTTGTAGTCTTCCCAATTAGTTACAATGTTATTTACTAAGTTTTGCTTTACGGCATAATGAAATCTTTCCTTATTGTTCAAAAACAAGGAAAAACAGCGAAATAAACTATTTTCATCATCTAGAATTTTAATTTTTGTAATTTCTTTTTCTTTATCACATTCATTTGAATTAATTGATAATTGACTGTTGATTGATCGATTTGACTTATCTTTAGAATTCATGCAGCTAATTATATCATAGTGACCTGAATTTAGTTTACCAGACAGCAATAAATTTAATTTAGAATTATTGGATTTATTTCCAAATTTGATAACTGATTTTGTATTAACGTCATTAATAGATACGTCAACGTTATAAAGATCTGTAAAACTACGAATTTCTATTCCAGTTCCATAAATGCCAACGCAAGACATGTATTGAAAATATTGATCACTATTGTCAATGTCTTTGTAGTAACTGTTACCGATTACAAACCATTTATATACATCCCATTGGTTAATAACGTTTTTTATTACCTGTTGTCTTAGTTGAACATGAAAATCTGGATTATTATATAAATAATAAGAAAAACATCGAAATAAACAATTTCCATCGCCTTTAATTTTAACTTGTAGATTAAATTCATTTGAAGAATTAAGTGATGATTGTTTGTTATTTATTTGATTTGACTGTTTATTAGAATTAACACAGCTAATTACATCATAATGACCTGAATCTTGATTACCAGATAACAATAAATTTAATTTAGATTTACTGAATTTGTTTCCAAATTTGATAACTGATTTTGTATTAACATCATTAATAGATACGTCAACGTTATAAAGGTCTGTAAAACTACGAATTTCTATTCCAGTTCCATAAATGCCAACGCAAGACATGTATTGAAAATATTGATCACTATTGTCAATGTCTTTGTAGTAACTGTTACCTATTACGAACCATTTATATACATCCCATTGGTTAATAACGTTTTTTACTACCTGTTGTCTTAGTTGAACATGAAAATCTGGATTATTATATAAATAATAAGAAAAACATCGAAATAAACAATTTCCATCGCCTTTAATTTTAACTTGAGAACTACTTTTCATTTTAATAAATGTAATATTGTTACCAAATTATGTATATTTTATATACTAAAAAATTAAAAAAGTGATAATTATTGATATCAGACCTGTTGCTGCTGTTCCTCTTTTTATATGATACTGAAGTAAAATATTGGAGTTACTACGGTAATACTTGAGTCAGTGTGAATAGTTACTGCGTTATCAGTTGTAGCACCATGATAACCATGCATCAACGAGAATATAAGCGTATCTGCAAATATATTTATGTAAGCAAATGGTTGGAGGTGGGGTAGATAGGAACACTTATGTATAGTTACAGTGTAACAGTAAAAGAATAGTGAAATTACTATTTTACTGAAACAAAGAAAGCTTAAGTAAATATTTCCGCCAGTTTTGGAGCAATAATTGCCCTAAAACTGTAGCATTTTTACCTAAATTGGAGTAACTGTTGCAGTATACCTCTACTCTACATTCGGTTGGATTTTTTTATTTTCTTCGTCATTCTGTAAATTGTTATTTACAATGAAAACTTCGAAAATATACATGATGATACATCTAAGTATTAATTTCTACAAACCGAATTTAGAAATATTTCACAGGCACTTATTAATGTATTTAAATCCATTAACGGTTCTTCTAAAATTGTGATATTGTTTAACTGTTTTACTCTCAGAAGAAAAGTTTTTCCTGTACATTATTGTTAGTTAATATATTTTAGTATGATATTATTATAAACAAATATAAATTTACTGAAAAAATGTTTTAACCATTTTCTTGTAAATCTCCAATAATTTTTAATTTTTTTCCACGTTCAATGTGTACTTTTTCTGAATGAATTAATAAAACGTCTAATTTATAAGTTCCATCAATAATGCATCCGAAATATTCTGATTTTGTTCTACTGTTTTTGATCACAAACATATTTCGCAAATATCCAGAAATTTCTATACAATATTAAGACATTAAATAATGTATATATTACATTTTATTATACCCCAAAACTAAAATTTTTACTTATCAATCCTTTGTGCTGTGGTATATTTTGAAATTGACATTCTTTGATAGTAGTATTATTATTTGAAACTGTAAAAGGTCCAAGCATTGTTATAGAACTATAATTTTGAAGAGTTAATTCAAACGAAACATTTCCTTTTGTATATTTCTTAGCTTTTCCGACTAACAAATTTTCCAATAAAAATTTCTAGAAATGTATTCAAAAACTTTTTATCGTGTAAATATTACTAAAATGTAATTAAATGTAGATCCAACTTTATAAGATTACACTTACATGATTTAATTTTATTTCAGAAGCAAAAGACTCAATATTTTCACCGTAAATATTACATTGGATAGATAAACCATCATTATTGTTAGCTACAAACTTAAACAATTTAAATTCTTTCTGAGTCATACTATTAACAAATGTTTCTTCTGCTGTAATCTCATCTACATATGCTACAATACATCTAAAAAACAAATTTAAAGAGATGTAAAATCTATATTACAAAAAGTCTGTATAAAAACTTGTAGTCAAATTAATTCACTCACGCAGACTTATCTCCTACGATAAATTTTTTCATATTTTCAGAACTTGTAAATGGAATAATTTTTCTTTTTTTAGTGAGTGTTTCTGATTCAAAAGTATTCTGTCTTTTTTCACTCATTTTGCTGTAAACAAATTTTAAGATGATTCTGTAGTTTATAAATTTACATATATTGATATAAACATATTTACTTTTTGATGTAGTTGTTCATGTCGTTTCAAATTGTCTAATCTATTTATTTCTTTGCCACAAAAACTACAGATATGATGTTCTATATGTGAATGACACAGAGCGTGTCTTTTTAAATGATATATTCTTTTAAACGCGCTATCACAAATATTGCATTTGAACAATTTTTCTAATGCATGTTCTCTAAGATGTCGTTGAAAGTGCCTTTTATTTTTTATAGTACAGCCACAAATGTGGCATAATATATTATTAATGTGAGCCGTTGATAGATGATGCTCAAACATTATGTAACAGTTGAATAATCGTTTACATTTTGTACATTTCATTGTTTTAAAATGGAATTTTCAATTTCGAACTAAACCAGCCACGGAGTATGTAAATATAGGTCTCTATGCCACACTACATAAGAAAAAAAATGTCTTCCTCGCTGAATTTTCACTTGATCTCATATGTGCGAGTATAATTATAGACATGCAAGCGTTAGCCGACGCGACAGTTACACATGAGAGACAGAGGCTGCAGAAAAAGAGGAAGAGTACTCCCCGAGGTTTACCTTGTATGATGCTATGTATCCTTGCATTCCTTAAATGCATTGGCGAGTATACTATTACTATACATGAATTAAAAAACGCTTACTTACCTGTAGGTTGTACTTGTAGATTGTAAGATGAAAAGTTATATAGTGACGGTCGACAATTGAGTATTATTGCAGGTTGATAGGGACAGAGGGATACGGCAAATGGAAAGCGATGGAGTGCGGAAGAAATTGCACGCAGGCAGTTGCTGTAAAGAATGTTAATTAATTAAGGTAGTAGTGTTAATATGTTAAGTAATTAGAAATGTTAATTAATTAAGTTCTGCGTCACGTTCGTACATAAAATCAAAGCGAAAAAATAAAATCAAAACAAACCATGATTCGCTGGCTGGTAAGACGATGACTCACAGATCATATAATATAATGGTTAGGTGCATTTTTTTTCCCTGAAATTCGACATATATTCACGAACTAAGAGAATCAGAGTGAAATACGTTCCGATACACATACACTTACGTACGTATCGCGCGCGCGTCGACGCGTCCGATATAATAAATCGCTCGCGGTCCATTCGATCTTTCCCGCCGCGATTCACACCGCGTCGAGGGGAAAAAGCGCGCGAAGGCGCGAGTTTCGGGCTTATAGCAGCGAGTGAAATCCAAATTTATACGCGTCCGCGCATGTCTATACGTAGCCGCGTACACCTATAGACATATACATGTGTAGACAGACACACGTATACACATGCACACATGCACGTGAATGCAGGCACGCGTTTATACGCGCGAAAGGTGAAATCTGCATCAGGGGGAAGTGTCCGCGGTCGTATCTTCCGCTGAATAAATTCCACGGCTCGAAAAAAAAAAGCTTCAGTAGGAGCTTTTATTCAAAGCGCCTCTGCCCACCCACTAAAATACTTTGACAGAGTATTAGTGAGAGTGAGAGTGACAGAGAGAGAGAGAGAGAGAGAGAGAGAGAGAAGGGGGAGGGGCGTCTAGAACATTAAAGAGACGCGGAAATATCCGCGTCTTATTCGAGCGCAGTAGTGATCGACTCACCGACACAGGTGAGGAGAATAGTATAGGAAGCGATGCTGGCAGCGGCAACGTCCCCCGAAAAGTCTCTTTCCAATGCACTTAGGGAGTCGTCCGCGTCCTCTTCGAGCACTTGTTGACAATTTTTACCGTAAATATTAATTTTAATGTTAATACGCGATACGTCCGCACATCTGAGCTGCGAGCAAAAAACTAAAATCAAAATAAACAACCATAACCATGAAGTTGCGGTTGGTCCATATGCTCAATTCACGATGTTCGAATTGTGGCGGAACAGAACACATATATACGCATATATCTAAAGGTTGTAAAGCTTCTAACAGTATATAAGATTTTTTCACTATGAATTTTCATTACGAATATAATTTGAAAGAAACTTGTAATAAATCTCTACATCTACGCTCGAAATAACATTATTAACCCAAAAATTTTATGCAAAAATCTTACAAGAAGCGCTTCTTGATTTAGTAAAATGATACAATGCAATTATGTACTGTATTACCATAATAAACGCCAGTCCTGGACTAAGTTATAACATGAAATCCATACTTTATTCTTATCCAACTTCTTATACAATTCTTCAATTACAAATCATATTAAAAATACAGTTGGAGATGAAAGAGCGTAGCAAGCGGTGGGGTAATACTTCCCTTGAGAGGAGGCAGAGGGGGGGCAGAGGGGGGGCAGAGGGGGGGCGCTTTTCAAGATTGTGAGGGGGGCCAAGTGAGGGGGGGCCGATTAAAAAATAACAAAAAAATGACACGTTTTTAGGTTATTTTGAGGGGGGGCTAGTGAGGGGGGACTGAGGGGGTTCAGGCCAGCCCTTTCACTTTCAACTATATAATATATAGAAGATATATATATATACAACATATATAAATAATAAGAATAAAAAACTAATCTTATTTTTATTATTTTTAAACATTAGTGAATCGATACGTCAAAAATAAAAATTTTACGAAAATTGTCTATAAAAAATTATTGCACTAATTTGTTAATAATTTTTTATTAAAATGGTATTATCTAAAAACTGGACTTTCTCATCGTATTCTACAGAAAATTTGTATTGGAAATCATGTGTAAAAAGTGATGGAATAATCTTGTTAAGTAGTATTAAAAAAAAAATCATTTTTCGGAAATTATCTGTTAAAATTTTTTTAATTCTTTGTTTATATCTTTGCAAAAAAAATTTTCGCAAAAAACGGGTTTCACAGAACACACATTCTACGGAAAATTTTCTATGAAAAAAAGTAAAAAACAAACCGATTTTTTTGATTGTTTAACCCAGGCCTGACCCCTTAATAGCATCTACTGCTGATGAAATTGTCGGTGGCAATCTTCTTATAAAAATATCGACTGCTTCATCTTCTGAAGGTAGCATCATGAGATCTAAATTAGTTTCGCCTTTTTCTTTCTTCATTGCGGATCGAGCACTGCTTAATAAAGCATGGGTTTCGTCATAGAAATCTCCAACTGTGTCTTTTTGTCGCATGCGCAAATCTTTTAACTACTAAAGTATTTGCAGTCACGACCAGGTCCGAATCGTTGCTTTAGGTGTTTGATTAATTCAACAACTGTGGTAATCTTCTTGTTATTTGTACTTTTCCTTGCTGTGCCTGATAGTCGTTGTAAGATATTCCTCATGAATTGAGCTCTTAATGCAACTGGCACTAATTCGTGTGCATTCCTGAGGTCTTATATGTAAGTTCTTATGGTGTTATATTTGCCGTCGAAAGAAGGTATTGCACTAATGCAATTCATTAGTGTGAAACTTTAGGCCATCGACGTGATTAGGTTCGCCGAGCTATCTGGGTTCACAGGTGCATTTGTTTTACTGCCCGTCATGTTGATTATTTTTGTTGTCAACGTTGCTCCGAATAGGGATTCTAGTTATTCTTGAATTGATTGATCTGTGTTTCTAGTGTTGACGGCAATATTATTGGCGTAGACGGATTATGTGAGAGGAGGCGAAAGAATGAAACGGCGATGGAGATTGAAGAATGAATTTTGAAATTGAAAAACTTGAATTTAAACGAATAAATGATGCGCTATAATGAGAAGAGTGTGAACCGCTTACCTGGGTTTGCAAGATAAAAGAAATTTGGAAAAAAGTAAGGTTGTTAATAATTATTTACTTAGTTTTTGTTGTATTAATTGAGTTTTTTATAGTGTAGCTAGTTTTACTGCTTTCTGGCTTGTTGTATTTATTAGATGTACTAAGTGTACTGAATTTATTTTCTAGGTAATTTATTTAAATGTAAGATTTTAATGTAATTTTAATGTAATTTATTTGATTTTTGTAAACATTTTGTTGGCTTTTTAGCCCTGATAAGGAGCTGCGTCAGTTTGAAACGTCGGCTTTTATAATAAAATTGACGTTAGCTCGAAGAGATGCATAGTTGTCTTCATTACATTCTACGAATCGAGCGATAGAATCATCTTATACAATTAAAAGAAATTGAATTTGAAACGAAATTGAATTTGAAATGAAATTTAGTATGAGGGTGAAATACTATTAGTGCTACTGAATAATTTATTAATTGCAAGTTATTCGAAGGTTAATCGATTATATGTAAACAAAAGGGGTTATAGGGTTATAGGGTTATTGAGGGCGTTCGTTAGTAGTGAGTTTGTTTAAAAGAAGAGCGATTGTTGCGCGGCAGTCTAGGTGTCTGCGCCCAATCAAGGCTTTCTATTTGAAATTGTTTTGTTTTGTTGTTAGTTTTTTATTTTAACGCTAATTAGTGATTTATGTTGTCAGATACGTTGTCTGCGCCTAGTCAAGGCTTCCAAATTGAAATTATTCTGCTCCAATTGTTAATATTGATTAATTCCACAGCAAATCTTGTCAGACTATTTTCTGAGGCACTTTTGCCATGTATATTTATAACGTACATGATTGTTAGTTCATCAGCTTTCGACTCATGTATAGTTTCTAGGATAAATCATTAATTAACATTGTAAAAATAGCAACAAAAGCGCTAAAGTCTCGCGACCAGCGTATTTGCATGCGAGTTATTTTGTTTCCTGGAGCTTGTCATTAGCAATAAACCATTATTCATTATTAGTTAAGCATTGATAAACAAATGTCTGTTTTTATTTTTGCGAAGATTATTTATTTATAGCAACAAAACATGTAAATTAAGTTTCCACATATAACAGTATATCTACAGCGATACTGGTGCATGAGGCTAAGTTTTTATGTTTTCAATAAAAAACGAAGTTAATGGAAAAATTTTAATTTTTCCCCTTCACATGGTGAGATGCAAACGTTCTGGACTAAGTCAGTCTAAGCGCTCGCATATTTTTTCTTATGCGCTGGACTACCCTTGTACTCAATGGTATATGCAAATTTACGAAAATCACATTTTTTTGTGAATTCAAAAATTTTGAAAAATTAAAACAAAGTTCGAATTGCGAAAATCGGATAATTTTAAGTTTTATATCTCGTAATTCTTGTATTTTATCTTTTAATCTTCCTTTAAAGTGATATAAGCGAGCCTCTTCAGTTTGGTCGAAAGGGTGCGCTCTGGGCGCGATGACTCGGAGAGATGGCTCCCGCTCCCGATCGGACGATCGCTCTGGTGCAACGGGGAGGCTTGGAGCAGATCCTTTGATGTCGTACAGGATAGAGAGCTCGGACGGTGATCCAGGGGCGCTTCCTCGGAGAGTGGCTGGAACCGGAGGCAGCTGGCGGCGTGGAGACTTCTCCGATGCAGTCACCCCTGACTGTGGCTTCCTCGTTGCAGCGACGTTGGCCCTGGCATGAGTCTTGGCGGAATCTCCTCGACGAGAGAGAGATCGAGCGGTCCGTGGTAGCTCCGAGAGGTGCTGATTGGGGGCCTTTGCGAGAAAGATCGGTCAGCGCGAGCGCTTTCCAAAAAGCTTGGCGCATAGAAGTGCCGATTGGTGGCGCTAAAAAGTGCCGATAGAGGGGGACCTTGCGAGACTACCCTTGTACTCAATGCGTGGTCTAAGAGGGAAAAAGCGATTTTTAAAAAATAATAATAATTAAAATAAACAAATTCTAGTGAGACGCAAACACATAGCATTGCGTCTATATTAAGCGCTCATGCATTTTTGCTTCCTGGATACCTGGAGTGAGTGATCTCGAGTGAAAAAGGATTTAAAATCAAAAATAAATTTAGTTTTTTCAGCTCGATGGTTCTTTATCAGGCATTGCGTCTTGCTAAAGAACAATCTTCAGTAAGTGAGGATCAAGTAGCCGTCCAGAGCTAAAGTCTTCATCTACTCAACAACGCATTACGTCGTTTTATGAGTAGAGAAGCAACGTGTATTGCGTCACGATTATCTTTATTTTCATTGCTGGATATATACAATGCATTACGTCATTGTATATAGAAGTAACTATTAGAAATAATTCAATTTTAGATTCAGGATTAAATGACTATATCCATCTCTTCGAGCCACGATATATATTAATTTTTAGCCGACGTTTCGATCTGCTACAGATCCTCTTCAGGGCTATGTCAAATAAAGTCAAACTATAATCCATATTACAAAAATAATAAATCACAATTAAAATCTCAACTACCTTAAAAACTAGAACGCAACAAAATTTTTTTAATTTTACAAAAGTCAACAAATCTAATTAAGTAAATAAAACAAAATAAAATTAATTAAAAATTAAAATCACCGCTCTTACATCGTTCGACGATGACGATTAATAAAAGTACCGGTGCCGTCAGATGGTAATACAACATCGACGGAAGTCAACAATTAACTGTCCTCTCAAACCTAGATAACGCATATATATACTGGCACCCCCATCTTTCGCACGGATACCCGCATAAAAATGAAATACATATATACTAAAACTATTTTGATAAAAGTTCCAACAGGTCGATAGCACGTATCCAGATTGCATACGTCAAGAAGAAGCGACAATAAAATTTTACCATATAGTAAGCCGCAGAGCCCGCGCAGCAAAGTTAAACGCTACTTTCATAACTGTAATTAGATTACTAATACAATTAGATACTAATACAGTATGGCCATAGCGTCGCCAAGCAATTCGGGATCTCCGTCCTCCCACTCGGATGTGCCGCTCTGTCCCGCCAGCCAATCATAATTAAGACATGTTGGCATACATGAGAGAGCACAAAGCGGTATGCCACTTCCTCCGATCCGATGCTACCCGTACACTTCATCTTCCTCGTTCGGCCTCCTATCTTGTGTGAACAAAAACCATTACATTTTACAATTACTTGGGCTTAATTTAAGGTTAGAAATAACATTCTTATAACTAGATTTGAGGCGTCACGTATCCTCAGCCCTATTTAAAGTGACATCAAAAAACTGAACATGTAACATTTCGGAGAACCGTCTACGAAAAATAGACGGCTCTCTATCGACAATTTTAATATTATTGAAATCAAATGTATGCCTAGTCTCCATTGCGTGGACAGCAAGGAGGAAGGTGATATCCCCTTTGTCTATATATCGTTTATGCTCCGATTCCCTAGCTTTTCACGGTCGATACGTCTCACCAATGTAAGTGGACTCACAATCAGAACAATCGATTTTATAAACAACATTCCTAGTATCACTAATAGCTGTAGGATCCTTTCCTAGTTTTATAAATTTATTAAACTTATCTGTTATTTTATTAACTAACATTTTACCATTCCTATTTAATACTGTCTTTAATTTAGAATTAAAACTATCATAAAACGGAAAAACCGCGAACGTATTCCTGCCATCAAAGTTATTATTAATATTACTTGGCAAATCCGGACTGTCCACATCTCTGCTCTCCTTATTATTTTTTATGAGACCAAGATTGCGCACAATGCGTCTTTTACAATAGTTTTCTATGATATAAGGCATATAATCATTAGCTATAAGAATCTTCTTCGCCAATCAATTTTAGTTTATTCGAGACATACGTTGAATTATTCGCCCGATATCCCGGACCATGTAAAATTAAAAAAAATTTTTCAGTAAATTCTCTTTTCAATCTCACGCCTCTTTTCTCTCCCCGTTACGCGGAGGCGGGGGCGTTTCAAGCTATGTCTATTGTCCTCGAACTTCAACCTGAATAATGGATAACACTCGATAAACATGAGACTCTTGGGTCGAGGCTAGGTCCCAATATAAAAATATAACTCTTTATTAATCCGTTAATACGGTCCTTACAGGTGCTATGGTGCTGCTATGATTGGGAAATAAACTATTATTTGTGGGGAAACGAAAACAAGATGGGCAAAAGATTAAATTAGAAAAATGTTTTATGCAACAGCTTTGCAAAAAAGAATGCTTGCTGTTAAGTACGTACTAATTTTAAAAGAATGACTAATGCTTGTGTTTTAAAAATTAAGTTCTAATTGTTACTGAATGAAGTTTATATTATGAGAGTTGATATGAATAAAAATTTGAAAAGATAAACTGGTTTAAGATTTAATCGAGAGAGAAAAAGAAACATTTTAATGTTGTTTGTTTATGTTTATTATTGTAGAAAAATTATTATTATATTATTTAAATGTTAAAATGATTTCAAGGTATTTACTGAGTGCTGAAATTAATTTTGGAAATGTCCATGACGAATTTAGTTGATTGCTTTAATGATTTAAAATGCGCGTTGTTTATAGGTGAATTTTGAAAATTAATAAATTATGATTTTTTGTTAAGCGGAAGAGAAAAAAAAATTATTAAAAACGTTTATGAGAAAAAAAATTTGTTGAATTATAACCATGTTAAAACTTTGATAATTGTATTAAATTGTTTGTTGAATAATGAATTTTATTTAATTTATTAATTATTTATATGATTGTTGTTGATCATTAGTTATTTAATTGGTATTATTGTGAGTCATTTCGTATTGTTTTGTGAATAATTAGAATTTTGCGAAAAGTTATGAAAATTTCAATCGTTAAAATTGTATATTATTTATTTTAATTTATTGTAGTTATTAATTAATTGTTATTTTTCTGATTAAGAAAATTATTGTTTAACGTGTAGTGAAAAATGTTTGTTGAGGAAAAAAATTTTGTAAAGTAAAGTGATTAACAGTTTCTATGTAATGTTTGATTTAGTTATTAATTATGATTATTGATTAAATATTTTTATATTAATTAAGTTAGATTCTATGCGTATGTTCATGGAAAATGATTTTTTTTTAAAGAAAAGTTATTTATAATGCGTTCTTAAAGTGTGGTACGTATGCGTACGCGTGATTGGAATGCGTTCGTAAATGTATTGATTTGCACTCGTGTCGGTGTAGAATCACTTTAACGTCTACGCAAAGATGACTAGAGAGATTGCCAAAGACCAGAGTTTTCGTGCGACAAAATTTGAACAAACTGCTTCGAGCGAGTTCAGTTCTACATATGTTGCAAAAGGTAAAAGGGTACGGACTGGAGTAAGAGTTATAAAAACCGCTACAAAAATGTCCCGAGTTTTAAGCCGATATTTCTCAAGCCTCGGTGCAGTTTTCCCTTTTCTGAGGCCCAAGCGCTAATCCCCTTAATGATGGTCAGCTTTGACGCAAACGAAATTTAAACTTTTTAAAAATGCAAATTTACGAAAATCACATTTTTTTGTGAATTCAAAAATTTTGAAAAATTAAAACAAAGTTCGAATTGCGAAAATCGGATAATTTTAAGTTTTATATCTCGTAATTCTTGTATTTTATCTTGTAATCTTCCTTTAAAGTGATATAAGCGAGCCTCTTCAGTTTGGTCGAAAGGGTGCGCTCTGGGCGCGATGACTCGGAGAGATGGCTCCCGCTCCCGATCGGATGATCGCTCTGGTGCAACGGGGAGGCTTGGAGCAGATCCTTTGATGTCGTACAGGATAGAGAGCTCGGACGGTGATCCAGGGGCGCTTCCTCGGAGAGTGGCTGGAACCGGAGGCAGCTGGCGGCGTGGAGACTTCTCCGATGCAGTCACCCCTGACTGTGGCTTCCTCGTTGCAGCGACGTTGGCCCTGGCATGAGTCTTGGCGGAATCTCCTCGACGAGAGAGAGAGATCGAGCGGTCCGTGGTAGCTCCGAGAGGTGCTGATTGGGGGCCTTTGCGAGAAAGATCGGTCAGCGCGAGCGCTTTCCAAAAAGCTTGGCGCATAGAAGTGCCGATTGGTGGCGCTAAAAAGTGCCGATAGAGGGGGACCTTGCGAGAAGGACCCGGTGGCGTAAACGCCGTACAAAAAAAAAGTTGGCGCTGATAAGTGCCGGTATAGTCCCGAGAGGGGCTGTTGTTTGGGGAAGGGTTGCGTCGAAATACTAATTCAAAAGAATTTATTTTCTCAGCAGGGCTGACGTTTATTGGTCGCTCGTAGGGAGAGTCGCCAGCAGTCGTGGACGGACCGACCTATGAGACTAGAGACCAGTCAGTAGGATGCTTAAGCCCCGGTCTGGCTCGGTCTTATATCCATTCTCCTACGCTACTTCTGTGGTGGATACGCGAAAGTAAAGTGCTGGCCGCTTGGCGGCGGCGCGCGGAACTGCCGCGCTGTGAGACTCGCCGACCGCGCCGCGAAACTTGCTGGCCGCGCCGGCCGGGCTGCCGCGCCACAGGAGCTCTTGCTTGCGCAGATGTCGCGCCGCGGCTTCCCTGGCTGTACCGGCCGGGCTGCCGTGCTGCAGGGGCCCTTACTTTTATTGCGCGGCGAGAGTCATTGGGTGGGGTGTAACAAAAGATATAAAACTGACCGTTATTAAGGGGATTAACGCTTGGGCCTCAGTCGAGGCGACGGTCAGGTATGTCATCGGAGGCTCGGTGCGCATAGAAAAGGGAAAACTGCACCGAGGCTCGAGAATATCGGCTCGAAACTTGGGACTTTTTTTATAGCGGTTTTTATAACTCTTACTCCAGTCCGTGCCCTTTTGCTTTTCACAACATCTGTAGAACTGAACTCTCTCGGAGCAGTCCGTTCAAATTTTGTCGCACGAAAACCCCGGGCTCTGTCAATCTCTCTAGTTATCTCTGGTCTACGCTCGAGTTTGATAATTCAATTAAGTGTATCGATCGCGGCGCAGTAAGCATCTATAGTGTACCTATATGGTGCACTTGTATACTGCTATGGCTAACCTCGCACGCATGGCTGTATAGCGGACGAGCAAGTTTTCCACGGGTGGAAAATTGGTGAAAAGGCGATAAAAGTGCGTGAAACCCGTACGCGGTAGCTTCTCTGGAGTGCCCTGAACAAGTGTGTCAAAATTTTAAGTGTAAGAATCAACTTGGAAAAATAGAAGTCATATATAAATGTGGAGCCACAGCAGCCCTTTGTCTATCAGATGATTATTTTACTTTTTTAATAAAATTTTTGCAAAATTTACTAAAAGCACTTTAGCTTTGTGGTAAATTTTGTTTGCTTTTATTTTTCAGAACTAAAGCTAAGTACTTCTACGAGGATAGATGCTGTCGAAATGAGCTGGCTATTATTTGAAGAGCTTGTTGTGTCGAAACTTATAGTTTGTTTTATGTGTTTGTGATTGATCGTGCAGAAATGTTAAGTTTATGTGAATGTATCTTAACGATTGAGAAAAAAGGAGAACAGTGTTTTGTGTGTATATTTGTGAACAAAGATTGATAAGTGACGAGTGTTTGTAAATGTACTTGTTTATATGTCGAGAGTTGTTGGTGAAAAGCGTGTGTTTGAGAATCTATGAGCTTTGTGTATTTTGAAGTATTATTGTTGACTTATTTTGGCATGAATTTAAATAAAGATGTATGTGTTTTTATGTTGTAGTGCTCTGTATGCACTTTGATTTATTTGAAAGTGTTTGTTTGTGCTGTTTAGTTAATTCTCAGTTGAAATGAGTATGTGAGTGAGTACAACGATGTTTGTGTGTGTCTGTAATAGATTCTCACTGATGTGTATTCTTGTTTTTTAAATAATGTAGTTATCTCTGATGGTGATTTTTGCGTGATTACTTTATCGACTTTAAATATTAGTGTGAGAAAGAAGTGATTGTTATGTTTTTGGTTTTTTAATTAATTCCGGTTTTATGTGAAATCGAAAATAATTTGTATGTAAGTTTTTGTTGTGAAGCTTATTGGAATAATAGTGTTTTAAATATAAAATCGTAGTGATGATTTTCATCATTTTTTTTTATTTTGTTTTTGATTTGAACAGTTTTTCGAGTGTTGGTGATGCGTAATGAAAGTGTTGGAATAGATTTGACAATGTTCGTTAAATTTTTATGTTGGCTTATATTTCAAGGTGATGGATGTGAATATTTAAAATTGTTTTGCGAATGGTATTGTGTGTGATGATGTGGTTTTGATTTTCGTTTTCGGTGATTGGTTGTGGTGGTTTTATTAGTATTTATGCATGTGTTTGTTTGCAGAGTTTGTGAATTTATTAGATCAATGTGTTGTGAGTGAATTTAATTGAAATATGTGATTAATTTTAGATTGGATGCGTGGTTTTGATTTTCAACTTTATGTGATCGTCTGTGTTTTATAATGTGTTAGTGCGGTGATTTTAATATGTATGTTTTTTAAAACAATTCTACTAAATTGCTTAGTTTTTGGCGTGCTTAATATGAATTTCAAAGTGTTTAAAAAGAATGTTTGTGTTATTTAATGTGTTGAGTAATAATTTGTGCCATGAGTTAGTAATACTGAGTTCATAGTTTGTGGGTGAAGTTTGAAATTATTCAGATCAGGTTAGAGCCCGGAGTTTGGGAAGACCGACAGAAGAGACTTGACGCACTACGAGACTTTATTGCGAGATATATAAACTAAACAAGGAAAACGATATAACAAAGGCTATAGAGTCGTAGAATTCCAAGTGGGGAGCTTAGTGATGAGAAAATCTCACCCGTTATCAAAAGGAACTGAAAATTTCTCAGCTGTCTTTCTCTCACTCATACGTCTGCCGCTAGCTCGCCATCATGCTGGCGGCTCTCGCCTTATGCTGCTACTGCTCAGCTGGGCGCTGCTGGCGACGCCGCCTTGTCTCCTTCTCTTGCTAGCCCTGCGTTACGGACTGTCTGCTCATCTGACTGGCACGTCAGACTACACGTGTTGAAAACACCCCTGAGTATAAGACTTAATCACCTCAATCGGGTGGTGTCCAGGCGAGCAGCCCTTGACGGGATCCCCGTCACATTCCCCTTCTCAAACCTCTCATAGGAGTATGATAAGGTTTTAGAAGGCGAAAAGTGCTCGCATGAACATACACTGCAGGATACGAGAAAAATAAATGACTTAGAGATCTGGGAATTGCAGCTGCGGAGATGGAAGAGAAGGGGGGGTGCAATATTCTGTCGATAGAGAAGAATGAGAGAAGAAAAAAAATTGTTGTACTTACGGCTGCCTCATACCACCTGTGTACTCTGGCTATAACGTTCACTTTTTCATCTTGCTTCTTTACTGTCTATCTGGCTGCTGCAGGACTCTCCGAAGGATCGCTTCGCGGAGTTCTTCCGGCAGTCCTCGAGTTTCCTGCAGTATAATCGCTGCGTTTGCCAACATTTCAGAGTTGCTGACTGACTGTACTGGGGTGGTGTCTTCCGGCGTTGACTCCCTCGACCTCTTTGGGGACGAAGGTCCGTCATCCTCCGCATTGGCTGCTGCTTTTGCCTATCCGGTGCTTCTCGTAATTGGGGTGGGAGTCAGTGGTGTGGTAACGAAGGTCACCCTCCTGTCACTGGCTTCTCCCTCTCTCCTTGGGGATGGGCTGGCGTGGCAGTTGGCTCTAAACGAGGCTTGGACCTAGTAGCGAATATGATGGTTGAGTTGGCGCACGTACGCGACGCCGACCTTGACCTCTGGCTATATGTCTGTCTATATTCAGCTTCTTATCGCTCGCCATACCATTCACTGCAACGGGGGCAGTCGACGAGCGTAACGTCTTACGCAGTTGTGGCAGTGGGTGCGTTGTGGACGGACACCTACTCAACGCGTGTCCCCACCTCCAGCAGTTACAACAGTTGTATGGGGGTGGGTCGAGCAGGGGGTCCGTGGGGATGGCTTTAGTCCACTAAATTGGAGGCCACCCTTCTTGACCGACAACGTTCCAGATGCTGCTCATTGTCTGTCTCTAGCTATGTGTGGCACGTTTTCTAGCTGCCATCGATGAATTGGGGTACCTAGTGAGCTTGGGGACCTGGGACGCTCGATGGTGGTGAACACGTCCTCCACCGTCAGTTATCACCGTCCTTGTCATTTCCGAGACGTACTTCTAGTGCGGGCGGGGCGGGAGGGAGTCCTGGGATTTTGTCTGACACTTACTTCTACGTTTAGTTTTATCGTCAAAATAAGTCAATAATAACCTACTGTAAGTAACCCTAAATTCTCGACTTCAAACCTTATCGGCAACATTGTTATTACTGCAAAATAAATTTCAAAAAAGCACTTTTTTTTAATTTTTCGCGAATAACTTTCTTGTAAAGCATTTTATGCAAAAGAAAGGTAAAGATAAAAATTGTTCAGAATTGAATTTTGTATATGACTTATGTATGGCTGAATGCAAAATTAACTTTCTTCATCGCTAAAATGTTAAACAAAAAATTTTTTTATTTAATTTTTCATATTGCCGCAGTTTCTGCAAAAAAAGTTTTTTTTATCGAATAAGCTCTCTAAGATGACTTAGTAGAAACAATATAAAAATCCATGTCCGACCTCGATATCTCAAAATGGCGTTCTATTGCAAAATTATTTACCCTAAAATTTCAAATTCATCTCCAAATTGCCCATGGAACGATAAACGGATCTAACCGCAATTAATCAATAGCTTATGACGTACTCTAAACGATAAAAAGGATGATTCTTAATACTAATATTTATCAATTTTCATCTAAATTTTACTAAGATTGGACCAATAGGAGCCTAGATAAAAAATGTTCTTCAGCCGACGATTATGCCGAAACTATTTGATATTTGTAGTTGTAATTTGGCACAGTGCTTGCTGAAATAATATTTTAAATAATGACATTTTACCCGATAGCTCTAGATGGTCTAGTTCGTCTAAAACGACAGATGAACAATGCGAGTTCAGAGCGCTCTGCCGCCGCCAGAATTTTTTTCTTAGAATTTTTTTTTCTATTTAAATGTAATTTTTTTCGATAAGAAATCCAAAATTTTGTTTTTCAAAATTCATATTTATTTTTTAAATGGTCTTAATCTTTGAAACTCACTCTGAAAGTTTGTAGGTAATTTTGAACTATAAATAGGTTCGTTAATGAATTTTTCGGTTGTCCAACTCTGGATAAAAATCTCAGTTTCACGAGTTTAAATTGGATGGAAGAAAATGATAACATAAATATATGAATTTAAAAGAATTTTCTTTGTAAAATAGACAAAATTTATTAAAAATAATATTCTATGCACTTTTGTTGAAAAATGTATCCCTGAAGAGCTATGAATTAATGAAAATTGGCAACAAATGGAAAAAAACACGAATTTCATGAACATTGACCCTCTGTAACGCGAAGGTACTTGATGGGAAACATTTTAAAAAATTTATAAGATATTTTGACATTTTATAGAACAACATCCATATATTTTTGGATAGGTGATAAATATTTTTTTTTATTTCACATGGAATCACCCATATGTATGTTATATACGTATAAAGGTAGGGTATCTCTTTATATTAATAAAATGATATCACCGCCGTGTGAGAAGTTAGCACCGACTCAATTGGCGCCCACTCAATGGGAGAATTGTCTCTCTTTTTACGTAATTTTAACCTAAAAGAGAGACATTTCTCCCATTGAGGGAGTGCCATTGAGAGGGTACCCGCTAGGGGACACGACTGACGGACGCCCGCTAGAGGGCGCCACCGAGGAGACGCCTGGTAGAAGGTGCCATGAAACTGCGATTTTCATCATGCTGATTTTTATAAGACCTTTTTTTATCAGTATCCCAAAAATTTAAATTACAGTAACTTTAAATATCTTAATGTCTTGCATCTATGGAACCAGATAAAACTAAATTCAATTCATTCTCAATTTTACTTAAATTAGCTGACCTGCAATAAAAGGGATTTATGAAGTTTGCCCTTGACACTATAACGTCCTATGACATTATTTGTTTTAAAATTTATTAATTTTAAATTAAAATACTATATTTTCAAAATTCAAAACATGAAAAGAATTAAGATGTAAATTTAGAAAGATTAATAAGTATGTGAATAAGTGTGAACTATATTCTTTTGGCTTTATGCCTCGGTGTTTTTCAATAATTGTTTAATGAATCTGTCGATCTCTCCGAGGCAAAGTGTGTAGGAAAAAGGTGAAAAATAAATTTACACCATTTTTTCCTTATTCAACGTTTCGGTGAACATTGTCATCCTCTTCAGGAAACTGTCGATTTTATTTATTATTGTAAATGAGTTCATAAATTTTAAATATTAACAAAATGAACAAGAATTGTTGATACTGAGGAACACAAAAAATCAAAAAACAATGTTATTAGTGAGCAGCATAGTAAATTTAATCATAATTTCAACTTTGATAAAATAAAAATAAAAGATAAAGAATGTAATCTCAATAAAAGACTTGTATCTGAAATGTTACACATTCAAATGCAAGATAATGGCATAAATAAAATGGAAGACACGCAAAAACTCAATAACGTGTACACACAGTTAATATACCGTTTGAAAAGTAAATCGGATTGGGGACAATTTTGATGTATACATGTGCGAGCGAACGAAAATTGTGACGTCATACATAAACACCCCGGTCAAAAAGTCGCGAGACTCGTTGCTAATATAAAAGCGCCGGATACACCTATTGTCTTCGCATTATTGAGACAATAGCCGAAAGAGCCGGAACAACATTGACTGTTTCTGGCAATATTCGCTCCTCCTTCCCCCGCCTAACACTGGCTGGAGAAGAATAACATATAGTATTCGCCGTTACGTGCCTCTATTTGTAAGGAAAAAATTTTTGTTCATTTTGTTAATATTTAAAATTTATGAACTTATTTACTAGTAATTAATAGAGCAATTAGTGAAAATAAATAGCGAGATAGATTTATTTTTTGAAATACCGAAAATTGAAGATACTAAAGTGGAAGTTGAGCATTTAGATAAATCGGAATTTCAGTTAGAACTAGGAGTTAAATTTGATAATTTATTGAAATTTGCAGAAATGGGGGGGGGGAGGAAATATTATTAAATAAATTGGGTAAAGGTGAATAAATATAATTCAATACGTGTGGTGAATTTATGTATATAGGTTTAAATTGGTCAGTTTGTAAGTGCATCGATGGTATAAATTTGCAACATTGCAAAACGCAAAAAGTGGGTCGTGCACTTGTGAGTGACAAGTACATATGTTTCTTCTACTTGTCCCAGCAGACTATACATTTCTTTAACGCCGACATACTACTTTAACGTGTATACATCTGATCCGCGGACACAAATCGCTAACGCGAACACATTGTTTTAAAGCGAATATTGGAACCGCGGACACAAATTTGATAACGGGGGCATACTTCTTTAGCGCGGACTAGTATTTTTGAAGTGAATAACAAATTATGTATAGTAAGTGATCAAATGAGTGATAAAGATAATAAAATCGTTGAAGATTCTTTGCCATTTAAAAAATTAACTAGACAACAAATTCAGAAAAATCCATAATTCAATGAATATATTAAAAAATTTTTAAAAGATAAAGCTTTTCGGAAAAGTAGTTAAGTACAAATATCGCCTGTAAAAGCGTCTAGGTCAGAAACAAATAAGAATTCATTAAATCGGATCAATTCTAATAAGGGTGCGGTAAAGAAAATTGTAAGTCCAGTAGTTAAGGGAAATCAAAATTCAACGCCGAAAGTAAATGAAGCTACTTCAGGGAAATTTTTTGATACTACAAATAGTATTTTGAATGAAACATTTCAAGTAGAAAATAGTAATAGGTATTCAGATATTGGAGGTTTTCAAGCTGCGAACTAAGTTTAATAACAGGCACGTCATAAGATATTTTACCTAAATTTGATCAAGGGTAAAATTCATTGAGTAATACATTTTTTAAGAATATTGATGATATAAGTAAACAGCAGGACAACTTTGAAAAACAGAAAATTTAGAATTTGACAAATTTTTAAATACAATAGTAAAAGATATTACAACAATAGAAGTTCAAAATAATACATAAATTTCAGATTCTATATATAATACAATTAATAGATCGGTTATAGAACAACTGCTTCAAAAATCCAATGCTAATTTGATTGATTTAGATAATTCAGAACAAGAGAAAATTTCAGAAGTTAGTGAGTTTCAGGATACTAGTAAGGTTGCTCAAGTAGAAATAAATTGCTCTAGTGAAAATTTATTGAATATGGCTCCAAATAGTACTGGTCACTCGGGTGACCAATCAGAAGAAAAGCCAATAAAATTAATTATAATGTGTGAATTTATCGCTCGAGCTTAGTGAATAATAAATGAGACAATTAAGCATCTCTTCGAACCAGTACAGTTTATTATGTTTAACCGACGTTTCGAGTCGTTGCGACTCTTCATCAGGGTTTAATAGTAATTTAATGACTCTACTATTGACATAATTTAAACAAATTCTACATGGAATACGCCAGTGTTTTATGCAATGACCGACCGCTTATAACAGCGTCGGTGTCACATCACCATCTGGTGACACCGACGCTGTTATAAGCGGTCGGTCATTTTGAATACATGAGCATCTTCTTTGCAACATACACATCCTGCATTTTTACAAAATAATGCTTCATGGTCGCGATCTTTACACATTTGACAAAATATTACTTTATTAATTTGCTCAATATTATCCCCATAAAAATTGTTAATCAAATTCTCACTAAAACCTTTTCGCTTTTCTAATTCTTTCTCTATTTTAAAAGCAGCTTGTGATAATTCATATACAGATATTACATACAGATCCGTCATATACAGATTACATATACATCTTTCAATATTTCTATGTAATCTGTATATGACAGATTACATAGAAATATTGAAAGATGAAATTCGATTTCAGAGTTGATAGATTCAATTACATTATTGTATCGTATGTTAGAAGATATTCATGAATTATATGCAAAAGTTGTAAAAATTATTCAAGGGGTTAAAGAGCCAGTTTTATCTTATAATAATTGAGTGAGCGAATTAGTTTTCAAAATCAAGGAGTTAAAAAAATTGGAAGGCCCTTCTGAAACTGAGGAATTGAGTTTTGCAATAGAATTGGATAATAAAGTAGCAAGTAGCTATAAAAAAGGATTAAAATCTGAAACTAAATATGAATTAGGAAATGGAAAATCATTTTCTGAATTATCACAAGCTGCTTTTAAAATAGAGAAAGAATTAGAAAAGCGAAAAGGTTTTAGTGAGAATTTGATTAACAATTTTTATGAGGATAATATCGAGCAAATCAATAAAGTGATGTTTTGTCAAATGTGTAAAGATCGCGACCATGAAGCATTATTTTGTAAAAATGTAGGATGTGTATATTGCAAAGAAGATGCTCATGTATCCAATAATTGTAATGCTGTAAAAGATAAAATAAAATTGATTTGTAATTTTTGTAGTAAAGTTGGGCCTTCAATAAGCTCATGTAAATTGAATAGTAAGCAAAATTTTCATTATCAGTATTGTCAAGAAATGGGACATGAAGTTTCACAATGTACATATATTTTAGAGTATATATTATGTTCGAAATGCAAAGAACCAGGGCATAACCGAATAAATGTGTAAATTCGTCTATTCAATATTCAAGAAAATGTAGATTTTGTAATAGCTTTGAGCATACTGTTCAAAATTGTCCAGAAATACATTGTACGCGATGTAATAAAAGAGGTTATACTACAAAATTCTGTACGTTGGGTGAAAATAAATGTCGATTTTGTACAATTTGTGAAACTACAGAGCATGATAATAATGATTGTCAAAAACTTAAAATTCTAGTACAAGATTATAAGACCAAGAAGTAAGTGAAATATCATTTATAAAGGTTTAGGGCATGAAGTAAAAGACTGTGAAAAATTTAAAGCAGTACAAAGTAATCAACAATTAAACAGAAATACTTATAGGAACAACTATGCAAACAATAGGACTAATTATAATAATAGTAATTACAATAATAATCAACAGCAACAAAGATATTATAGGAATAGATTTAAATAGCAAAATCAAAATAATTATAATAATGGAGAAGTAAGAAAAGTGTGTGAATATTGTAATTGGGGAGGACATTCAATCGATGAATGTAGAAAATTATCAGCTTTAAAAGCTTCGCAGAAAAAGTGGATTTTGTAGTAAAATGGGCCACAAAGCTGACAATTGCGATGAAATAAAAAAATTAGAAAATCAGCAAAAACAATTTTGTTGAGGTTGTAGGGTGTTGGTCATACTCTAAATAATTGTTTGAGAAGAAATCAAGGAAACTTCAATTCTCATCTTAGAAGGAACGCGTAAAAAGGGATTACAATAATAAAACGTTCCCATTATAAATTCAGAGAGTTGAAAATGATGAAAGTAATAGTATTAGAAATCATTTGTGTAAATATAATAATAATATAATAGATTTATTATTTGAAAGCTATGTATTAAAGTTAGAAAATCTTTCACAATACATTGAAATTAAAGATGCATATTCAAACACTACAAATAAATTATTAGTAGATAGTGATGCTCAATTAAATATTATATAGAAAGATAAATTAATTACTGATGTAATTGATACTAGTAATAGAATTTAGATTTCTGGATTTACGGAAAATTCCATTAGAACTTTAGGAACTGTAAAATAATTCATAAATGAAGCCGATTTTGATTTTCTTGTAGCTCCTGATGATTTTTCTATTCCTTATGATGGTATTTTGGGGGTAAAAGTATTATTAGAGCAAAAATTAAGATTAGATAAGGGTTATTTGAAAATAAATGCAAAGAAAATTCCATTAAAATCAGCCATAAAAAATTATAAAAATAATATTAATATAATTATAAAAATAATATTATTATATGTAGATTTAAAGGAAAATATGGGGATTCATAATTTAATAACGATTTTTGATGAAATAGTAGAAAATATGAATTTAGAATTTTCTTTAAACGATAAAATTCAAACTGTGATTGATGCTGTAGAAGTTTATAATACATGTAATATAATTATACCTATGATTGTTGATTCAAGGGATGATATTCGCCTTGTTGATGATAATGTAATTAATAACGGGAATATATCTTCATAGCAAGATTTAAAGAAAGTTCTAAGTACGGTGAGTCAAATTCATAATAATATTCAAGAAAATATGTTGTTTGATTATGATTGTTGGAGTGGTGGAAAATTAGTGAGGTTATTTATTAATAATAAGTAACTTTATTGTAATGTGTGATGTGTCGTCGGACACGACTGTCTCCTTCCGAGACTTACAAGCGAGAGAGAGAATGAGCGCGAGTACAGTATATGCGAGCGCTCTTCTCTATAGTGTATATCTATATATTTGTGTTTACATACTCGCGTATTCGCGTTTTCGGAGTCGCGCTTGTCTCGATGTACAAAATCATATATATACAAGAGATGGCGCGACGAGTATTAATTCGTAGAACAACAAGCAAAGAGTATAATATTTATACAATATTCAGCACGCCTCCTTAAGGGGTTATGCCTGAGTTAAACCTGAAAAAAATAAATCATCAGTTAATAGGCAAAAAAAATTATACATAAGTAGTATCATGAAAAATCTTTTTCGTAGTTCAAGTATACATATTCATTGTAATTTTGCATATTTTTAAAGCATGATATATCTATACTTACTGCTTAAACAATCCCATGTGTGAAGCATTACATTTTAGTACTTTTTCTCCTTTGCCGCATGATTTCTCATCATCCGGGTGATGAATCCAAACCAAACTGGATGGAATTTCTTCTAAATGTCTTTCTCTTCAGCTTGAACGGAAGGGATTACTGAAAAATAAAAATTTTAAATACTGAGAAACACATAAGGTCATAATATTCATAATTATAGTGAATTATGCATATGTTCATATGCGTAACATTCTTTAAACTTACCTGAAGGATTCCCTGAAGCTCTCCAAAAAATTTCAGCTTGATTGGGCTGATGGTTCCTGAGAAATCCTGCGGCAAGTGATCTAAAATCATAAAAATTCAAAACTTGAGAAAAATGTATTTAAAGTTTAAACAAGACACTTATGTATACTTATCGAGTAGTACTTACATGAACTGCTTGGCATATTTTTTTTATATTTTGGCATAAAATACCTAAATATTATGGAATATATGGAGACCCGGGTGCTGTTCGTGTTGATATACCAGTATCAAAAGCTGAAATTGAAATTTAAGTTTTTGATACGCATTCACACTCAGCATATTTTATATGAATATAATTTTTGTCATTGCTTACCGATTACTTGACAGGATTGTTAACAATTACAGTAGACTTTGAGCTGCTTTGAGGCCATCTAATACACATGCATCTTGTCGTGCACATGATATTTATAGCTCGTACACCTAAAAATAAAGAATACACTCACAAAGAACAAAGTCTTCTCAAATAATATGTCGTTTATAGTCCAAATACTTATCTAAATTTGAAGACTAGTAGACTCAGAAGTTATCACAACAGCACAACATCCAGCTTGTACTAGACTACAGACAGCAGACGAAACAGCTGTCTGAATGCAAACTCAACAAGGTCGGTAAAACAGTGAGTTCCTTTTCCATATGCTGTAGGTGCCACGTTTTTAGACGGTAATTTCAATTTAAATTTGTACGTATGTTTTTAACCCTTTATAAGTTTGATTAAAATATTACAAGACTAAATTTAAATTTTAAAGTTATTGTATTATAAATATTCGAAATAAAAAAATATATGATTTTATAAAAATTAGGTATTTACAGTATGCTAATATGTAATGATCCAGTAAATAATTTGTTTTTTTTTTTTTTAATAAAATTGTGTTTTTAAAAGGAGTTTGTAAACACATTTAATGTTACATTTCTTATAAAATCGCAATTGTTTTGAATAATCAAAAGCGCTATAAGACAAAATATAAATAATACGCAATTTTGAAAAATTGTATGGTTTTAGTATTTTGCCTATAACTTTGTCAAAAAGGATTTCAGCAGCTTATTCTATAGTAAATTTTCCTTCAAAAAATCAAATAAAAAAAATTTTGATTTTTTTGAATTTTAACTCAGGCGCATAACCCCTTAAATTTATATTCTTTGCTTTTACATTCTGTCTTGTCGCTTTTGCAATTTTCAAATATATTTAATGCTTTTCTGCGTTTTGTGAACTTTTCTCTATTCAAACTTTTTGTTAATAAATCAGCTATATTTAACTCTGAAATTATTTTTATAATATCGATTATTCCATTTTCATAATATTCATTAATGTAGTAATATTGTACTTCGATGTGCTTTGAATTTTTTGTATAATTTCCAAACTTTGCAATCGCTATTGCACCCGAATTGTCTTCGTATATGTTTATTCTTTCATTGAATTTTTCTTTAAACATTTCACTTAGCAGATTTCATACAAATATTACTTCGGTTACTGCATCTGACATAGCCGTATATTCTGCAAAGGTTGAACATTTCGTTACATTCTTTTGTTTATTTGTTTTCCAATAAATCAGATTTCCATAATATCTTATAATATATCCAGTTGTGGATTTTCTATCTATATTGTCTCCGGCAAAATCTGAGTCTACCATGCAATCTAGTGTATCACATTTTAAATTATTAAACTACGTTAATTTTAGATCTTTAGTATTCACTAGATATTTTAATACTCTCATTGCATATTTGAAATGAGTTTCATTATAACAACTTTGGAATCTACTCAAGTAGTTTATACTATATGAGATATCTGGTCTCGTACCAGTACTTATATAAAGTAATTCTCCTATTAAGTTTCTATACTTTATTGACTCATTTTGTTCAGTTGCTTTTTCTAATTTTAGACTCGTCTCTATAGGAGTGTTATACAATTTTGCATTTTCTAGATTATACTTTGCAGCCAAAGATTCAATGTATTTTGTTTGGCCTAGTGTCATCTTGCCTTCATTCTTATTATAATCAATGTTTATTCCTATGTATTGGTTGACTTTTTCTAAATCTTTCATTTCAAAATTTTCCATTAATTTTGATTTTATTTCATTTATTTTATTTCTATTTTTACAACTGATTAATAAATCATCTACGAAAACTAGTATATGTATTGAATCTCTGCTTGCATTATTTACATATAAACAATAATCATGTTTGCTTCTCACGAAATTTAATTTTTCCATGTACTTATGAAAACAATTATACGAAGCTCTTGGGCTTTCTCGTAAACCATATAATGCTTTTTGCAATTTACAGACTTTGTTGTTTCCTACTTCATAGCCTTCTGGTTGATTTACATAAACCTCTGATATTACTTCACCGTTCAGAAAAGCTATTTCTACATCCATTTGATCAATAAACAAATCATTTTTACAGCAATATGATAATAATATTTTAAGTGTTTGCATTTTTCCTACGGGTGAGTAAACGTTTTCTATATGTTCTCGTTGTTGAAAGCCGCGAACTACCAATCTGGCTTTATAGGTGTTATCGTTTTTTCGTCTAAATACCCATTTGACATTAATGATTTTTTTTAATGGTTTATCTACTAATTTCCAAGTTTTATTTTTCTTTAAACTTTCGATTTCTGAATTCATTGCTATTTTCCACTGTTTTGATTCGCTCGAATTTATCACCTCCTCGAATTTATGAGGTACATTTGCATCAATGTTATTAATATAAATAAAATGCGCTATAGGATCACCGTATCTATTTACAGGACTTTTTTTTCTTTTTGACCTTCTCGGTTCTTTCAAATTAATTTCGTTTGCATTTTCACTATTTATATCATTTTCATTGATTTCTGTAATTAAATTATCTCTACTTTTCTCGAGAGAAGAAGTAGGGATAAATAAATTTTCGTTTGTGTTGCTGTCAACACTATCATATTCTCCTGAATCGCTTTCAGAATTTTCCGATTCACAATTTTCATGCTTTTCATCTGATTCGTTAAGACAAATTATTTTTGTGTCTTCTTCGACAACCTGTACATATTTTGTGTTAATAACTTTGTTATTTACTAAAACTCTGTAACCGTTTTCTGTATAACCTACTAATATTCCTACTGTTGCCTTGTCATCCCATTTACTTTGTCTTTTGACCTCTGGGATTCGGACAAAAACTTTACTACCATAAATTTTCAAATGATTAACGTTTGGCTTTGTGCCAAAGAATATTTCGTAAGGAGTTTTATTTTCTACAGTATTTGCTATAGTGCGGTTTTTCAAGTAAGCTACCATTTTAATAATTTCAGGCCAATATCGCCTATTTATATTTGCTTCTCTTTGTAAGCATCTGCCTATGTCCATTGCTGATCTATTGTATCTTTCCGCTACACCATTCAATTCATGCGTGTACGGTGGACATGGTAATAATTCTATTCCCTTATACTTAATAAAATTGTAAATCTCCTTATCCAAATATTCTTTGCCATTATCGCACTGTATTTTCTTAACCCTTTTGTTAAACTTATTTTCAACTAAATTTACAAATTCTATAAAACAACTTGCAGTTTCAGACTTATGTTTAATACAAAATATTCGCGTGAATTTACTGTAATCATCGACAAAAGTTAAGAAATATTTTTCTCCGCCATAACCAGTCGTTTGATGCGGTCCATTGAAATCAGTATGAATTAATTCTAAAATTTCAGAAGTTTTTGTTCGATTATTTTGAAATGGTACATTTGCCATTTTACTTTGAATGCAATTTGCACATTTCATATCAGTGTTTTCAATTTTATCTGGCAATCCCTCAACTAATTTTTCTTTAACTAATTTATTTAAGTATTGAAAATTAACATGACCTAATGCTCTGTGCCATTTTTCTTTCGCGGTTATTTTTACTGCATTGATACATTTTTCTTTATGTTCATTCACTAGAAAACCTTTTATATAATATAAATTATTTACTTTATTTGCAACTACAATTAATTCTCTATTATTGTTATAAATTTTCGCGCTATCATTTCTAGCTACTATCGTATTACTTGCAGTTATTTTTGAAAAACTTAATATGTTCTGCTTTATGTCTTTTGCAAAATAAACATTTTTTAGATTTACATATTTTTTACTATAATAATTTTCAAAATAAATTTGTATATTTCCTACATTTGTCGCTTTGAGCGTTTTACCGTCAGGTAATTTGACATCTATCGGTTTTTTCAAAATAACAGAATTTTCAAAATAATTATCATCGCGTACAATGTGATCGGTACAACCGCTGTCTAATAACCAAAAGATTTTCTTTCGATTTTCGCTACCGTCACAATCACTTCCTAAATTTACCTTATTTGTCTCTGGTGTATATACTTGCGTTGACCATGACTCGCTGGCGTAATCTTCGTGTCGCTCTTTTGTGCTGTGCGATGAATGTTATCCTCTGCCTCGACCTCTGCCTCTGAAGCCTCTGTTGCTGCCTCTGTGACTACCTCTTCCTCGCTGATTTCGACTTGGTTGAGTGCTGCTGCTTTGACCTTGCTGTTGTCCTGTCCAACAGTCTTTTTGCGCGTGGCCATATTTTCCGCAATTATAGTAATTTCCCTTTATTTTCGTGTTGAAAGTGCTTACATTGCTTTTGCTATCACTTTTGTTATTGTCTATGTTATGTAAATTTTTTTCTTTTATTTTCGATTTAACATAATCGACCGTATGTTGTTCTTTGTATATCACATCAAGAAAATCACCAATATAACTGTAGGTTGATGGTAGTGCTCGAAGTAAATAGTTTATCTTTTCTGCTTCTGTTATCTTGCCGCCAGCACTTTTAAAATCATTTACGGCTTTTTCGAAGTCTACGAAAAATTCTTCGATTTCACTATAACTTTTAAGTTTGATTTCTTCTATTTTATTTCTTCGCAACATTTGTAAGGCTGTTGACTGTGTTATATACATTTTGTCAAACCTTTTTATCATCTCACACGCTGTTATGCATTCACTTATATATTCAAGCTGCTTATCTGAGATAGCACTTGTTATAATTGCACGTGCTTTAAGATCTTTTTACTTCCAATCAGCTTCTGTGTCTGAAGCAATTCTTTCTCTTTTTATTTGCTCTTGACATTTTTTATATTCAAGCAAGATCATTAATCTTGTTTTCCAACTGGTATAATTTATACCGTCAAAAATTGGTATAATTATATTTTCAACTTTTGCTTGAGCCATTTCGTATTCACTTATTTTTGTGTAAATTTCGTTTCTCAAAACACAAACTTCTTTGGTTATTTTTATAACTTTTTTCAAAATTTTCTTTCTAATTTTTTCACTTAGTGTTTCCTTATTTTCTTCGATCATTAATTATTTGTGCAAATTCATAAAATTTTCCATGTGCTCTATCACATCACTTAAACACGTTTTATGTGTGCCGACCGTAATCTCTTCGCATCACACTTTTTTTTTTTAATTTTTCACAGAAATGTTTTTATCAGCCTCTTCTAGACTACTTTTATTTGTTGTTTTCACTTATATTTCTTTTTGAACTCTTCTCAGTTCAATTATTTTTCACTGGAACACTTTTGTATTTTCCACGTGGCTCTCACACCTCACTAGCACATTTTAATACGTCTTACTGCACTTTTTAAAAAAAAGTCACAATACGGCATAAAAAATTTTCAAACCACGCTCTGCTACCATGTTGGAGTGGTGGAAAATTAGTGAGGATATTTATTAATAATAAGTAACTTTATTGTAATGTGTGATGTGTCGTCGGACACGACTGTCTCCTTCCGAGACTTACCAGCGAGAGACAATGAGCGCGAGTACAGTATATGCGAGCGCTCTTCTCTATAGTGTATATCTATATATGTGTGTTTACATACTCGCGTATTCGCGTTTTCGGAGTCGCGCTTGTCTCGATGTACAAAATCATATATATACAAGAGATTGCGCGGCCAGTATTAATTCGTAGAACAACAAGCAAAGAGTATAATATTTATACAATATTCAACAATGATGTTTTAGAAAATAGCAGTATAGAGCAAATAAATAGTGAGCAACAAGATTTTATGGATCAAAATTGTGAATGGAATAAACGTAAATTGATTGAATTTTTAAATAATTCTAAAATTAATATTGAAACTTTGATTGCAAACATAAATAAATGTCTAGGAAAATATGAATTAGTTAATCATGATTTCACTATTAACTATTTAGAATTTATTGAAACATTAGAAAGTAATACATACATTTTGAAAATGATAAAAAAATTTGTAAATTAAAGACAATGATAAATTATTTCACTTTTGATATTCAAGATATGCCAGAAAGTTATGTTGCAATACCAGGTTTAAAATTTCCAAATGATGAAGAAAGTATGCAGTGTGGTACTATTTATTTAAATTCTGCAAATGAAAAAAATTCAGAAGAAATCGAGAATTTAAATAAAATTAAGAGACAAAAATTATTAATGAATAATATTAATTTGAATCATTTGTCGAGAAGAAAGAGAAAAATTGAGAATTTTGGGGTTTGTGATGTTTAAGAGCATGAAATTAATTTAACGGATGAAACACCAGTATACATAAAACAATTTCCTTTAGCATATACATTGAAGCAAATTGCTATTTTAGAAACGAAAAAATTAATTGAAAACAAGCTAGTTAGACCGTCAACAAGTCCTTTTAATGCTCCAGTCTTTGTTGTTTCTAAAAAAGTTTAACAAAGGATGTTAAGAAAAAATGGAGATTGGTAATAGACTAACGAAAATTAAATGCTAAAACTGTACCAGATCCATATTTGCTACCAAATATTACGGAAATTTTTGATAATGTGGGTAAGAATAAATATTTCACAACAATCGATATGGTTTCTGGATTTCATCAGGTAGAAACGGAAGAGGAAGATATTCATAAAATCGCTTTTAGTGTTAATCCTTTAGCTAGATTTGAATTTAAAGTACTACCCTTTGGGTTAGTCAATTCGCCGAGAGTTCTTTAGAGAATTCTTACGAAAGCATTAGGCGAATTAATAGAGAAAGGATTTTGTTTTGTATATATTGATGATATTATTATAGTTGCTAATTCAATTGAAGAACCTAATGACAAATTTAATTTAGTTGCAGTTAAACTTAGAGATGCTGATCTTAAATTAGAGACGTTCAGTTATTACGACATATAATTAGTGAACAGGGTATTAAAACTGATCCGAAAAAATTGAAGCTGTAAATAAATTTCCAATTCCAAGAACACGAAAAAATATTAGAGAATTCTTAGGTTTAGCTGGTCATTATAGAAGATTTATAGAAAATTTCGCAGATATAGCAAAGCCATTATCAATGCTTTTACAAAAGACAGAAACATTTGTTTGTACTGACAAAAGACAAAAAGCTCTTGAAAGTTTAAAGCATGTCTTAAGTTCTGCACTAATATTACAATTTCCAGACATGGAAGAACCTTTTATTATTACGGCTGATGCGTCAAAATTTGCAGTTGGTTGTGTACTTTCTCAAGGGGAAATTAGAGAAGGTAGACCAGTAGCATTTGCTTCGAGAGATTTAAAGGCTGCAGAAAAAAATTATCATACATACGAAAGAGAAGCCTTAGCAATAATGTTTGCTGTAAAGACATTTCGAAATTATATCTATGGGAATAAATTTTATATTGTTACTGATCATAAGACATTATTATTATTTAAGACTGCTGATAAAAATTCGAGGGTACAACGGTGGCGTATGAAATATTTGACTATGATTATGAAATTATTTATAAACCGGGAAAAAATAATGTAAATGCTGATGCTTTATCGAGAAATCCAGTAGATAATATTCAAATTAATGTGATTACTAGAGCTCCAAAAGCGAAACAGTTACAATCTAACGAGTTTACAGATATTTTATCAAACGATCAGAAAATAAAAAAGTTAAATGAAGCTAGGATTAAGCAGAAAGAGAAAAATTATAAAAAAAAACTGGAAATAAAAATAGATTATTTTTATATAAAGTTTGTTGAAAAAACATTGTGTATACTAAGAAATTGATTCATAATAGAAAAGATAATATTCAGTTTGTATGATTAAAAAATATATATTACAGATTTTTAAGAAGTTCAAGGATATTTTGATAACAGAAAAAATAGATCATTTCAGTATTTCAAAAGATCTTAAAATACATAGTTTAAATTGGTCAGATACTGAGGAAATTTTAGTACAAGTTTTTGAAAATTCTGCAATAAGAATAGTAGTTTGTTTGAATTATATTGAAAATGTAGCTTTAATGGATAGGGATAATATTTTTCAGGAAAATCATGATACTTTATTAGAAGGACATGCAGGTTATACCAGAACTTTTAATCGTATAAGATCTAAATATTTTTGGGAAAATTTTAAACAAAATATAGAAAATAGAATCAAAGATTGTAATGACTGTCATAGAAATAAATTGAAAAGAGTGAGAACAAGACAGCCTATGGTAATTACAGATACTCCTTTCCAAATATTTGATGAAGTAGCTACGGATATAGTAGGACCTTTGAATGTAACTAAAAATAATAATAAATATATTTTTACTATACAGGATCAACTTTCGCAATATTTAATTGCAGTACTATTATCAGATCAAACAGCTGAAATGGTAGCTGATCCATTTATAAAAAAATTCATATGTATTTTTAGTTCACCAAAAGTATTTTTAACTGATAGAGGTACAAATTTTAGAAGTAAATTAATGAAAGCCGTAGCTAAACGATTTAAATTTTCACCACAGTCTAATGGTTCTTTAGAAAGAGTGCATCGCCCATTGCGTGAATATTTAAAGAATTTCTCTTCTAAAAATATTTCATTGGATGATTTATTAGAATTGGCACAATTTTAGTATCTGTAACGTGGAATTTTCCCGCCCGCACGGGGATTCCAGTTATTTACAATTATTTATAAATCTTGCGGCTGACTCTTATTTCTCGGCTCGTGGACACCTGCAATGGTAGAAAACGGGAGTGTGGTGGCAATCAGGTCGACAAATTATTAACACCAATATTTAAAATAATAAATCACAAATATATTATGACTATCCTCTATACATTTATGTGCGGCAAACAAAATTAACAATGACTCGACTTATAAAAACATGGGCACGCGGCCAAATTACTAACTCCACAGCTGCTCGGAAGAACCTGAAAAGGACCACGAAAATCCTCTACGGTTGCCTCTAAGGAAATAAAAGGGAAAACTGGCATCCGCTGAAAGACCGCGCGAATATATCCTCTATCGTCCGCAATCCTCTACCTAATTCCCGAAATATACGACCGATAAAAGAACAATAAATTTACGATAAAATTTACCAGGTATTCCTCTATAGCTGCAGTCACCTCGATCCCTCCAATATTCTTTTCCTCCAAACACGAGCCGCGGACTCCGACCAGAGAAGGAAAACCAGAGAGAGACGATCTTTTGCTTCCCAAGCTTCTTCCAACAATCTCAATCACCGGACCCAAAATGTCGGCACCAAAAGGAAATGTACTCTATTCTGAGAAACGACCAACTGTTCCCATAGCCCGTGACGGAGTGAGAGTGCGGACTACCACCAAGGCGTCCGCCGACAGAGTGACGCGGTCGACGCTTCGTCCGAGGAAGGATGCCGCGTTTTTCCCACCCGGCCTCCTTCTTCACGGAAGCGTCGATCTAATCACCGAATTTTCCAATTGGTCCTTTATCTGAAATAAATCCTCTATTGGCCATTAATAGACCACCACTAGTTCATTCCTCTATCCGTGATTTTCCCCAGCGCCCTCTTTTCCAAATCCAATTTTATCATTGGTTAGAAAATCAATTAACGTCCTCTATTATTTCCTTTAATATGCCAATTCGCGCCCCCTTTATGGATATCGATCAATTAATCAATCATGTCGATATCCATCCAGTGGCTCCACCTATAGATAATCTGTAAGCCGCGCGACATTCAAAAACCCTCTATCATCCTCGAGTAAACCATAGGATACATATATCGAGTCCTAGCCCGTATATTCCTCTATACGTCTCTATGACGTCCGCGAGTTAACGTAAAGTCAACTCTGAGCGCTCCAAACGCCGTCAACTTCGCGCCACTATATCCCTCTCACTCTCTCTCAAGCGCGCACTATCTCTCTCTCTCTATCTCACACACGCTCGACTCCCACTCTCTCGCTCACGCTCACACTCACGCTCTCCCCTCTACACACCACCGCATGCATGTAACCGCGTGCGCGCGGCCGCCGGCTCGCTTCCTGCCATGCCCCCTCCCGAGCGCCAACGCGCCGCGCAGGTGGGACTCGGGAGCTCACATCCTGCGCTCCGCACGCGGCCGGTCAGAGGCAACTCCTGCGAGCGCCACCGAGCGCTGGCTCCGCTCCAGGAGCTGTCAACTCGCCGAGAGTAAGTCAGCTGGCCGTGCAACAATGATCACGACGCAGCAATAATTATTGCTACGTCGCATATCATACAAGTTTCCGTAGTGCACATAAGTTTACGCCATATGAATTAGTATTTGCTTGTCCACCAAATTTACCTTCATCTGAACCTTTGAAAGTCTCAGAATAATTACCTACTTATAATAACTATCTGTCAAATTTAATTTCGAATATGAAAGATATCGCTAAGTTAGCACGTGAAAATTTAATAGTTTCAAAAGAAAATTTTGAAATAAGAGATGAGGTATGGTTAATTAAAGAACCAAAACCTGGGAAATTAGAGAAAAATCATAATCTAGGACCATTTGAAATTATGGATGTATCTAAAAATGGTAATATTGTTATAAATAAAGAAGGAAAGGAAATAGTAGTTCATGCAAATAAGTTGGTATTGTTTAAAAAGAAAAGTTAATATGTTCAATTTGATTTCAGAATTCAAGATGGTGTTTATCTATATTATCATTTTATAAATATTTTTTAAAGTTAACGAAGCTACCATAGGCTATGATTGCGGTTCATCGGCGCCTAATATTACAACCTATTCACTATTAGACTCTGAAGTCTGCGACTTTGAAGATAATCAAGTAAATTCATAAATAATAAAATTTCGGTCAATTCCAATTATTCAGTGTAAAATTGAAATTCATAGAACTATATTTTCTTGTGGAACTTTTGGGCACTTGATACCAATTGAGAATGCGGAACAACAATATATTAGAGAACCATATTAATCACGAACAATGCAAATTTATTCATTAAACGCGTATTTTTCAATATGATAACGTTCATCCTATTTCGGATTTAAAAATTAACTCAACTATGACAAAAGGTATTGATTTTGCGGGAAGTGCGGCAGATAGATCGTGTTCTAGTGCTGCTTATGCAGACAATTTTGGATCATGGAATAATGTCTTTGTTCGTGGATTAATTAAAATTACACTGATTCAAAATAATGCAAAGTAAATTTAAAAAATGATAAATTAACTTTAAGTTCAGGCCTAGTTTGTAATTTTTCCAATAAAAATTGTATGGATATGCAGGGAGGAAATATGTTTTGGCATGTTTTACCAGAAAGATGGTAAAGAAATAGTTTATGCTGTAAATGAAAATGAAATTACATTTACATTAGCTACAAAAAATGTAGAAGTCCATTGTAATAGATTATTAATTCGTACTGAGCATCCAAAATTATTCATTGCAGAAAAAGATAATAGTTTAAATAAATATTCTTTTGATTTGGATAAGGTAAATGGAGAAGTAGTTAATAGAGTTAATTTAGATTTGTTCACTTATGTAAATTCTAAGTTTGTATATGTAGAGAGACATTTATGAAATCAGATTAATGATTTATATATTAATTTAATTACTAAAAAATGCGAGCTTGACAAGAAGGTAATCCAAAATTCCTTATCCTTGGCCAATATTGCTCCTGATGAGTTTGCTTATAACATTATGAAACAACCAGATTATATGGCAAAAGTTGCGGGAGAAGTTGTACATTTAATTAAATGTGTACCAAGATCAGTAGTAATTGTACATACGGAAGAATGCTACAATCATTTACCAGTTTCTGTTGGAAATGAAACTTGGATTTGACGCCAATAACCCACATATTAATCAAAAAAAGTACTAAAGTAGATTGTAATACAGTTATACCAACATACTACGAAATTGATGGAAATTAGATTAAACTTACACCGAAGGCAACAGTGTCTATTCCCACCAAATGATATTAAACCTGATACTCATTTGGGATGGAAATTTAAGCTGTAAAAAATTTAGCAACAAATTGTATTTACTCACAAGCAGATTTGGATAAATTACAGGAACAGTTAATGTTTCCTATGGAAAAAACACAACTTTTGAATGTGATTGTAAAAGATATGGCTGGCGATGCAACGGATGCAGTTATATTTTCCGAAAATACCTTATGGATGGTCTATTAGACTATGTGGAGCCGTTTTCAGTTCTTTAGCCAATTGTTGGTTTCTTTGGGCAATAAAGAAAATATATAACAACCTTCGGAAAATCAAGGAAATATAAACAAGAAAAACAAGAAGAATTGAAGGAAGTTAAGATTATTTTGCAAATTTCTCGACCTGTGAAAGCTGAAACATCGTTTACTATTCCTAACACATCACCTTATATTTATCCATCACATACAAAATCAAAGTCCCAAGAATCTAATGTTTCTCAGAGCTCGAATATTTATAATTTTTCATTGACGCTGCAGTAGTTTGTTGATTATTTCTTAAATTTCTTGCATTTATCTAGGGCCCCGAGGGAATTACATCTCAAAATGTAATGTATTAATTAATTGTTATGTATTATTTATTTAAGTTTATATGTATTTTTGCTATCCTAACATTTACTTTTTAATTTGCATATGGTTACTAAAAAATAAGTATTTATAATTAATAATTGAGAAATAATTTGGAAATATGTTACGTGCATATTGTATTATTTAATATTTAGAATTTTTGTATTTATTTTGAATTTTGAAATTGAAAATTTTATTTCAATTTCATTGCAATATCTTGGCCCCCGAGGTGTAACGTCCTATGACGTTATTTATTTTAAAATTTATTAATTGTAAATTAAAATACTATATTTTCAAAATTCAAAACATTAAGAGAATTAAGATGTAAATTTAGAAAGATTAAATTATCAATGCGAGCTGTGATTTTGTAATACAGCTCAGCAGTGCTTATACTTTAAAAACTGATTATGAAGCATTACAGTTTGCGAATTGGTCATCATATTCAGGCTTTAAAAGAGTCGAATTGGCCTCATTTTAATTGGCCTCGTGTTTAAGTCCGAACTCCGTACCACGCGATCCGGTAACTGGTGGAGATTTTTACACTGTACTACAAAGTACTATCTTGTGAATTTAAGGAACAAATATATTATCCATTGAACGCAAAACGAGTGCATAATTTCACAAGCCTATTGTTCCTTCCAAATCACAATTAAGCAAAAAGATAAATATGAGGACAGCAGAGACAGCAAAATAAAGACAGCAGAGGAAGAAAAGCAAAGGTAAGTCATATAAAATACTTAATAGAATTAGATTACTAGGGGTAATGAGTCTATGTCAATCTAGCCGCTTGATTCTTACTTTTAAAAACAAATCTCCACACAAATAGTCTTACTTATGTGGTGAGAGTGTAGGTAGGACGTAACAAGACTTTAGCGCAAACCGAATATTAACAAATGCTATGATTTCTACTTCACTGTCATATGTACCATTCATTGGCATGTGTATTTTTATTGAATGGTTCAAAATAGTTCCAGTTTTTAAAAACATATTCTACAATTTTCGCCCTAAACAAAAAATAAGAAAAATAATGAATTAGGCAATTGACATATCCTAAAATTTTTATTTATGGTTCAAAGGTTATATTAAGAGTGAAATTCACTAGGTCAACTAACGTTCAAGTTCGAGATTTGTACTTAAATACAGTTCAATAGCTTTCTTATAAGAAAAAATTTTATATTATAAAATTGTTAAATTTATAATATTTGATTGTAAATTTTGACTATTGTAAATATTGAATTGTACTTAAAAACTTCGATCTTTGGAGAAAACCTAAAAACTATAATTACTTTTAATAATGATGGTTATGATAGTCTTTCACAGCGGCATCAGCGGTGGAGCTATAGGCGAAGGTCAAATTATTTTGTTAAGTGACTGTATGTGTAATGAAATAAACAAATTTCATTACGAAAGAAATACAAATACGTGAACAGATACGCAACAACGAGGAAAATTCACGACTATTCCGCACTAGCCGAAAAACTCGAAGAGACCTCGAGAATAGGAATTGCCCTTAATGCAGCACGCAACACGGGCAGGTAATACGCAGATGCGGAAGGCCGACGCCTTGAGGAAATCAAGAGTGGAAGATTGAAGAAAAGCGTAAACAAGTGTCATCATCGATAGAGAAGCGCCGAGAAAAACCTTCGATGGTCACGTAATTAGGCGTGGCAGCGGAAAGTGAGAGGGCCCAGCGCCAAAAATCACCTACCTGCTTAAATAGAGAAGATAAGCGGCGGCGCGGACACTAAGTTCACAGACCGAAAACTGATCAGTACGATCGATTGCCCGCAAGTGCGCGATTCTTATATACGCCAACACAAGTAGTCGACGAACGCGCAAATTTGTACGATTGTATTATTTTGAACACGCGCCGAAAAACGAAAACAGTAGTGCGCGAGTCTTCCGGAATCAAGTAAACGGAGAAGACATTCCGTTCGAGAAAGAAAAGAGAGAGAGAGAGAGAGAGAGTGATAGATACGGAGCATAGAACGGACCGATCGAATACCTGTAAAAAGGCCCAGGGAGATTACCGAGCGGCAGCATCCAGCATCAACTTCTACATATACATAGATATAGATATACACGTACACATACAACACACCGAGAGTAGCAAGGTACTTTTTCTCTTCCTAAAATATCTGAGTCTTTCATTTCTATACTGGTCTCGTATTTTCCGACCCCTCACCCGGTAATGCGATCATACAACGATCGCAAAGCAAGGGGGCAATTACTGTAAATTCATGTTTAATAGATGAATGAATAAATATATACATATATACTTTTCACATAACGTATATCAGAGTCTTTTATTTATTTCCCTTGGAACCATTGCGAATTAAGGAATTGTATATACATGTTCAGACGTAACATATATATATAATTTTAAATTGGTGCATCGGCAAATGGAATAGGGAAATACGAGATCATGAGCGATGGTTCCCAATAATGTCAGAGGCGGACGCGTTTAGCAATTGGCGCGAACCGGAGATTTCAAACGAAGACTCAACGATACTCAATAAATTCAGACAAACTAGAGAAAATATAGACACAGTTGACGAAAGCGATAGTTTAGCCGTACAAAGATTAATCGGAGACGCAAACGGACTCGCGAAAGAAATTACGGAAACTTGCGAAAAGTACACGATCGAGGAACCGAAAGACTTTGACAATTTCCCAAAATCACAAGAACAATTCTACAAATACAGAGACAAAAAGAACGAGACCGACGACGACAGTGATAGTGACAAAGATACAAAGATCACGAAACAATTACGATTGAAAAGAGAAAGTTTCCTAAAAAGCAAAGAAATTTTTGACAGAAAACTCAATAATAGAAAATTTGATGCGAGCACTCCGATAGTCAATAAGAGCGAAAGTCACAGAAAATTAGTTTCATATCTAAAAAGCGCACAAACAGATGAGTCGATAATAAGCGAAGAAAAAGAGTTTGAAGATATAAAAGCGCATTTAAGTAAATTCGTGGGAGCGGAAAAAGTCGAAGAATATTTTTCAAAACCCGAAAATATAGAAGAGGTAAATAATACTCTCAGAGACAACCCAGGGTACGGGGGAATAGAATTTATTACAGGAGTTGTTGACCGAATAACTGAATTTTTCAAATATCCATCAACCACACAAAACTTACGTAAAATCGAGTCATTCTCAAACTCAAATCCTACATTAGAAAATAGTAATATACTCTATTTTACTACGAACGAGTGTAAAGGCGCAGATTTCGAAAATATCGATAACGAAATGGCAACCGACGGTATGAGAGGCATGTCAATTTCGAATATTTTAGATATCATTCCACGGTATAACGGACAAAATATCGCATTAAATGTATTTCTTGACGGTTGTAGAGAAGCGAAAGAGATGGTTCCGGCGGGACGCGAAACGGAATTGGTTAAATTCATACGAATGCGTTTATACGGAGACGCACTTACGAGTAGCCGCGGTCAAAGTTTCAAATCGATAACAGAAGTAATAAATTTTTTTGAAAAAATATACGGTTCGGCAAAAACGTATCATGATTGGACGGGAGAATTAGCAAAGAAACGTCAAAAAAGAGGAGAGTCGGTAATTACATTTTTCAATAAAGTCAAAGAAATCCAAAAAGAAATACTAGCAACCGCTTTACGGGAAGAGAGATATGACGCGGAGAACGAAAAGAGTTTTCGAGCTGAAATAGAGAGAGACTGCATTAAATTCTTTAAACGCGGCGTGAAATGGGAAATTCGAGGTCGGGTGAGCGACTACGAGACGCTAGACGAAGCGCGTGAACAAGCGATAGAGATAGAGAGAGAATACGCGGGCTGCGGTAACGAAGACGAAAGTCCCTCGGAGGACGAGAAAGGGAAAGTACCGGAGACGCGTAAAGTACATGCAATCGAGCCTTACACTATAATAGTATGTAACTTTTGTGGAAAGACGGGTCACGTCATGATGAATTGTCGAAAAATGATGCAACAACAAGCGCAATCGAGCGGAAGGCCTTATAACAATCCGAATTATTATAACAAAAATAATCGAAATTTCGGCGGTTGGAACGCCGAAAACAGGCGTCGGGTGGAGTTTTTGCCGAATAATAGCAACAATGACAATAATAATATTAACAATGGTAACAGCAAAAATAATAGAAGCAATAATTCATATGGACCCAGGGGGGCCCAACCTAATATAAGATTACCCCATAATAAATTAAATAAAGATTGCTATTATTGCGGAAAAACGGGCCACATGCAAAGAGATTGTTATAAGCGCCAACGCGAAGCTCACGCTAACAATCAAGGGCAGGGAAACGAGAGTGCTCTTTCGCGGGAGGGCGCCCCGAGGGAGTCAAATACAGGAGGACGCCCGGGAGTTCCGCGACAGGGGCCCATACCCATTGCCGGATCGAGTCAATAAATCTTAGTCGAATAAGCGCATCCCCAACGATTAAGATCGATGCCGGAGGTTTTCGAAGGCCACTGGTATTCATGTTGGATACCGGCGCGGCAATTAACCTAGTGCGTGAGTCGGAGGTAGCGCCCTATGTTAAAATTGACAAGCGAGAATACATAAAGTTGAAAGGGATAACCGAGGGATACATCGGTACACTCGGCAAAATAACAATTGATTTTAATGATATTATTACAGAGTTCCATTTGGTGGAAGATAATTTCCCAATAATTGAAGCAGGTGTTTTGGGTAATGAATTTTTTCGCAAAGGTAATGCGAAAATAAATTTCAATGAAGAGTACATTGAAATAAATGGACAAATAATTCCGTTCACGAAAAATCGAGCAGCCATCGAGACTACAGAGCAACGGGACGCCGTGAGCTCGAGCGCGATGACTGGGAGGGGCACCGAAAAGAGAAAGGTCTCCGAGCGGAACCCCGCGGAGGGGGAACCGAGGACGGACTATGACGAGACAGACCGAAGAGCGGGAGTATACTTGAATCGGGAGAAGCATTCGATAAGTCGATCGCACGAATCAATTGAATATGAGCAAAGCGTAATTATGAAAAATAATAATGCGGAAATTTGTCCGATGAATGAAAATTCTGAGAACGCGAAAGAAACGGTTCGCGAAAATATTGAGAAATTTGTTGAATTCAAGGATGATTTGAATATGAAAGAATTGATTGACGAAAATGCGCGCAAATTTAAGAACGGGATCGCAATCAATGATGAAGTCATGACTAGTAATGAGATTGCAATAAATACGGGATTTGCAATGAAGAATAATATTGAAATTGATAATGAAATTAATGATGAAAATGAAACCTACAATGATGAAACAAATGAAAGGGCCATTGTAGTAAACGTTGCAACTGATATTGAAATTGATAATGAAATGGCCATTGTAGCAAATTCCGGATAAAGATAGAGAAATTGATGAGCTCATAATTGACGATACGATTCAAGGACACGAGACGAACAACATTACGGAGAAACATTTTGTGGGAGCGGAAGTATTTGAACATTTATATGGGGATCGTAAAGATGATAAAGCGGATAATTGTTATTTTATTGAAAATTATATTGAAAAAAGTCATATGGATAACCTTTGCTTCAATTATATGGAAATTTCAGGGAAAGATTATTATTCTGCCGAGATGTCAATGGAGATGGACAAGTCTATTTTTAAGATTGAATTATGCAACAATCCCGAAAACCATGAGAGTACTCGAATTGAGAAATTAAAATCATTATTGAAATTAGATCATTTGGTGAAAGAGACTCGAGAACCGATTGAAAAATTAATTGAAGAATACGCCGATTGTTTTCATTTAAAAGGCGAACGATTGGGAACAGCCAAAGTCCCAAGCCACCGCATTGTGACTATGGACGATATACCTATATACGAGAAACCGTACCGGCCGGCGCATCTATTAAAGGAGGAGCTCGAGCGGCAGGTAACCGAGTTACTTGAAAGCGATATAATACGCCCCTCGAACTCGCCCTTTTCGTCCCCAGCATTTTTAGTCGCAAAGACGCCCGACAGTAAAGGGAATAAGAGATATCGATTCGTGGTCGATTACCGAAAATTGAATGACAAAACGGTTAAAGATAAATATCCTCACCGAATATTTTGGATATAATTGATCAATTGGAGGGAGCACGATATTTTTCGGTATTTGATCTAGCGCAGGGATTTTTCCAAATACCCCTACATGAACCCGATCGGTACAAAACAGCGTTTACCACTCCGCAAGGGTTATTTGAATTTAACAAACTCCCAATGGGCCTTTGCAATAGCCCTGCCACGTTCCAGAGAGCCGTTGAGCTAGTATTCAAAGGATTACAAGGGCGTGAAATATTCCTATTCCTAGATGACGCCGTGATCTATGGAAAAACAATTGAAGAACACAATGAAAAATTTGAAAAATTTTTAAAAAGGTTGAGAGACGCCAATCTCAAAATGCAACCTGACAAGTGCAAATTTTTGCAAACCGAAGTGATTTATTTGGGGCACCTGCTGACACCAGAAGGAGTTCGCCCAGATCCGAGAAAAATTGAAGCGGTCAAAAATTTTCCGCGACCCAAAACGCAGAGAAATATACGCGAATTTTTGGGATTAGCGGGTTATTATAGGCGATTTATCGAAGGCTTCTCGAACATCGCAAGACCTTTAAGCAATCTTTTAAAAAAAGAATCGGTTTTTCAATGGTCAGACGAGACCGAAAAGGCTTTTGAAATTTTGAAAAACAAACTTTGCGAAAAGCCAATATTGCAAATTGCTGATTTTTCAAAACCTTCTGTTGTTACAACTGATGCCAGTTTGCACGCCATTGGCGCCATCTTGAGTCAAGGGGACATAGGACAGGATCGACCTATAGCCTATGTGTCCCGAGTGTTATCCGATACCGAGAGCCGATACGATTCTTATTCGAGAGAAGCGCTAGCTATTCTCTACGCGGTATCTCAATTTCGACCATATTTATTGGGTCGACATTTCACAATTGTTACAGATTGTAAACCATTGGTGTGGTTTAAGAAATCTACAGATCTGACGACAAAGGTAAGCCGATGGCGAATAAAATTGAACGCATATGATTATGATATTGTGTACAAAAGTGGTAAGAGCAATACCAACGCAGATGCGCTTTCACGAAATCCGGTCACCGACGACAAACCCGAGGAGGAGGAAATCCACGAGAAGCTAGTCTTAGCAGTACAAACCCGTACGAGGGCGGGAAAAATACCAGTTCCTAATTATAGGGACAAAAGACCGAAGAAGGCAAATCGATCACGAGAAGAAATAAACCAAGAAAAATTAATAAAAACAAACGAAGTGAATCGATTGCCACCGTTACCCGAGGCAACTATGGAGCAAGAAAATGACAATGAAAGTGTTGACGAGAACGAAAGTCCACCACTATCAGGCGAAACGAGAGGTGAACCTGTATTCGAGGACACCGTTTGCAACGAGGACGAAATAAGGGAGCAAAGTGATCACGAAGTACGAGGAGAAGAGAAATTTGTGGAATGCAGAGAACAATTATACATGCGAAAAGACAACTACATATATTTCATTGACACAAAAGGTAACCCGTGCGACACAGGAGCAGGACAATTGTTATCGAGAAAATTTTTACCAAAATTTGCAAACCTAGAGTCAGGCGAAATCAAGTGCACTATAAGAAATAATCGGCAACTTTTCGCAGCAGTAATAAGGAGCACAACATCCGCAAGTACTACAGAAATTCGAAAGAATTTGATTGATACCTTTGAAGTATTGAAAGCATTGATAATAAAAAAAGGATTACGTTCTGTGAGTATAGCAAAAAGTCATAACGTTGAAAACGTAGAATGGAAGGAAATAGTACAACTAATGCGTAAGGCTCTGGAGAATGTGCAAATAAAGATCATAATCTGCCTGGGTATAATCAAATACATCGAAGAGCAAGATCGAAGCAAAATCATTAAAGAAATGCATTACACCGCTGTAGGAGGACATCGAGGAGTCACCAAAACATATCGACGAATTAAACAGCGATATTTTTGGGAAAATCTCAAGGAGGACGTGCAAAATTTCATACGTACGTGTGTTACGTGTGAAGTGAAGAAGTTAGTGGAAGATTGAAGAAAAGCGTAAACAAGTTTCATCATCGATAGAGAAGCGCCGAGAAAAACCTTCGACGGTCACGTAATTAGGCGTGGCAGCGGAAAGTGAGAGGGCCCAGCGCCAAAAATCACCTACCTGCTTAAATAGAGAAGATAAGCGGCGGCGCGGACACTAAGTTCACAGACCGAAAACTGATCAGTACGATCGATTGCCCGCAAGTGCGCGATTCTTATATACGCCAACACAAGTAGTCGACGAACGCGCAAATTTGTACGATTGTATTATTTTGAACACGCGCCGAAAAACTAAAACAGTAGTGCGCGAGTCTTCCGGAATCAAGTAAACGGAGAAGACATTCCGTTCGAGAAAGAAAAGAGAGAGAGAGAGAGTGATAGATACGGAGCATAGAACGGACCGACCGAATACCTGTAAAAAGGCTCAGACGCGGCGGCGCCGTATACTCTCTCTCTAAGAAGGAAGACCCTCACAGCGGGAGATTACCGAGCGGCAGCATCCAGCATCAACTTCTACATATACATAGATATAGATATACACGTACACATACAACACACCGAGAGTAGCAAGGTACTTTTTCTCTTCCTAAAATATCTGAGTCTTTCATTTCTATACTGGTCTCGTATTTTCCGACCCCTCACCCGGTAATGCGATCATACAACGATCGCAAAGCAAGGGGGCAATTACTGTAAATTCATGTTTAATAGATGAATGAATAAATATATACATATATACTTTTCACATAACGTATATCAGAGTCTTTTATTTATTTCCCTTGGAACCATTGCGAATTAAGGAATTGTATATACATGTTCAGACGTAACATATGTATGCGATGTAGTATTGGAGAATAATTCAATTTATGGTAGTTGTTTTAAAATACATTTACAAACAATGTAAATACAAAAATCTGTTACTACGTTGTTGTTGATCCGGTTGCTATGTACACAGCTATAGCTATAACAAATTTCGAATACGAATAGAAAATTATTCCTTTTCATATTAATCAATTAAAAATTGGGGGTTGGCGAGCGAAGCGAGCAGGGGGAGTATCCCCCTAGTATAGTAAAAAATCAGTTTTTTTTTAAACATGACAATTTCGGATGTTTGCATTATACGTATGACAATTTAATTAGCACGGTGTTAAAGCTGAAAAAAAACAGGTTAAATGAAAATAATTTTTATTCCAATAGCAGCTTTTGTTATCAAGATAATTAAATTACAACTAATGTGTACGAATCCTGTCGGCTGCCGCGTGGCGCTCCCCCCACCACCGCGTCGCCCGACCGGAGAGCCGCGCTCTCGTTCGTGTTCATCGGTCGTTTTAGACGAACTAAATCATCTAGAGCTATCGGTCAAATGTCATTTTATAAAGTATTGTTTCAACAAGCACTGTGCCAAGTTAGAAATAAAAATATCAAGTAGTTTCGGCGCAATCGTCGGTTGAAAAATGTTTTTATCTCGACTCCTATTGGTCCGATCTTAGTAAACTTTATATGAAAATTGATGGTTGGCCGAAATAAAAATTTTTTTTGTTAAAAATGTTGTTAAATATTAATATTAAGAAGATTCCTTTTATCGTTTATTACGTATGTCATAAGCTATTGATTAAACGTGGTTGGATCCGTTTATCGTTCCATGGCCAGTTTGAAAAGGAATTTGAAATTTTAGGGTAAATAATTTTGCAATAGAACGCCATTTCAAGATATCGATGTCGGACATGGACTTTTATATTGTTTGTACCAAAAGTCATCTTTGAGAGCGTATCCGATTAAGAAAAACTTTTTTTCACAAAAACTGTAGTAAAATGAAAAATTGAAGAAAAAATTTTTTTGTTTAACAATTTAGCGATAAAGAAAATTAATTTTGCATTCAGCCATACATGAGTCTTGTGCAAAATTTAATTCTGAACAACTTTAATTTCTACCTTTTTTTGCATAAAATGCGTTACAAAAAAGTTATTCGCGAAAAACTAAAAAAAATGTACCTTTTGAAGTTTATTTTGCAATAATAATAATGTTACCGATTATGTCCGAAGTCGAGAATTTATGGTTACTTTCAGTAGGTTACTACTAACTTATTTTGACAATAAAACTAAACGTAAAAGAAAGTAGCCAATATTATAGCAACTTATCCCTTCAAAAACTTTACTCACACTTTATCTAAGCGATAGTTGTTAACTCAATATTAAGGTTTGAGAAGATGAACCGTTCGAAATATTTTTATCTTTACTGCTATTTGAACAAAAGGAAGATCACCTACTTGTTCTACGTTTTGATATAATAAAAATGCAATAAATTCCAAGAACTCTCATCTGAGACTATGAGATTTGATTACAGATTTATAAAATCTTTTTTTAGAATACATTTTATTGATCTCTCAAAATTGTTCTTTAATTTATTCAAATATTTTAAATAATAAAAGAAATCGCATTCGCTAATCTTTATTTGAACTGGAACTTTTTCACATGAATAAGGATAAATATAGAATATGATTAAAATTTTGTTTATGAAAGTAATGAATCATTACTTACGCAAATGGCTGAGTATTTGAAGACATTTCTCCAATTGTTATTTGTGTATCAAGTCTGGGTCTATTTGGTGTCTTAGTAAATCCAGGTTGAATTGCGGGATCAGAAACCATTCGTACAAAAAATGAACGCCTTTGCTCAAGAGTGGCTTTCCTCTTTTCGTCTCGAATATTAGAAAGTTCATCCATAACATCCTGTTGAAACTCATTACCTTGTTAGAAGTTACAATAAATAAGTTTTACATATACTTGAATAACGAATACCTTTGATTCCAATATCTCTGATAAGTATTCCGTAATGACTCCCCAAGCTACATCTAACAGAAATATGATTCTATAATTAAAGTAATACATAATTTTTATTTAAGATTATATACAATAGACCAAGAGCAGCACGCTTCGCGCGCCCTAATTTTTATGCCAGCATGTTTGTAATTTAATAATGCTCGACAATACTTAAAATTATCAAAGTCGATTTTTATTTTGAAAACTTTGAAGAATTATTTCATTTTAAAAATTTAAAGAACTTAATTGCAAAATTATTTTAAAGTTAGTTTAAAGTTATTTTTAACTTGATTGCAAAGTTATTTTATTCTAGAAAAAATTTATCAACTAATCAAAATAAATAGTTTTAGAATTATTCAAAACTTAAAAAATCAAAATAATTTTTAAGAGCAACAGTTTATTCTGTTTTACTTTTATATTTAAGGGGTTATGCCTCAGTTAAAATGTTGAATATGTCGATTTTTTCATTAAATTTTTTTATAGCTAATAGTCCGCAGTATATGACAGTGGAAGTCCTTTTTCATGAAAAAATTTTGCCACAAAAATACAAACAAGAAACTAAAAAATTTTTTTTTTAATTTTCAAAAAATCATCGATTTTCAATATTTAAATTTAACTACACCTCAATTATTGAACAGCATTTTTGTAATCCCTCTAGTATAAGATTTTTATAAGGAATTTCACCGAAATACAATGTAAATCTGTTTTCTAAAATAGTTCTTTCTTAAAAAGTTGTTAACCTAGTACAAAACGCCAAGTAACCAATTTTCGCAAAATAACAATTTTTTTCTTAGTTTACTTTTCTTGAACAACATAAAACTAGAATCTCATAAAACAAAGCAAATTCAAATTTGAAAAGAGTAAACAAATTTAATCGATTTGAAATTGCCACCAAATAGTTTGCGCTGCACAGCAACGATAAAGTAGATTTAGTTCTGTTTTATCGATACAATAGTTCCCAAGGCTAAGAAACAGTTGTTTGAATTTTGATGCAGTCTTCAAGTCACCATGTAGTGATGCATTTGTCTACTGCTACTTATAACCTGTTACTAGAGTGGATAGAAACTTTAGAAACGTCTACAACAAGAATTTAGATAAGTATGCGACGTAGCAATAATTATTGCTGCGTCGTGAACATTTTGCACGGCCAGCTGACTCACTCTCGGCGAGTTGACAGCTCCTGGAGCGGAGCCAGCGCTCGGTGGCGCTCGCAGGAGTTGCCTCTGACCGACCGCGTGCGGAGCGCAGGATGTGAGATCTCGAGTCACACCTGCGCAGCGCGTCGGCGCTCGGGAGGGGGCATGGCAGGAAGCGAGACGGCGGTAGCGCGCACGCGGCTACATGCATGCGGCTGTGTGTAGAGGGGAGAGCGCGAGTATGTGAGCGTGAGCGAGAGAGAGAGAGAGTCGGCGCGCGCGGGAGAGAGACATTTGGCGAGAGTGGGAATCGAGTGTGTGCGGGATAGGGAGAGAGAGAGCGCGCGCTTGAGAGAGAGAGAGATGAATATAGTGGCGCGAAGTTGATGGCGTTTGGAGCGCTCAGAGTTGACTTTATGTTGACTCGCGGACGTCATAGAGACGTATAGAGGAATATTCGGACTAGGAATCTTTGATGACTCGATATATGTATCTCTAGGGTTTACTCGAGGATGATAGAGGCTTTTCAAATATCGCGCGGTTTATAGATTATCTATAGGTGGAGCCACCGGATGGATATCGGCATCATTGATTGATTGATCGATATTCATAAAGTGGGCGCGAATTTTTATATTGAGGAAATACATAGAGGATGTTAATTGATTTTTTAACCACTGATAAAATTGGATTTGGAAAAGAGGGCGCTGGGGAAAATCACGGATAGAGGAATAAATTAGTGGTGGTCTATTAATGGCCAATAGAGGATTTATTTCAGATAAAGGACCAATTGGAAAATTCGGTGATCAGATCGACGCTTCCGTAAAGAAGGAGGCCGGGTGGGAAAAACGCGGCATCCTTCCTCGGACGAAGCATCGACCGCGTCACTCTGTCGGCGGACGCCTTGGTCGTAGTCCGCACTCTGATTCCGTCCCTGGTGCTTGGTGAATCAAGTTGATTTTAGCAGCTATTGATTTTTCCCCCTTGGAGGCCATCTTGATTTACTGCTCGAGTTTTTCTTGGAGGAGTTTTGAAGGAGGTTTCATTTTTGAGTTTCCCTGGCTGAGTGGAATTTGCGTTGTGGAGGAAAACTTAATAGAGGAGTTGCGGTTGAACATTATCATAGAGGAAATTGGTAATATTTTATTGTACATATTTGTGGAGGATAATTGTTTCATGGCGGAAAGTATGAGCATAATAGAAGATCGAGGCTCTTGTGACGTATAGAGGAATTCGCGTTTTCAGATCCTGGCCGGTGACTTCCCTTTGATTTTCAATTATTAAATAGAATCATCGTACTGGAACTTTCGCGGGCCCATATCTATAGCATCATCAAGCAGCCTTGGAGTTAGTAATATAGCCGCGTGCCCATGCTTTATGTCGAGTCACTCAAATATGTTTGCCTGAATAAATCCGTGTAACAAGCAAATGGAATATATTCGTGATTTATTATCTAATATATTTGTGTTTAACAATTTACGTCCCAATTGCCACCACACTTCCCGCTTTTCACCATTGCAGGAATACCACGAGCCAGAGAGAAGGAAGAAAGCCGCGTATCTTAGAAATACTTTGTAAATAACTGGAATCCCCGTGCGGGCGGGAAAATTCCGCGTTACAAGTATTATAAACTAGTAAAGCTAGTAAATGAACAAACATATTTAGAAGATTTTTCCTCCTGCGGCAAAGCAAAAAAGGTACTGAAATTTCGTAAACTTTACATGGGATTGTTTACATAGTAAGTATAGCTATATAATTTTATTAAAAAAATATAAAATTACATTAAATATCTATACTTTAACTTGGAAAAACCTTTTTTTCTACGACTAATAAATGATTATTTTTAGCCTATTAATTAAAAATTTGTTTTTGTCAGATTTCACTCAGTCATAACCCCTTAAAAATAATTATCGAACAGTGCACAGGTATACCTATACATGTGTAGCTCAGGAACCAAGTGTCGATTCTGTTGTACAAAAAAATTCAAAAAAATTTTTGTCTCACTTTATTGTTACAAAAAGTCCTGCGCTCTGCTTGCACGCAGATCTTTTCTGGTATTGTATTAGGGTAGAATGTTAGATCAATGTCAGCGTGATTCGTGCCCGCTAATCTCAACATTTTTATCGCGACTATTTCAAATTGAAATTATTTTTAATTATTATACATATATTGTTATGTTGATTCATTTTGTTATACCTTACCAATGTGACTCTCTCGCTCCCCGAATTCAAACTCCGCAAAGGGCCCCTGCAGCACCGCAGTCCGGCTAGCGCGGCCGAGAGACTGCGCGGTATGGTAGTTCCGCGCGCCGCCGCTAGGCGGCCGGCACCTTATTTTCGTGTGTCCACCACAGAAGTAGCGCAACGAACCAGATATAAGGCCAAGCCATCCCGGGGCTTGATCGTCTCCTTCTGACTGATCAACCCATCAACCTAACCCATCTGCGACTGCTGGCGACTTACTGATAGGACCACTGATCAATAAACGTCAGCCCTGCTGAGAAAATAATTCACACTCTGAATTGTTATTTTGACGCAACCCTTCCCCAAACAACAGCCCCTCTCGGGGCTATCGGCACTTATCAGCGCCAACTTTTTGTACGGCGTTTACGCCACCGGGTCCTTCTCGCAAGGTCCCACCTAATCGGCACTTGTCAGCGCCATCTTTTTGTGCGGCGTTTACGCTACCGTGTCCTTCTCGCAAGGTCGCCCTCTATCGGCACTTGTTAGCGCTAACTTTTGTGCGGCGTTTACTCCTCCGGGTCCTTCCTGTATGGTCCCCCCGATCGGCACTTTTCAGCGCCACATTTCGAAAGGCGCTCTGCGCCACCTGGTCCTTCTTGTAAGGTCCCCCCAATCAGCACCTCTCGGAGCTACCACGGACCGCTTAGTATCTCTCTCTCGCCGAGGAGATTCCGCCCAGACTTGCACCAGAGCCAACGCCGTGGATGCTGCCGTGCCCGTTCCTGCAACGTGGAAGCTACACTCAGGGGTGACTGCATCGGAGAAGTCTCCACGCTGCCAGCTGCCTCCGGTTCCAGCCACTCTCCGAGGAAGCGCCCCTGGATCACCGTCCGAGCGCTCTGTACGACATCAAAGGGTCTGCTCCAAGCCTCCCCGTTGCACCAGAGCGATGTCCGATCAGGAGCGAGCGCTCCGCTGCTCTCCCAAGGAGTCGCACTCCACGCCAGCAATCTCGCCCACGCGAACGTCGCTCGTCAGGGCCATCCCTTCCCAAAAAGATTGAGCGGGAGCCATCTCTCCGAGTCGTAGCGCCCAGAGCGCCCCCTCACGACCAACCCGGAGAGGCTCGCTTATATCAATTTACTGCTACGTACTGCAGGTTATGTCGAGATAAGGTAACGTCAACTCACATAGTTCTTTCAGGTAATTATTTCAAATTAAAATTATTTTAAATTATTATACATATACATAATAATATATTGATTCATTTACCCATAACAGCACTATATTTTTTTTTAATTATTTTAATTATTGCATGAACTAATCTCATTATGTTTCCAGGTCTCAAAATCAAACTCTATCAAGAAGAAGCTTGCTACCAGGTGGTTTACAGGGTTTCCAGGTATTCTGCGGGGATTCCAAGTGGTTTACGAGAACATTAATTCAATTGTTACGCACTAAATATATTTCATAAAAAATCAAATAAATTAAGGAATTAGGAGCTAAAATGGAATAAACCAGAATTAAATGACAGTATACTTTTATAAATAGGTACACAATCCCTCAGTTAGATTTAGCTCACAAATAGACAGATCCTTTAATTGTTCAGAGTGCAGAAGATGTACGAGACCTCCAAAAGTATGGGTTTGCCGGCAGTGATCCCAAAGATTATCAGTATTCTGTGTTAACAATCATAAAATAAACTCGATAATTATTTTGGCAAATCATGCATTTACCATACCAATTTTGAAGATGAATATGGTTGAACCAGTATGGAATTTTTTGAAAGTATAAAATTTCAAATACTGAAAAAATCCAAACCGGTTCAACCAACCGGTATTTAATTTTTACGTTTTAATTTTTTTTACGTAATATAATGTTTCGAGTAGTACCCATTATAGGATAATAGGACGATAAATTAACTATATTAAAAATTTTATGATATTGTTAATTACACTGACATTTAGTAGTTCATCGATTATCTATTGTTAGTTCCTGACTACTTCAATTTAATGCCTATAGTCAGGATTATTTGTAGGGATAAAAATCTAGCGATTATAAGTACCTAACTCTCTCAAATAAATATATTTCCTATGAGAACAAAATCAGAACTTACCTTGTTTGAACTTATGACGTTGGATAGTCCTTTGTTATTCAAGAGGAATTGTTGAAGATCCAGTTAATGTTTTTGTAAGATCGTTGTCTTCAAAACAACCCAATGATTTAAACAATTTCCTTCAGATTTCAACGTACAGGTTTTTAGGATTTAACTAAATTATTCCACACAATAAAAGTATACTATTATTTACTACATTTATTTTCTAACAAAACTTTAGAATAGTACACAAATTAAAAGTATGTAAACCGTAATAAATAACAACAATGAATTTTAAATAATCAAAACTCCGCCAATTTTCGGACCGGCGTGGACGGAGTCGATACAAAATCTTGACTGCCTAATTGAGGGCATTGCGTCTCTTTTAAGCACTAAACTTAATTTACAAATTTACAACATTATTGATTATTAATTTTCAAACATTCTGTAATCCTACATACAATATCGAGATCTTTCAAAAGTATAACGCTTAGTCTGCGTTTCGCAAGCTCAGCGTCAGCTGAACTCTTACTTTTGAAAGTGTGACAATCATCAAACCGTATGCAATTAACGTAATCGATGTTATGGTTTGAATTTTGAAAGCAATATTATTCCCTCAAATTATCAACTTCCAACTATTAATTTTGCAGCTAAAAATTCAAATAGATAACGTCATACGACGTTACACCTCAGGGCCTAAGACATTGCAAAGAATTTGCAATGTAATCAATATTTCAAAATTCAAACGTTTCGCTTATAAAGTAACCTCATTACAATTATGCACAATAAACAATTTTGTGGCTATAAAACGTGTAGCATATTAGCCTGAGTATGTACTACAACAATTATATCAAAAGCAATATGTACGGTATTCCTCATAAACGTCGCAGTGCAGTATGCGTAAGTATATTTTTTAATCTTAAATTCAATTAATAATAGAACATCAATACCATCATAATTAATTTACAAATATTCCTTAATCTATAGTTTCAGCTCTGGCAACACACCCGAGACTGTAAACGAGCTCGCCTGGAAGGTAGAAATCCGCCTCCTGAACCAGCCGTAGGACATCGACGCTGGACCTTTGTTCATGTAAGCTACCTTTGGTTTTCTCCTTGTTTTTTTTTTAAATAAACACTTCTTAATAATAATTTTTCCTCCCATTTTCATTCCAGTTTGAAGATTGTACCTCAATTCGAACCTGGAGACAATGTGAGCGACTTCGCAACAACCGACTACAAGAAGGCACCTACGAACCTTCCATGGACACGTGGGGCATTGCTAGCCTCACATTTTACGAACTACAGGTGTATAACAACAACATTAATCGTATATATATAGAAGCTTTTAATAATCTATATCAAGTGTATAACGGACCAAAATTTGTGTCCCGATATAATTGCAATAATATATAATTTACATATAAAATAAAAAAACAGTTGTATCTATTTTCCCCTTTATCATATCCTTTCCTACTCTTCCCTTAAATAAAAGAAAATTACATCCTAGATGTAATTTCTTCGGCGCCTAAAATAATGACTATTCTCTATTTAAATTATTATTTATAATATACAGTCTTATAAATAAATCAATAAAACATTTAAGAAATACTAATCTATACTCAAAGAGAAAATACTACATTTCCTTTGTGTACTTGAATTTTTGTTTGACAAAAGTGCCGGTAAACGATCAGGAATAGGTGGAGGTTGACTTTGGATAAAAGATTTGTTTTCTACTGCATTTATAGTAGACATAGACGTATTTGAGATTGGACTTGAAATGATCCGTGGTCGATCAACCTTAATTTCTTCTAAAATAATACCATCCTCACTATTATTGTTAAACTCTTTCCTAAACTTCTTAAAATTCGTTGCATCTGTCTTTTGCAATGACACAAATAGATGCGTGATGGAACTAAATATTGCTCCAAATAAATGTATGGACCAACCATAAATAGCGTGTAACACAAAACCTCTAATAATAGTATCAATGGTTAATTTTATAACATTTAAAATAATTAAAATCATAATCATTACCGATGATAATGATCCCCAAGTAGTCAATTTATCAATGATTTTCATCCAAGTATTTTCAGCAATGTGCGTCAGTGTATTCTCCGAGAAGATATTTTCTCCTGTAGATTGTCCAGCTACATCCCTCGCAACGATATTTAACAATGCGACTCTCTCCATAGGAAACAACAATTGTTGCTGTAATGAATCCAAATCCTCTTGCGCATAGACTCCACTAGTAGCTAAATTATCAACTGATTTAAATTGTAATCGTATGGTAGCATCTGGTTTCAAAACATTTGGTGATCCTGTTATTTCTGGTTTTGGGGTTAACTTAACCCAATTTTCCTCAATTTTATAAAATGTAGGAACAATAGAATTACAATCAATCTGCATACCCTTTTTCATCAAAATATGCGTTTTAGGCGTTAAAAACCAAGTTTCATTACTCACTAAAACAGGTAATTGATTGTAACACTCTTTGAGATGTAAAATTTTAACAGTTCTTGGTATACATTTAATTAAATGTACTACCTCACCAGCCAATTTTGCTATGAAACCAGGTTTTTTCATAATATTATATGCAAATTCATCCGGGGAAATGGAAGCAATGGATAAGGAATTTTGTATAACTTTTCTTTCAAGTTCACATTTCTCCTTAATTAAATTAATATATAAATCATTAATTTGATTTCTTAAATGTCTTTCAACATAAACAAATTTAGAATTTACATAAGTAAAAATATCTAAATTAAACTTATTAACAGAATCTGCATCATAACAATAAGCATTCAAATTAGCATCTTTGTCAAAAATAAATAATTTTGGATGTTCAGTACGAATAAGTAATCTATTACAATGCATTTCAGTATTTTTTATCGACAAAGCAAAAGTTATTTCCTTAAAATTAACCGCAAAAACTATTTCCTTGTTTTTATCACTAAAATATTTAGTAGCTATTCCCTTAAATAAAATATCAAACTTATTCCTAAAACATTCACCTTGTCGCAAAACATCCCAAAAAGTTAACCCACCTTCCATATCCATACAATGTTTATCAGAAAATTTACAAACTACTCCCGAACTTAAAATTAATTTGTCCGAATTTAAATTTATTTTCGCATTATTTTGCATTAAAGTTATTTTAATTAAACCATGAACAAAAACTTTATTCCAAGAACCAAAGCTATCCGCGTAGGAAGCACCCGAGCAAGATTTTCCTGCTGCACTTCCCGCAAAATCTATGCCTTTTGATGTAGTTGAATTTACTTTTAAACCTGCAATAATATGCACCTCATCGTATTTAAAAACTCCCGTTTCATGAATAGATTTACATTGTTCATGACTTATTTCTTTAATGTATTGTTGTTCCGAATTTTCCGTAGGTATTAAATGACCAAATATTCCACATTCAAAAACTGTTCCATGAATTTCAATTTTACATTGGATAATTGGAACTAATCGAAAATCAGCTATTTGTATTAATTCTATAGCAACATTAGTAGAATTTACTTGCTCATCTTGAAAATCACATTCTCCAGAATCCAGTAATGAATATGTTGTTATATTAGGTGAAGAGGAACCACAATCATATCCTATGATTGCTCCATTTAATTTGAAACACAGTATGAAAATAATAACATTGATGATCAACATTTTCCTCTTAAAACAAACAAAATATATTAGTTTTTCTTTTTAAACATTATTAACTTATTCGCATGAACTGTATTTGATTTTCCATTTTTATCTATTACAATATTATTATTATCTAATACCTCAATAATTTCAAAAGGATCAATATTCTGATTTTTTTTCCAGTTTTCCTGGTTTTGGTTCTTTTACAAGCCAAACTTTATCACCTTTTTCAAAAGTTACTGGGTTCATATAACTATCATAAAATTTCTTTGATTTTTCTTTTGAAATTATTAAATTTTCCCTTGCTAACTCAGCAATGTCCTTCCATTAGATTGTGGTGAAAAAGCAGTTGTTTCAATTTTTGAAAATTTAAACCTTTTTGCTACAGCTTTCAAAAGTTTACTAGTAAAATTTGCACCCCTATCTGTTAAAACTATTTTAGGAGAACTAAAAATACAAATGAATCTTTTAATAAATGCATCCGTGACAGTTTCTGCAGTTTGATCCTGTAACGGAACTACCACTAAATATTTAGAGAGTAAATCTTGAATAGTTAAAATATATTTATTATTATTTTCAGTTATATTTAAAGGACCAACAATATCCATTGCAACCTTGTCAAATGTTTTAATTGGTGTATCTGTAATCACCATTGGTTGCCTAGTTTTTACTCTTTTCAACTTATTTCTTTGACAATCATCACAATTTTTTATTCTATTTTCAATATCAGTTTTTAAATTTTCCCAAAAATATTTACTCCTTATTCTATTGTACGTTCTGTTTACACCTGAATGACCCCCAATAGTACTAGAATGATTTTCTTGAAATATTTTATCTCTATTATGTATATCTACATATTCTATATAATTTAAACAAATAATTATTTTAATCTCACTATTTTTAAAAACTTCAAATAAAATGTCTTCAATATCAATCAAATTTAAATTAATTATTTGCAAATCTTTAGATATACTGAAACTATATATTTGTTTATTTAACATAATTTGTTTTAATGAACTAAAAATTTTATAAATATTATTTTTAAGAATTATTGCTGATTGACCTACATCTATGCATAATACAAATACTTTATAAACATTTAAATCTATAATTTCAATATCATTCACAATTCCCTTGAAAGTAACATTAAGTTTGTCTATAAATCTACTTGTATTTCTATTTAATGCTTGTTTATTTTTATCTATAAAATATACTAAATTATCTTTCCTAAATTCTAAAGATTTTTTTGTAAATACAGTATTCTCAGATTTATTTTCACTTTGATGTAATTTTTCCTGATCATTAAATATTGTATTTTTAACCTTATTTCGTCTACTATATTTCCTTAACTTTTGTTTAATTCGATCCTCATTTAATTTTTGAATTTTCATATCATTAGTCAAAATTTCTTTACTATTTAAATCTTTCAACTCTTTTGCTTTTTGAGCTCTCGTAACAACATTTACTTGATTATTTTCTATAGGATTTCTGGACAAAGCATCCGCATTAGTGTTGACTTTACCCGGTTTATAAATAATTTCATAATCATAATCCAATAATTTTAAACGCCACCTTTGAACTCGCGAATTTTTATTTGCAGATTTAAATGACAACAATGGTTTATGATCTGTAATTATGTAAAATTTATTTCCATAAATATAATTTCTAAATGTTTTTACTGCAAACATAATTGCTAACGCTTCTCTTTCATAAGTATGATAATTTTTCTCTGCCGCTTTCAAAACTCTTGAAGCAAAAGCAATTGGCTTATCTTCCCCAATCTTTCCTTGAGAAAGGACACATCCTAACGCATAGCCTGACGAATCAGCTGTGATAATAAAAGGTTTGCTCATATCCGGAAATTGTAAAACCGGCGCTGAAGTTAATGCTTTTTTTAATTCATCAAAAGCTTTTTGTCTAACCTCATTCCAAAGAAATTTTTCCTCTTTTTGTAAAAGTTGAAATATTGGTTTTGCTATGTCCGCAAAATTATCAATAAATCGCCTATAATAGCCTGTCAAACCTAGGAATTCTCGAATATTTCTTATCGTTTTAGGCAAAGGAAATTTATTTATGGCTTCAACCTTTTTCGGGTCAGTCCTAATACCATTTTCACTTATTAAATGTCCCAAAAATTCTACTTCTTTTTGAAAAAACTTACATTTACTCGTTTCTAACTTCAACCCTGCTTCCCTTAGTTTTCTAGCAATCAAATTAAACCGTTCGTTATGTTCCTCGATTGAATTCGCTACAATAATAATATCGTCAATGTAAACAAAACAAAATCCTTTTTCTAATAAATCGCCCAGTACCGAATTCAAAATTCTCTGAAAAACCCTAGGACTATTAACTAAACCGAAGGGAAGTACCTTAAATTCAAATCTCCCTAAGGGATGGACACTAAAGGCTGTCTTATGAATGTCTGATTCTTTCATTCTTACCTGATGAAAACCTGATACCATATCAATTGTAGTAAAATACTTATTTTTACCTATACTATCAAAAATTTCAGTGATATTAGGTAAAAGATAAGGATCTGGAATAGTTTTAGCATTTAATTTTCTATAATCAATTACTAATCTCCATTTTTTTACCATCTTTAGTTAGACCTTTTTTAGGAACAACAAAAGCAGGTTCATTAAATGCACTAGTAGATGATCTTACTAAATCATTTAATATTAATTTTTTAGTTTCAGCTATAGCGATTTATTTTAAATTATATTCTAACGGAAATTGCTTAACATAAACTGGCTTTCCATCCGTTAAATTAATTTCATGTTCTTCAATATTACAAATACCAAAACTTTCACCCTCTAACCAACAAATATCACTATTTTTTACTATTAAACTTTCAATAATCTTTTTCTTTTTATTAGACAAATGACTTAAATCGACATTGTTTTTCAGTAATTGTTGCCTTTCATTAAAATTTTCATTGCTTAACCTATCAATTTCATTTTCTGTATTTAAAGAAATAGATCCACAATGCAAAGTTTCTTCTTTTTTAGGTAATTCAGCATTAAAATTTCCTATATAATTTTCCGGCATATCATCAATATCAAACGTTAAAAAATTTATTGTATTTTCCAATTTACACAATTTCTGATTAGAATCTAATTCAACAGAATCTTCAAGTATTTTACAAACCGTGGGATAATCATATTCAATAAATTCTTCATCTGAATCAATTCCAACTTTCTTTAAACAAGTGTTTATATTACCAATAAAATTTTCAATATTCACTTTGGATTTATTCAAATAATCAATCAAATTGCTTTTATCACGCGCATTTTTCTTGCTTTCTATAATACTAAAGTTCTCAATTTCAAAATCATTCATTTCTAAGTTATTATTTATTTCACTAACTGTATTTAATATACACTTCATATCTTCATGTAAATTAATTTTCTGACAAATTTTAAAAATAGAAATATTTTCACTATCATTTCTAACATCAAAATTTGTAATAATAGAAATTTCCACATTTTTATTTACAACTAAAGTTACTTTTGCATTTTCACAATGCATTTCAAAATCAGGAATTAATTCAGAAAATTCACACTCTTCAAAAATTATTGTAGTCATAGCTTCTTTAACTTCCTGTTTAGGAATTATATGTGTATTAATATGATATTTATTAATAATTGATTTTAGTTGAAATTTTGCCCGTTAATATCCTAATATCTCTTATCCAATCTTAATTTTTGTTGTAATAAAGCTTTAATTCCTAAAATTCCATCAAATGGAATAGAGAACTCATCTGGTGCAACATGAAAATCAAAATATATTTTATTAATTGGAAATTTGATCAAACCTAAAGTTCTCAAAGCATTATCAGTAATTCCTGATATTAGGATTTTATTATCAGTATCTATTTCCCTAGATAATAATGTGTTATTCTTAATAATGTTTAATTGAGCACCACTATCTATTAATAACTTAAAAATAGCCTTGGAATTTACATCTTGTACTTCAATATATTGTAATAAATTTTCTAACTTTAAAACATAACTATTAGCTATAACATCAACATTACTTGAATTATCATTATCTTTCGACTCTAAAAACTTATTTATTTCAAAAATTTTCTCTCTATTTACCTCACTTTGGAACGATATATTTCCTAAACCTCTTCTTACTCGTTCCTTCCCGGAAGAGATTTTAAGTTTCCCTGTTTTCTAAAACAATTTTCAATAGTATGACCCACACCTTTACATTCTGCACATACGATTCCCTTTTTGTGTTCTAAAACCTTAATTTTATTACAATTACTAATGCTATGCCCCTTTTGTGAACAAAACGCAGAGTTTTCTTCTACATCTGATGTCAACGCTTGCAATTTTCTACAATTTTTTACATCATGATTAAAACCATTACAATATTAACAAACTTTTTTATTTTCTTTATTAAATTAAAATTGTTTCTATTTTGTGGTTGAAAATTTTGCTGATAATTATTTTTCTTAGAATCGTAATTATTATTTTGCAATAATCCTTTTAATTTCCAATAAAATTTAACAGTATGGCCAGATCCATCACACCATTGACATTTATATTGTTGCTTAGCTATACTTTCTGTAACTAATATTTTAGCTACTTCACAATCAGAAGCCTCATGATCCGCAGCTTCACAAATAGTACAAAATCTAAATCTATTTTCTCCTAATTTACAAAAGTTTGTAAGATGCCCCCTTTTTTGACACCCAGAACAAAATTGTTCCAGACAATTCTGTGGAGAATGACCCACATTATTACAAATTGTACAATTGCCAATCACCGACAAATTTACACATTTAATTGGATCATGACCTGGTTCTTTACATTTATGACAAATTTCAAAATTTCGAACTATTGAACATTGAGGTGCTTTATGCCCCATTTCCTGACAAAATTGACAATGATTATTTTGCATTTTATTTAATCTACATGTACTAATAGAATGTCCCGTATGACTACAAAATTTACAGATTAATCTAATCTTATCTTTAGCAAATCGACAATTATCCGAAAAATGATCATTTTCTTTACAATATATACAAGCTGTTAAACGACAAAATAATGCTTCATGATCCCGAGCTTCACAGAATTGACAAGTCATTATTTTTAAAATACTTTTTTCTTCAACTATATCATTCCCATACATATTATTTATACTTCTGAAATCTGAATGTTTGCGTTGATTAATTTCAGCTTCTATAGCAATAGCTCTTATTGCTAAATCATCAATCGTAATTTCATTCCCTAACTCATATCTAATTTCAGACCTTAAACCTTTCCTACAACTAATTGCCGCATCATTATTCAATTGAGTTTTAAAACGTTGTTTTTCATCATTAGTAAGTTCTTCTAATTCTTCTATTTCATTTATTTTATACAATAATTCTCTTATACGATTTACATAAGATAAAACACCTTCTCCATCCGCTTGCATTATTTTACATAATTTTGCATATAACTCATGTATATCATTTTGTATTGGATATAAAATTCTTACAGATTTCAATAATTGATCAATACCCATATAGCACCCAACACTCTGGGAATATTGCTGGAATGTTGCTTTGGTAAATAAAGTAGGATAAGTTATGTTGCGGGAAGGTTACGTAACCAGCAGGCCACGGTCAGGCAACATTGCTGCGAAGGGAAATGTCCATTTTAACATTACGTCGATTCGATCGATATTCCGTACCCATCCGTGGAAAGTAATGTTATAGTAATATTGTGGTAAGGTTACATAACCCTCCAAGAATATTAATATATTCTGGAATTTTTTTTTGAGTTTTGCAGAAAAATTTCATCCGAAGGCAATATTACAGTAATATTGCAGGAGTATTGCGCAATTCTAACGCAACATTGCCGGAATATTGAAAAGTTGGCCGGTCCGAAACTGCTGGCCACGCGCTACATTCTAGTAATATTGTGGTAAGGTTACATAACCCTCCAAGAATATTAATATATTCTGGAAATTTTTTTTTGATTTTGGCAGAAAAATTTCATCCGAAAGCAATATTACAGTAATATTGCAGGAGTATTGCTAAATGCTACCGCAATATTGTCGGCATATTGAAAAGTGGGCCGGTCCAAAACTGCTGGCCACGCACTACATTCTAGTAATATTGTGGTAAGGTTACATAACCCTCAAAGAATATTAATATATTCTGGAAATTTTTTTTTGATTTTGGCAGAAAAATATCATCCGAAGGAAATATTAGAGTAATATTGCAGGAGTATTGCAAAATGCTACCGCAACATTGCCGGCATCTTGAAAAGTTGGCCGATCCGAAACTGCTGGTCATGCACTACATTCTAGTAATATTGTGGTAAGGTTACATAACCCTCGAAGAATATTAATATATTCTAGAAATTATTTTTTGATATTGGCAGAAAAATTTCATCCGAAGGCAATATTACTGTAATATTGCAGGAGTATTGCAAAATGCTACCGCAACATTGCCGGCAACTTGAAAAGTTGGCCGGTCCGAAACTGCTGGTCATGCACTACATTCTAGTAATATTGTGGTAAGGTTACATAACCCTCGAAGAATATTAATATATTCTGGAAATTTTTTTTTGATATTGGCAGAAAAATTTCATCCGAAGGTAATTTTACAGTAATATTGCAGGAGTATTGCGAAATTCTAACGCAACATTGCCGGAATATTGAAAAGTTGGCCGGTCCGAAACTGCTGGCCACGCGCTACATTCTAGTAATATTGTGGTAAGGTTACATAACCCTCCAAGAATATTAATATATTCTGGAATTTTTTTTTGAGTTTTGCAGAAAAATTTCATCCGAAGGCAATATTACAGTAATATTGCAGGAGTATTGCAAAATGCTATCGCAACATTGCCGGCATCTTGAAAAGTTGGCCGGTCCGAAACTGCTGGTCATGCACTACATTCTAGTAATATTGCTAATGATTTCAACAATATCTCACAATACTACTGTAATACTATTTAGGGAACCATTTTTCTGATATAGTATATTAAAATATATTATAATATTAATATTATATATAAATATATACAACAAAAATTGTATTATAGTATTTTTTCCGTAAGTAATTTACTATGATGTTTGAAAAAAGATTCCAGAAAATAATATATACTATAAAATTATACAATAACATAATAAAGATCGCAGCGAACACTTTTTAAATAGTTAATTAAACTTCTTATAATATATAGAATTCTTATCGCAATATTATTTGTCTTCTGTAAAAGAGAAAAGCAAAATTTCGAAAAATATTATGATTACTACAATTTTACTACAATACAATAGGGAGAAGCTTTCCTGTAGAAGACAATTTTCAAATACCTTATTAACATTCTCATAACAGTTTACTATATTATTTTCTGAAACCGAGAAGAAACAGGTTCCAGAAAAATCACGGTTCTAGAAAAATTAGGCAATCTTACCTGAACGCGCTACTACGCGCAGCACCAATTTATAATACGAAGAGTTATCGTGGAACGACTAGGAAATCAAGTTAGCAGTGGGTCTCTCTCTCTCTTTCTCTAAGGCTCGTGATCCCCAGTGAAATATGTGGTAAACACCTGCTCGTAGTTACTTTATATGACCGGCTGAACCATCCCAAACGCCTCTTGGGCTCCTAGTTTGGGGCGACTGTCCCTACTAGATCTCGAGGTCATTCAAAACGATCCGGTTCACCTAGTCCTCGGATCGGATTAAGGGACTGTGAGCCACATTAATTGTATTCTTCGAATGCCCTTCCTGAGCGTTGCGGTAGTGTAGAGTGCGTATGCCCTCCGGTGATCTGGGGTGGTCTAAAAAATATCGGCAACTTCACTATCGACGATAGCGAAAGAAATGCTTACAACAGGCCACAAAGCCTATTGTGAACGGGATGCCAACAGCACAGCCATCTTTCGATATTGTTCTGCCCACGCGGATTCCGGTACAGCTACCGATGATCGTCAACCGCACACGACGATGTCCTGTCGTTCTCTCCAACGTCTTTGCGGCTGTACGACGCACTTTTACGTCGAAAATCCTACCGCGATAGAGAACGCATAAGCAAATACGATCATATTAAACATTTGTCTCCCGACTCGGACGAAATCATAGATGATGCATCTGTATTACGTGAGACTAGGCGTTTATGTATTATGCACGCACCATGTTGACTGTCTCTCGCCAAGATCTCTGGAGATTTCGGGTCTCGCGGCATTATGTGATCCTCGACGATTAACAGTCGTACGGCGCTTGAATCAGGCTACGACCAGCTGACTCGTGTGTTTCTGTAACGAAACCACTAGCTGGTTAACCCTTTTTAGACCACACTCGTTATCTTCCTCCCCTTCCGAAAAATATAACAATATTAATAACGTATTAACACATTATTACCATAAAGATTATACAGATATTAATATCATATCGTATGACCTATCAATCTCTGAAAACCAATTAAAGAAATATACAAACTACGTTATGATACTGATAAGGTTCTGGAAACATACTACAAAATTACAACAATTTAATTGAGGGTAAGATTTTTCGCCTAAAGCAACTTCAAAATCTTCTAATAACACTTTGCAATCTTATTCAAATATTCTTGCATTATTCCATAGAGAAAGAAGATCTTCTATGAAATCCAAACAGTATAATTTAGCTATATATCATTATTGTAATTATCCTGTTTGCAAGCCTACAAGCGATTATAATTAGGGCGAAAATTCTACATATAGGTTAATTTTAAAAATTTTCTGTCGTATTCTGCTAACATTTGATAAGTGCCGAATGGCGCGGAATGTCCTGATCCTGTGTCGATACTCCTCGTGGAGTAATAGCTATTATTTTTGCATTAAAAGCGTCTTTGGCCGCTGCACTCGTGCAATCATGCAATTGCTACTTGCCTTACCAGAGAATCGATATGTATTAATATGTACAGGGCATTAATATTAGGCATTAATATGTACAGGGGTGGGCAGGGAAATAATTATACATGATTTACTTTACAAGAAAAAGAGAAGCGTTCATTTTATCCAATTGCAAGAATTTCAGTCATTACCGTGGTAGAATAGGCAACTTACTTATTCGGCTTATTCTAATAATTCTTATTAATATATTACATAAGATAGAAATTATTCTGGGAAAATCGAAAAGCAATTCAGCTATATATTATAGTTCAACTATATATTATGATTTTATAAACGTTATGCAAGTCTACCACAATGTAATTAGGGGTAAAGCTCTTCAAGTCAGCCAAAATTAAAATACCCTTGCGACAAAAATTTCGCAAATTTATTACAATATTATTAAAATATTTCAAAGAATAGAAATTTTAATTTGAAAACCCAAAAAAACATGCTAGAATAAGCTATTCATCTTACGGAATTGCGAAACATAATAATAATATTATTACAATATAATCACAACCACCAGATGTTGCGAATCTAATAACTTTGAAATATTCTAGTAATGTTATCGTAGCAATTTGTAAAAATACTGTAATATTACTGCAATATTAATATTCTTCGAGGGTTACGTAACCTTACCACAATATTACTAGAATGTAGTGCATGGCCAGCAGTTTCGAACCGGCCAACTTTTCAATATTCCGGCAATGTTGCGGTAGCATTTTGCAATACTCCTGCAATAATACTGTAATATTGCCTTCGGATGAAATTTTTCTGCGAAAATCAAAAAAAATTTCCAGAATATATTAATATTCTTCGAGGGTTACGTAACCTTACCATAATATTACTAGAATGTAGTGCGTGGCCAGCAGTTTCGGACCGACCAACTTTTCAATATTCCGGCAATGTTGCGGTAGCATTTTGCAATACTCCTGCAATATTACTGTAATATTGCCTTCGGATAAAATATTTCTGCAAAACTCAAAAAAAAATTCCACAATATATTAATATTCTTGGAGGGTTATGTAACCTTACCACAATATTACTAGAACGTAGTTTGTGGCCAGCAGTTTCGGACCGGCCAACTTTTCAATATTCCGGCAATGTTGCGGTAGCAGTTTGCAATACTCATGCAATATTACTGTAATATTACCTTCGGATGAAATTTTTCTGCGAAACTCAAAAAAAAAATTCCAGAATATATTAATATTCTTGGAGGGTTCTGTAACCTTACCACAATATTACTAGAATATAGTTTGTGGCCAGCAGTTTCAGACCGGCCAACTTTTCAATATGCCGGCAATGTTGCATTAGAATTTCGCATTACTCCTGCAATATTACTGTAATATTACCTTCGGATGAAATTTTTCTGCCAAAATAAATGAAAAATTTCAAGAATATATTAATATTCTTGCAGGGTTATGTAACCTTACCATAATATTACTAGAATGTAGTGCGTGGCCAGCAGTTTCGGACCGGCCAACTTTTCAAAATTCCGGCAATGTTGCGGTAGCACTTTGCAATACTCCTGCATTATTACTGTAATATTGCCTTCGGATAAAATTTTTCTGCAAAACTCAAAAAAAAATTCCAGAATATATTAATATTCTTTGAGGGTTATGTAACCTTACCATAATATTACTAGAATGTAGTTTGTGGCCAGCAGTTTCGGACCGGCCAACTTTTCAATATTCCGGCAATGTTGCGGTAGCAGTTTGCAATACTCATGCAATATTACTGTAATATTACCTTCGGATGAAATTTTTCTGCGAAACTCAAAAAAAAAATTCCAGAATATATTAATATTCTTGGAGGGTTATGTAACCTTACCACAATATTACTAGAATGTAGCGCGTGGCTAGCAGTTCCGGACCGGCCAACTTTTCAATATTCCGGCAATGTTGCGGTAGCATTTTGCAATACTCCTGCAATATTACTGTAATATTGCCTTCGGATGAAATTTTTCTGCCAAAATAAAAAAAAAATTTCCAGAATATATTAATATTCTTCGAGGATTATGTAACCTTACCACAATATTACTAGAATATAGTGCGTAGCTAGCAGTTTCGGACCGGCCAACTTTTCAATATTTCGGCAATGTTGCGGTAGCAGTTTGGAATACTCGTGCAATATTACTGTAATATTACCTTCGGATGAAATTTTTCTGCGAAACTCAAAAAAAAAATTCCAGAATATATTAATATTCTAGGAGGGTTCTGTAACCTTACCACAATATTACTAGAATGTAGTTTGTGGCCAGCAGTTTCAGACCGGCCAACTTTTCAATATGCCGGCAATGTTGCATTAGAATTTCGCAATACTCCTGCAATATTACTGTAATATTACCTTCGGATGAAATTTTTCTGTCAAAATAAAAAAAAAATTTCAAGAATATATTAATATTCTTGCAGGGTTATGTAACCTTACCATAATATTACTAGAATGTATTGCGTGGCCAGCAGTTTCGGACCGACCAACTTTTCAATATTCCGGCAATGTTGCGGTAGCATTTTGCAATACTCCTGCAATATTACTGTAATATTGCCTTCGGATAAAATATTTCTGCAAAACTCAAAAAATAATTCCACAATATATTAATATTCTTGGAGGGTTATGTAACCTTACCACAATATTACTAGAACGTAGTTTGTGGCCAGCAGTTTCGGACCGGCCAACTATTCAATATTCCGGCAATGTTGCGGTAGCATTTTGCAATACTCCTGCAATATTACTGTAATATTGCCTTCGGATGAAATTTTTCTGCAAAACTAAAAAAAAAATTCCACAATATATTAATATTCTTGGAGGGTTATGTAATCTTACCACAATATTACTAGAATGTAGTTTGTGGCCAGCAGTTTCGGACCGGCCAACTTTTCAATATTCCGGCAATGTTGCGGTAGCAGTTTGCAATACTCATGCAATATTACTGTAAAATTACCTTCGGATGAAATTTTTCTGCGAAACTCAAAAAAAAAATTCCAGAATATATTAATATTCTTGGAGGGTTCTGTAACCTTACCACAATATTACTAGAATATAGTTTGTGGCCAGCAGTTTCAGACCGGCCAACTTTTCAATATGCCGGCAATGTTGCATTAGAATTTCGCATTACTCCTGCAATATTACTGTAATATTACCTTCGGATGAAATTTTTCTGCCAAAATAAATGAAAAATTTCAAGAATATATTAATATTCTTGCAGGGTTATGTAACCTTACCATAATATTACTAGAATGTAGTGCGTGGCCAGCAGTTTCGGACCGGGCAACTTTTCAATATTCCGGCAATGTTGCGGTAGCACTTTGCAATACTCCTGCAATATTACTGTAATATTACCTTCGGATGAAATTTTTCTGCGAAACTCAAAAAAAAAATTCCAGAATATATTAATATTCTTGGAGGGTTATGTAACCTTACCACAATATTACTAGAATGTAGTTTGTGGCCAGCAGTTTCGGACCGGCCAACTTTTCAATATTCCGGCAATGTTGCGGTAGGATTTTGCAATACTCCTGCAATATTACTGTAATATTTCCTTCGGATGAAATTTTTCTGCCAAAATCAAAAAAAAATTTCCAGAATATATTAATATTCTTGTAGGGTTATGTAAACTTACCACAATATTACTAGAATGCAGTGCGTGGCCAGCGGTTTCGGACCGGCCAACTTTTCAATATTCCGGCAATGTTGCGGTAGCATTTTGCATTACCCCTGCAATATTACTGTAATATTGCCTTCGGATGAAATTTTTCTGCCAAAATCAAAAAAAAATTTCCAGAATATATTAATATTCTTCGAGGATTATGTAACCTTACCACAATATTACTAGAATGTAGTGCATGGCCAGCAGTTTCGGACCGGCCAACTTTTCAATATTCCGGCAATGTTGCGGTAGCATTTTGCAATACTCCTGCAATATTACTGTAATATTTCCTTCGGATGAAATTTTTCTGCCAAAATCAAAAAAAAATTTCCAGAATATATTAATATTCTTGTAGGGTTATGTAAACTTACCACAATATTACTAGAATGCAGTGCGTGGCCAGCGGTTTCGGACCGGCCAACTTTTCAATATTCCGGCAATGTTGCGGTAGCATTTTGCATTACCCCTGCAATATTACTGTAATATTGCCTTCGGATGAAATTTTTCTGCCAAAATCAAAAAAAAATTTCCAGAATATATTAATATTCTTCGAGGATTATGTAACCTTACCACAATATTACTAGAATGTAGTGCATGGCCAGCAGTTTCGGACCGGCCAACTTTTCAATATTCCGGCAATGTTGCGGTAGCATTTTGCAATACTCCTGCAATATTACTGTATTATTACAAAAAACCGATATTTTTTATTAAAAAAAAAAATTATAATATATTAATGTTCTGGGAATGTTGAATAAGCTTACTACAATAGTACTATAACATTACTTTCCACGGATGTGTACGGAATATCGATCCAATCGACGTAATGTTAAAACGGACATTTCCCTTCGCAGCAATGTTGCCTGACCGTGGCCTGCTGGTTACGTAACCCTCCCCCAACATAACTTATCCTACTTTACTTACCAAAGCAACATTCCAGCAATATTCCCAGAGTGTTGGGTGCTATATGAGTAGATTTGATATTATTATGATTCAATGCTTGACCTACTTCACCACTCAATCGAGGAAACGCAGAACGTGGCAGCAGTCGCAATTATTCAAAGTTTTAATTGTACCCGTCTGTACCTTTTCACATGCTGCAATTTGGTCAAGTGTTTATATAAATACATATATATTTATAATCCTCCCCCTTTAAAACGCTTATTTATTTATTTCTAATCGGTTGCTTTTTATAAAAGAACTTGCCAATTTATTTATTGATATCATAACTTTCTTTTGTTAAAATTATATAAAATATACATTAAGGAGTCATATAAGTTATGTAAAATCTAGGCGTAGTAGTAGTAAAGAGATAATGACATTTTTCAAAGCAAAATTTTACATTTAGTGATTTATCTCTTAAAAAACTTTCTCCTTTCTCTCGTACGCTTCCTTCCTCTCGTTCAGCGGTAATCTCATGCCCTGAAAAGCGCGGATACTACGGATACGCGGGTGGTGAAGCAGGTGAAACTCCTAGACTTGATATAACTCACTGTGAGACTCGCTGTGAAAACTATGGAAAATGCTCGTTGCTGCTGTGAGGTATGCTAACGTGCGACTGCCCGCTCGCGACCCATCGCTCGTCCTCGCGCTCTCATACACGTACACATACATCGGCTTCGGTGGTCACGTGACTCGCCGCGGTAGTTACAATTTACGTTTTACATTTTCGCCTTGTTTTACATTTCCACATACTTTATAATACTCCTCCTTATTCTACAACAGATAATTATTCCTCCTGCACAACATTTACTATTTACATTTATTTTTCTTAAATTCTCTCCACGGCATACTAGAATGATTCATCTCTCACTTCATTACTCGACTTTCGGCTCCGGCATATTATTTTCCTCGCTCATACTGTTGCCGATGTGGAGAGCCCTGGCGCCTCCACTCCGTCCGCCAATATCATTCCTGCATACGTACTGTGGGGGCTCGGTAGCCTCCACTTTCTCGACAGTATGCTACGGCCGCGTCGCGCTGTCTCTCTCGCTCTCATACGCGCTCACCTTTCACTCATACATACGCGCTACTCGAACGTATACGCTAGTTGCTGCGGGCCGCCTATAGTCTCGCGCTGCGCGCCATGCGCTCGCCGCTTTGGCCGTCGCCTTCTGGTTCTTGGTGGTGTCATGGCGGCGGCTGCAGCCCGTCGGCGCGCCTGCTGGCTCTGCGCGCCGCGAGCGGCCACGTGTGGTAGCCGGTGGCACTTCTACTTCATGCGCTCTCTTGCAGCTCGGCGGCCGTGACGTCACAGCGGCGACTGGGCCGGCTGCTGTTCTCCTCGTGCGTTCCCTCTCCTTCTCTCTCCTATTTCTACGACGCGGCTCGGTGCGGGCACCTGGCTGTGGCTCGGTATATGGTCTCTCCCCTGTAAACACCCGTGCGTTAGAGCATATTCATTCTGCTCGGTCTCAGGTGTCTGCAGGGTAGCTACCCGGCTCTAACGACGGAATCTCCGTCACAACTAATACCACAAAAAATATTGATTATTCATCCATTTATTTAATAATCATAAATAGTATTTTTGATGTGAAACATCTATAGGCGCGCCTTGCAGAGGAGTAAAACAGTATATGAAAACAAAAGAAAATTCCGACCAAAAAAAATCCGAAAAACATATGGTGGAGCGTTCTAACCGCTTTCTCCTCTCCGTCTCCGCATACAGCAAGCTTGTCGCATGCCGAGTCCTCTCTTCCCGGCTATGCGACGGCAGCTCGTAGCAGAAAAGCATAAGAAATTAGGAAAATGCAGAAGCGCGACAAAGACAAGCTTTCCCTCTCCACTATTCTCTCGTCTCCCACTGTGACCGATGCGAACCTTCGAGATTGGGCTGTTGACAGAAAAAAAGGTCAGACCCATCGATAGTCAGTACAAAAAAAGAGTCGGAGACAGAGTGAGAACGAGAGAAAATTGAGGGAGGGAAAGTCTGTCTCAGTCGCCTTTATGCATTTTCCTATGCTTCTCATTCGTGTGTGTGTACGCGTCTGCGTGTGCGCGCACGTATTTGTGTGCATGCGTGCGTGCATGTGCATATGTATGTATGTGTGTGCGTGTGCGTGTGCGCGCGCGTGTGTGTGCGTGTGCGTTTGTGTGTGTCGCGTTTAGTGCTACCACGAATTTGAATGAATTCGATTATTATCACAAAATTTTTAAGCTACATAGCGCTGTAATGCCAATTACTATATATACAGATTAGAGCCAGGTTTTCCTAAGTGCAAAATGTTACAGGGAGGAATGATATTGAAAAATCGCGAAATTCTCGCATTGCACGTCTAACTATAAAACCATTAAGTACGTCAAATATTCTAACACTTCCTTGAATATCGTTTAAATTTGATATTTTTTATGGATGAAAAAAATTTTTATTTTTTTTCATTTTCTTCCTTTACGATAAACTTCTTTCGATAATTATCAAATTCGATGTTTCACATCTGTCAGCTGTCCCGAGACAGCTCACTTTTTTTTAATTTATGATTTAAAGGTGTTTTACCCCTAAGTTATCTCCAAAATCAAAATCGGAGCTTTTGTGTTATCGAATCGAACATTTACACAAAGTATCATATTTTTTTTAAAACAAAACATAACAATATTAATCTAAAAAAACTTATCTGACTCAATGTATGCGGCATTTTTTATGAACAAATAGAACTAAAATCGGCAAACTACAACAATAACTGATAAAAAAAATTGATCCAATGATATGGTTATTTTCGTCCTATCCTTACTACAAACTTTCAGGTGAAATTTTCACCGATTTTTCGTTCAGTATACATTTTCATTAGATTCTTAATCAATTAGTGACTATTTTCGAAAAATTCGAACTTAGAAAATTTAAAAAAATTGTACCATAATTACCCAAGTCCGAAATTCGTGAAAATTTTAAGTTCAAATTTTTAAAATATTGTCAACGATTCATTAAGGACGGCCCTAGATATATAAAGAACGAAAAATCGGTAAAAATCAGTTAGATAAGATTTTTGGTTGAGATGTCACCTGCGATATCATCTGAGATCTCACCTGAGATTTCATAATAGGGATTCTATCCCGGAATATCCGATTCCGTCGTTACTGACTGTTTCTTGTTATAGGGTTATTGTTGAAAATGTTGAGAGTATATTGTCTATATGCATTGAATGGATTATAACGAAACGGAATTTATTGCCATGCCTAGTTAGGTTCTTCTAGTGCTTTTTTTGCCGTTGATAAATAAATTCTACGTTAGCAGCAGAAACGCTTTCAATTAATCCTATTTCAAAAGATATACATTTATATAATATATTTAATAGATGTTTGCTATAACTTGTTTATTAAATGTATTGCACTCCTCTTAAAAGTAATAAAATCCGCCCCTTTCCACAAAAAACCTTTTCAAGGTCAAAGGTTGGCAAGTATACGATTGGTTCTTTATTCAAATTAAAGATTAATTTTCAAACTTTCCACAACCCTTATGTAGTCAAATGTCTATGTGCTTATTCTATCATCTAAATTAAATATTTTTAAATTCTCTATAAATCTTATAACCCCTTGACAAGGCTTTATTCTATAAATACATCAACTTGGAAAATCTAAAACTCTCATCAATGAAATATCTATTTTCGTAAACAGCTTCGCATTAAGGGTCCATTGCACCGACAACCATTTTTTTAGTATCACTTCACTAACGTTGATTTTAGGAAAATTCCAATTTTAATTTTCAGAAAAGAAAGTTGTGATATCAATAAATAAATTGGCAAATTTCTTTTATAAAAAATCAATCGCATTCAAATAAGTAAATAAATAAGCGTTTAAATGAGGGAAATAATGTACAGAATAAAAATTAATTATTATACTATGCCTACAGCTTATAACGGTCGCATATATAATACGCACGTTATCGCCTCTCCGAGCGTAAGCCGTATTGAATTGTATTAATGCTTATTTGTTTTCTAGCGACCACCAGTGGACACTAGCACACAAGAGAGACAGAGAGAGCGAGAGAGCGCCTTATAGTAGGCCGATATTAAGAGAGAGCGTTCATTAGTAGGCGACGTTGCCGGCCCATTTCTCACGCGCTGCCAAAATATGACAACGCCGGGTCAAGGGCCGGAGCGTCTTTCCGTATCGCGCGCGTATTGGCCTTCAGTATTGCGGTAGCGCCCTTCAGTATTCCGTACACGCGACCCCCACGTCCGTGCTTTCTTTTGTACACCGCTTCCGTACGACGTGCGATGCACGAGAGACGACTCACTCCGTCCGCCTGCTACCGGAGCCACGCTACCCACGACGACCCGAGTGTGAGCCTGGACGACTGCAGCGAGCCAGAGCAGATTACGACCTCCCGGCACCAACGTGCGACTGTAAGTGCTAACTCTCTCTCACTCTCGGTATTCGGGCGATCGAGCCCGATCTCTCTCTCTCTCTCTCTCTCTCTCTCTCTCTCTCTCTCTCTCTCGCAGTGTGCGGTGGTGCACACACACTCGTTCGTGCGAGCCCTGTACATATCTTTCATCATAATATATTTTCCTTTAGTTTTCGTACATTCACGCGTATTCATTTATTAGCAACCCCGTCCCCTGCCGCGTTCGTCCCGTGTATACGCACGGATACCACGAGCCAGCCTGGACGTGTTGATCACGAGGAGACTGCAACTAGAAATAATAAACGTGGCTGTATTGGCCACGGTTGTACACGACCGGTTGCTTCGAGAACGGTAATCGAGCCGTTACAAATGGCGCCCTAACGTTTATGTGGCTAATAAATAATTGAGTAATCGTGAATATTTTCTCGAATATTTTCCGTAAATTTTTCTAGCATCTTTCGCACAATCTCCGCAATACTCATATTCGTTCTCATTGCATCAATTACGCGGTCGAGAAAAATTATTCGTAGAATAATTTTATTCTCGAACGAGCAACCGTATTGAAGTATTTTTCGAACATAAAGTCGACGAGAGCGCGTCGCAAGACATTAGCGTGTTTGTTTACACTCGAGCACTGAGTCGAGAGCTCGAGGCACGCGCCGCTCTCGCGCACACGAACATTAGTGTATAAGCGTACAACAGACAAATAACCGTCGAGTACTGCTACTCGAAAATTTGTTTGTGCGATTTTTGTTCGACGCGTTCAGGTAACCCGTCTATAGGCAAGCGAAAGCCGATCGACCGAGCGGTGAAGACACTGCCGCTGCGTACTGTACTTATGTTTGTGTCGCGCGCGCCGAGCCATTGCTCGACTTGATAGTGTCGCCCGCCCGGTCAAAAATAGGACTTTTCGCCTATAGATTGAGAGAGGCAGTGAGCATTATTAAACGCACGCCTAATACTACGGCCGCGCGATTCTCACTGTGCATTTCGAACGCTTATTTCTTAGTATTTGTCGACTGACTCTCTCAATACTATAGCCGTATAGTAATTGCGTATAATATTATTCACAATATTATTTATTTATGTAACACTATTTTATTATTTGTAATATTTGTAACTTGTATTATTTTTATGTAAACTTGAAATTATTTTCGCACTTATTTTTTTGCGATTATTCGATATTTCGTGTGCGAATAATTTCGATTTACAGTATTGTTTTTCCGTGTTGTTATTTACGTCTAACGATTAGTGGTAAACTCGTTTTTTTCCCGTGTTTAGCATCTCTACGTAATAAATCGTACGTGAAGTTCAACATTTGTTTTTATATTTCCTTCGTGTATTGAGAATAATTTTTCGATTGTAGACATGCCACTATCTGAGTCGTTATTGATAGACAGAGGTATAGTCGATGATAATAAACTACGCTTATATAAATATTTCATGGGAGAATATAGCGCGGAAGACTTCGAATCTTCTGTAATTCCGGTAGATGCAAAATTTTTACATCGACTACGCAGGTCACAACGCGATAAGTATATTTTAGAATCGATGCCCGCGGATCTCAACAATTTTCTACTACGCAACAATAATTCAGATATGGTACATATTTTAGACGTTAGAAGTGACCCAGTTGATTTACCATCAACAAGCTACAACGAAATTATTAGAGCAACGACGAATAATTTTGTACAGCAGAAGAAGTCATTCAGACAATCGTCTGGAAATTCGTATATCAATAATCACGAATTTAGACCGACGACAGCCGACGAAAAACGAGACTCGGACGACGAAAGCCAGCATAGCTCACATCATTCCGAGCGCAGAGCATTGGAGAATCTGGACGTACGAAATAGCAAATTTGTGACGTCACTCAATGGCTGTATTTATGTCGTGCCGAAACCAATTGCAGACGATATTAATCATTACAAAGAGATGGCTAAAATGCAGAAAAAGTCGCTGACGCAGACATTAGAAGTATACGAGCAGACGCTTAAGAAAATCTTAGAAGAAAAGCAAGAACTTCAAGCGACTGTGCAGAAGCACGAGCAAAAATTTAAGAAAGCTCACAACTTTATGCAAAGCCTGATGGAAGAAAACGCTCGACTGGAGGACTTATTGTCTAAAGAGAAACAATTCTCACGACATCCTAATACTCAATCGGCTAACTCCAATCGTCATGTCAACTTTAATGACTCATACTCAAAGTGGTATTTTACGTCTGAAGCCGTTTCAACACTCATCGACACCGGTGTGTAATTACTTGAATTGTTTTCGACTAATTAACCCAACAGCTGGCCCTAAGTCGAACAACAACACGCAACACACACCACCGATGAATGCGGAAGCTCAGCCGACGGCAGAACTGCCACAAGCAAATCATCGGTCGACATCAGAATGGCGATATTCACAAGGAGCATACAACCCCCGCCAGGACGATAGATATGTCTAGGAAGGATGCCGAGTCAACTAAATCGTCTGATTCCGGAGGAAGTCATGGATATCGGAGACCAAATTATTTTATTAGAGATGTTGAAGATGCGCTCAGACTGGCTCGCCCACGTCTGTTAGATGAAGAGTTATTAGATGGACTCTCGCAGCTACTATCCGGCGGAGCCTTGAAATGAGCTCGTGTCGAACGGCCGAAATGGAGAACCTGGAAAGACTTCTGCAGAGAAGCCAGGTTTACATACGGCATGCCCGACCAAGAGCGGTCGAAATATTGATAGAAGCAAGCGAGAGAACGCAAGGCCCTAATGAGAGCGTAAGTGACTATTACGTCAGCATGGTCACTCTCTTCGACCACATGTGAGCTGACACGCCAACTGGACAGAAGCTCGACATCTTATATGCAAATATGGCTCCGGTACTAAGTCTGATCTTCGGAAGAAACGAGGTGAAGACCCTAGATGAATTCCGGTATAAATCCCTTATGGCCGAAAGAAGAACAGCTATGGGCATCGGACGTGTGCAACCTCCAGCCCCAGACCAGGCGACACCCAATTGTAAGGGAAAAGCCAAAAAGGGAAAAGTAGAAGAGGTGTCTACTGCACCCCTTAAGGGGTTATGACAGGGTTAGAATTATGAAAATATCTATTTTTTTTTATTCACTTTTTTCACAGTTAACAGTCCGTAGAATGTGGTCCTGAAAGCCGTTTTTTTGCTAAAAACGTTTTCCTCGAAGATATAGACAAAAAACTAATAAATCTGTTTCAAGTAAATTTTTGAAAAATCGTGATTTTTAAATATTTTAATTAGGACAACTTATCTAAAGGATTGTTCTACCACACCTTTTAAAGAGTAATTTCATGAGAAATCTTACTGAAAATACGACTTCAAAACCGTTTTACAAACCGTTTCTTTCTCAAGATTTATGAATTTATTTCCGTAAAATATAATAAAATCCGTAAAATTAATTTTTCTATGTGTGATTTTATGTTACTAAACTCAATTTGTTAAAGTAAAGGCATTCAACAAATTTGAATTTGCCACTCGAACAAGTTGTGCCTCACAGCGTCCGGTCGAGAATGAAGACCGGTCGAGAATGAATTTGATCGGTATAGTAGAATTTTCTGTAAAGCAGCAGAAAGCAGCCAAACAGCTGTTTTTCATCCAAGACACTAGATCAGTGCAGTTAGTCTGCTAGCTGCTGTAACAATCCTTATAACCTCAGTGGTGTAAGGTGTTGTAAAAGTGCAAGAGCTTGTGCAGAGTACAAAAATTATTCAGATAAGTATTGGAAATTAATTAGTAATAATTTCTTTGTTAGTTTATTTTTTGCTTTTAGGTATATGGGTACACGCCAGCAAGATGGAAGTTTATATTATCTATCTGGATTATTGTTTTGCATGCTTTTCAACAACTTGAAGTATATTTAATAATGTTAAGTATTGCATGTAACTGTAATTCATAAGCTTAACTTGATTATGCATAGGTAACGAAAAATTTTATTTTATTTTTAGCTTCTAACTACTATTATCACCCAGTATGATATGCGCGTACCACCAAATATACTTTAATGTATATATATTTGAGTACCAAAAGCAAATCAAGGTATGCCAGATAGTTTCTGTAAGTATAGCTGAGTTCATTTGAATGATTTACATTATAAACTTTAAATGCCTTTTACTCAAATTTAGCTTTTTCATGCTTTTGTGTTTGTTTTGCGGATGATTTCACATTAAATTTAGGCCAAGCGCCCTAGCTTTTTTGTGGACGTAGCTCGGCAACGGATACCGCGATTATATAGAGAAAGGGAAGCCCATATACTTTTGGACACGAAATCTGTGCGGGAACGTTGTTTATTATTAATAATACGATGCAAAAATGCATTGTTTTTTAGTTTTTCGCTTTTAACTCGTAAAATAAGAAAGGAACGTAAAAAAGTAAAGAGAGAAAAGTTGTAGCTGATTAAATTGCGAAGAAACTCATATATTGAGCGTCTCTATCCAATGAATGGACATGGAGGAAACCTCGGAAAACCGTGGAAAACACCGCAAAATCGACGTTTTTTTTAAAATTGAAAACACAGCCATTTTTTAACTTTTAAGGCTAAAATTTGGAATGAAGGAAAGGCTTTATACCTACTTTCATGTCCCCAAAAACTGGAGTGATTTGAACAAGAAAATGTATTTTTTTAGACTTGGGAAAAAAGGGTTTTGAACAGATGAAAAACGAACAGAAACGTGAGCGAAAACGGCCGAACGCGCGGCATCGTAGCGCGCTTGTATATCTATATACACTTTCTCTGCCACCACTGCCGCGCTCTCGGCCGTTTTCGCTCACGTTTCAGTTCGTTTTTCATCGATTCAAAACCATTTTTTCGCAAATCCAAAATATACATTTCGTTGTTCAAAATTTTCAACGCTGTATTCCAAATTCCAGTATGACTTCCCAATTTCTCGTGCTCGCGCACACAAAAGTGCACTAAAATCGTACATAAAAAATTCAATTTGCAATTATACAAAAAGTAATTGGCGTAGAGCTCCATTTTTTGGCGACATGAAAGTGGGTATAAAGCCCTTCCTTCATTCTAAATTTGAGCCTTAAAAGTTGAAAAATGGCTGAGTTTTCAATTTTAAAAAAAACGTCGATTTTGCGGTGTTTTCCACGGTTTTCCGAGGTTTCCTCCATGTCCATTCAGCGGATAGAGACGTTAAATATATGAATTTCTTCGCAATTTAATCAGCTACAACTTTTCTCTCTTTCCTTTTTTACGTTCCTCTCTTATTTTACGAGTTAAAAGCAAAAAATTTTAAAAAATGCATTTTTGCATCTTATTATTAATAATAAACAACGTTCCCGCACAGATTTCGTGTCCAAAAGTATACGGGCTTCCCTTTCTCTATATAATCGCGGTATCCGTTGCCGAGCTACTTTTAAGTCCACAAAAAAGCTAGGGCGCTTGGCCTAAATTAATTAATATGAAATCATCCGATTTTTATAATTCAAGTTTTGTTATTATTAGTAAATTTTAAAAACGAATAATATTTTATACAAAAATTCATAATATTAAAAAATTGAAAAATTTTAAGGAAAAATTTTATTTGTAGAGGTTGTGCCCTTAGGTGTGACCAGGTGTGACCCTCATTAGAACGCTCTAGCCAAGGGTCTGCCACTGGTGTCATAAAAGGCTTAGTCCTCTCTGTACGGGTACCCATATAAGACAGCATTAGAAAAAAATTCTACTCTCATTTTTCAAATAAACAATTTTTAAACAAAGGTAATTTTTGGCTTACGTCAGTTCATGTGTAATGATTACTTATAGTTACAAAACTTGAATCACGAAAATCGGAGCATTTTCACTGTTATCAATTCACAGTCTGTAAGTGAAGATTATCAAACTAGTCTAATAATCTCAGGTAGTTACCATTCGATTTTTATCATTCAAATTCTGCTGAAATAAGCCTTTTCTGTAGAATTACATATCTGTTCATAAAGTATTTATTTTGCAAATTTTGAATTATTATGAATTGTTCACGTTCAGCCTCCGAGATCGCCCTTTACCCTCATAAAATTTTCGGAAACACTACCCATTTTTTCACCCTAGTATTTGATGCCCAAATTTTTCTGCCCATACTCTCAGTATCGCGCGTTTCGTCGGGGACATGCGTAGGTAGCCACTACATAGTAAGCTGTGCTGTATTCTCAGAAGGTGGTGAACACATGTTGGCCTGCCACGCATTGCTACCGTTGGTGTGCGTTGATCAGCCCGGACTAGTAGGAGAATGCAAAAAAAACCTTCAGCTAAGGAAAGATAGAAGATGACACCACTCGTTTATGCTAATTATTAAAATAAACTAATATTTTGAAACTTTTATCCATGCTTGAAGATAAATTTTGTTTTTTTATGTACAATTACCTTTACGAAATTCGTCTAACTTTAAAAGAACAATAGTTACAGAGGAAACTGTAATTTTAAGTTATCGACACATAGCTTCGAGATTTTTGAAACATTCTTGATCCCCTTAAGGTGTTATGCCTGAGTTAAAACCTTCAAAAAATCGATTTTTTTTATTGACTTTTTTATAGGAAATCATCTGTGGAATACGATGCTGAAGTCCCTTTTACAAAAAAAAATTTTGTTAGAAAGCTACAGACTAAAAACTGAAGGTATGCGAATAGCTTATTTAAAAATAACCGTAATTACCGCGTTTTTATTTGTCAGTACTATGTAACTGAACATGATTATTTTTCGCGCTTTTAACGCATCTTATACATTATATATTTATCATATTTGTGTGTAAAATACAATAAAAATATCTATTATGCATTAAAAATTCGTTAAAAGATATTAAGAAAATGAGCAAAACTATGCAATATTAAATATTTGCAAAATTTCTCATTCTCATATTTGCTCTTTTTTGTTTATTTATACTGAAAATTTATAAAAAAAACATGTTATTATATATTATCCTTTGTAAAAAACGAATTAGACATAAATATTCGCTTAAAAATAAAGTTATGAAATTAACGAGTTATGAATTTGGGGCTTACCGACTGGGCCGTGCAATATTAAACTTGCTTTGAATTTTGATACCGACTTTTATTCTGCACTGCTCAATATCATTAAATAATTAATTTTATAATATTGATAGCATTTGTGGTTAAGAAGTGTAGTGCACAAGTATAAAATTTGTGACCAAAATGAGTCCAGACTCAAGAAATAGAGTTCGAGGATCATTTGATAGAAAAAAAAGATTTGGAAGAAGAAAGAGAAGATTAAAGATTTTTAATCTGAAACAACAAGAGGAATTTTCAGCATCGGCATCGACACCAACATCATTACAACAACCAAAATGAGCAACAGCAATCACTTGAGCACCTACGCCTGATACAGTTCCTTCGACATCCAGGGCACGGAGTCCAAGATCTGTTGTGTAAGCTTCATCAGGTACTTCAGCATCATTTATAAAATTAAAATCTAATTATTTAGAACTTGGTGTTATTCAAAACAGGATGTTTGATGTTTCTTTGCTTCTGCCAGGATTACAGCAGTTTCTGGCTTGTAAAGCTTATGGTGGATGTGTTAAATTTGATGAAGTTGATGTACGAGGTCTTCGTAGCAAGTTAGCCATCACCTGTACTTCGTGTAACGCAGTTGCTTTCGTTGACTCCAGCAGATAAATTGGAAAACAGAGTAACACTTATGAAGTTAACAGATGTGCAGTTCTAGCCATGAGAATTCTTGGTCATGGATACGCTGGTTTGAACACTTTATGTTGAGTAATGGATTTTCCTACTCCAATTGTTCATAGCAATTTTGACAAAATTAATCAGGACTTGAAAGAAGCATTGCAGTCATTTGCTTCAATGAAGGCAAAGCAGGAAGGCTTCGAATCATGAAGAAATTTAGCGTCAAACCAGGATCCTCTGTAGTGAACTGGGCACAGACTCAGGATAAAGAGCGGCTTCTCTTGTCAGATAGAAGAGAATTGGAGACCACACTAGAGGCACGTCCAGCCAGAAGAAAGAGAAGTCATAAGGATGACGACTTTTACACAGCTGGAGCTTTTTAAATATTACACAAAAATACTCACACACCATACACAACCTCAGAAGTAAACATAAAACATAAATCACAAAACACACACTGAAAACATTTTTATAATTTTTTTCCTGTTTATTTTTTTTTTAATTTTTGTTTCATTTTTTCTTTAATTTTAAAATCAAACAATTCTCAATCACAATATCACACATCACTTTTTAACAAGAAAAGCATTTTTATAACTTAATTATAAAAATGTTTCAAATTTAGAAAAATTACATTTTTTAATGATTTTTCATTTTATTTTATTTCAGATGACTGAACACAAATAAAGTTTTTGGACCATCCTCAAAATTTACAAAGATGACCAGGATACGCTTATCATTTATTTAAAAAAGGCCCAGGTATGAAGAAAAATTGTAAGTATATTTTTCATCATTTAATGTTCAAGAAAATTTTAAATACCTTTTTCTCAAGTTTTGAATTTTTATGATTTCAAGTCAGTTGCCGCAGGATTTCTCAGGAACCATAAGTCCAATCAGGCTGAAATTTATTAGAGAACTCCAGAAAAGCCTTCTTCACTGCTTGAACGGAGCAGAATTTGGAAAGATAAGTTTGAAGTGAATGTTATGTATGTAAACATACGTAACATTCACTATAATTGCTTATATTATAACTTATGCGTTACTAAATATTTAAAATTTTTATTTTTCAATAATCCCTTTCATTCAAACTGAGGAGAATCACATTTAGAAGATTTTCCATCCAGTTTGGTCTATATTCATCACCCGGATGCTGAGAATTCATACGGCAAAGGGAAAAATCTGATCAAATTCAATACTTCACATATGAAATTGTTTGTAAAGTAAGTATAGATATATAATTGTTTAAAAATATGTAAAATTACAATTAATATGTATACTTTAAGCAGGAAAAAGAATTTTTTTAATATTACTTATAAATAATTGTTTTTGCCTAATAACTAATAATTTGTTTTTTTTCAGGTTTAACTCAGGCATAACCTCTTAAGATTAGGTGCTTAAAATAATAAAAGTTTAAAGCTTTCAAAATTCAAAAACTCAAATCAGGTCCAGCGGATAAACCTGAAACTTGTTATGGAATCTCTGTGACTAATTTACTTAATAAAAAATTAGTTCTTTTCAATATCCAGGGAGGACGAAGTACAACCAGCTTCCAGAATACAGATGAGCGTACCTTTCTTTTTAGAACAGTATACTTTCTGCTACCTAAAAGGTAAAAAGTACACATGAGTTGTTAAACCCATCAGTCGAAAGGATAACATAAAGGATGAGAAATTTTAAGTTGATACCATTGACCATTTTTGAATAATATAATTTTCAAAATTGTAAATGTTAATATTTCAAAACTGGTCAATGGTATCAACTTAAAATTTTTCATGGTATGCTTTTGACTAATGGGCTTGACAACTCATGTGTACTTTTTACCTTTTAGACAGCAGAAGATGTACTTCCTTTAAGAACAAGGCACGCTCATCCATATTCTGGAAGCTGGTGGTACATCGTACTCCCTGGATATTGAATAGGATTTATTTTTCATTAAATAAATTAGTCACTGGGATTCCATGACAACATTCAGGTTAATAATTATTATAATTATGTTACTTTAAACCAAAAAGCTGAGTGGAAAAATTTGTACAAATACAAAAGAACAATAATAGTATACGCTTCATCAAAATTTTGTGTATACTTAATAAGATAATAATTATTATAATTTTGTTCCTTTAGTGAGTCCAAATTTAAATTGGATTATCATTAAGTCATCTCCAAAATCCAAATCTGAGCTGTTGACCGTATCTGCAAACTTAAAATAAAATTTACTCAAAGTATCATATTTTTTTAGAACAAAACAAAATAAAATAAACATTAAAAAACTTATCTAATTCAATGCAGGTGGCATTTTTGATGAACAAATAGAATGAAAGACGGTAAACTGCAGCGATAACTCAAAAAAAATGGATCCAATGATATTCTTATTTGCCGCATAATTAAAAGACCAGATTTAATTTGATAGTCTCATAAGAAATTTAAAAAAACTTAGTAGACACTACGTAAAAAGCAGCTCAAAGAAATGGACGAAGTGACTCACTTTTTTTGTTTTTTTAGCGTTTCTTGAGAGTGGTTGTAGAGTCTCGCATCTCGGGTTTTCTGAGCGGCCATAAATTTGGAGAAAGCTGTCATCGAATTTCTGTTGTGAATGGATCTATTGTTTCAGATTTCGAGTTTTCAGCGGTTTCCTGTGTATGCGCGTGCGAGAACGACCGTTGGTTTGTGGTTTGTACGGTTCCAGTCTATTCGATATTGAGTGATCTTAGATTTTGAATTTACCGCGTAAAGGAAAATTTATTCGCGACTACACCGTCGTAACGACTCGATTGGATTACGTTACAACATATAATTCCATTGCGTCCTATCCTATCTCGTAATATCTGATTCCGCCGTTCCTGACTGTACCGTGTTAGAGGGTTAATGTTAAAAATGTTGAGAGTGTTATCTACAATCCCTATTACAAAATCTCATGTGAGATCTCAGATGATATCTCAGGGGACATCTCACCTGAGACTTCACGCCAAAATCTCATCTAACTAATTTTTATTGATTTTTCGTTTATTATATATCTAAGGCCGTTCTTAATGAATAAGTGACAATTTTTGAAGAAATCGAACTTAGAAAAATTTTAAAAATTTGAACTTAGAATTTTGTCGAATTTCGAATAAATATGGTACAATATTTTAAAAATTTTCTATGTTCGAATTCTTCGAAAATAGTCAAATTTAACTAAGAATAGTCTTAAATATATAATAATCGAAAAATTGGTTCAATGAGATTTTGGCATGAGGTCTCCAGTGAGATGTCACCTCAGATATCATCTGAGATCTCACCTGAGATTTTGCAGTAGGGATACATTGAACAGATCATGACGGAGTGGAATTTTTTGCTTTGCCTGGTTAGATTATTTTAGTGAATATATTGCTGTTCATAAATAAATTCTACGTTAGCAGCTGAAACGCTTTGAATACATCCTACCTTAAAAGCTAGAAATTCATAATATATTTATTAGATGTTAACTATAACATTGTTGTTAAATGTATTGCATTCCTTTTAAAAGTAGTGAAATCTCTCCGCCAGCCTCCCCCCCCCCCTCCCAAACAAACCTTTTCAAGGTAAAAGGCTGGCAAGTATAAGGTCGTTTCTTCATGTAAAAATTAAAGATTAATTTTACGACTCTTGATAACCTTAAAGTAACAAAAATTTAAACTCTTAATAACACTTATGCAGACCATTCCAAACTCTCATTAACACTCATATAGACAAAATCAAAAATTCTAAGAGCTTACTCTAAAATTACACTTTAATTTTCAAACTTCGAGAACTCTTATGTAGCCGAAATTATAAGTGCTTTATTCTATATAGTTTGTAACGAGAGGTTAGGCGTACTATTTGAATAGCGCGCGCTCATTAGGTCGCAGGATGCGAACTTAGTAGCAAGCGACGTTACTGTACTGTGGCGAGAGACGTGCGGGGAAGAGTGGCAGAAGGCCCGCATGCCGCTCAAGGCAGATTCGATTTGACCACGCCGGTGTGTGCTTCGCGCGTTATATTCGACCTTCTGCAAAGCCACCATCGTGCCCAAGGTGCGTTATAGCCAGTACGGAGACGATCTAGAGGTGATCAAGGATACTCATCATCTGCGTGCTGGAGAAGGGACGCCATCTCCGTGCCATCCGAATCGACCTAGGCAGGGATCCCGTAGAGGTGATGGCGGCTCGAGAAAGTGTACAGAGGAAGCAACGCGTACCTCGTACCGACTGTAAGTCGAATTTCATTAAAAATCGTTTTCCTCATTAAGATCATCGAGGACGAGTGTTCTCTGCCACAGGTCTCTTTCTTAATTGAGTGCGTGCGTTATTACTCTCCGCTGTCGCGTATACGACCATTGAGTGCGGATTTTATTTATATGCAATTATTATTCAATAGACGAGACTCCGACTCACTTTTCATAATGAAATAGTCGTGAAGTTTATTCTCCTTTCCTTACTTCATACTCTCGAATAAGAACTCGTAATTTACGGAGAAGTGTGATGCTCGGGCGCATCACACATTTGTACACTGAGTAAGTGGCCAGATAGACGCGCATAGTCGTTCGCCGAGAAGCTACGCCGGGGAGCGTAAGAGCTTGTACGCAGGTAAAACTCGGTGACGCGGCGACGATCCGTAGTCGCCGAGCTAAAGCCATTTGCCCCGTTACAAGTTATTTAATTATGTAAATTAAAGATCTTGATAACACTTATATAGACAAACTACTAGGAGCTTTACTGCATACTCTTAAGACGTGTTGATATTATAATCGTTAGATCAACAAATAATATATCTTCTTTCCTCTTGTGAATAAGTGATCCAAACACAAATACTGAAAGAATATGTGATGCTCATAGATCATGTTGGAAAATAAGTCATTATGTTAGGATGCATGTCTTCTTTTATCCCGTCAATGAGTTAATAACAATCATTCAAATCATGATACTTATATATTAAGCTAAAAAATCCGAAACTCTCATGTATGAAAATATGAACGTCTAACCATCTTCGCGTTAAGGGTCTGTTGGATAGACTACCATTTTTTAGTGTCACTTCTCCTTCGATTATCTATACCTTTCAATTTACATAAATTCTCATTTTAATTTTAAGAAAAGAAAGTTATGATATCAATAAATAAATTGGCAAGTTTTTTGTTATAAAAAGTAATTGTTTTGAAAAAAATAAATAACCGTTAAAATTAAGGAAAGATTATAAATATATGTGTTCATATAAACACTCGACCAAATTATAGCATGTTAAAAGTGGATAGCCTGTACACTAAATGGGGTATCGCGTGACTGATCATAAACATACGCATAACGTGGCGCCATTCCGGGATTATTCAAAATTTCAATTGTACCCATCTGTGCATGTAATCTGTTGTTATTTATGAAAGCAACAAGTGGATGTACAGTCTACTTTAGATAGTAATTCAGAAAATCAGTTGCTAACTCCTTATTTCATGAAATCTATAGCATATATCCAGGACGATCATTTACACTGAAATATGAAATTTAAATATTCTGTTCATATAAAAAAACGATCCCAAATTTTTTTTAAAAAAACAGGAACAAATTGTAGCATGTAGAACGCAATTTTTTTATGGAAAAACTTGCCGTCTCATCCTATCATAGACAATCGATGAATTACCATATGTCAGTGTAATCAACCACTTTACAGAATATTTAATATAATTAACTTATCTTCCCATTATTCTATAATCCCTGTATTCGCGGGTACTGCTCAAAGTATTTGTGTTAAACAGTCAAGATAATGGCCTCGAATGATAACAGGAATTCTATTTTTTATTTACGTATACATTTAAATTTTAAATTAAATCTGTAAGCAGCAAAAATATAAGATTCATACATTTTAGCTTTACTTATATCCCAAATTCAGTAATATCCATATATCACCAAATACTCTGCGAATATTGCTGGAATGTTACTTTGGTAAGCAAAGTAGGATCGATTATGTTGCGGGAAGGTTACGTGACCAGCTGACCACGGTCAGGCAACATTGCTTCGTGGTGGAATGTCCGTTTTAATTTTACATCGATTCGATCGGTATTCCGTATTCATTCCTGGAAAGTAATATTACAGTTATATTGTAGTAATACTTATTCAACATTACCATAACATTAATGCATTATAAATTTTTTTCTCGATTTTTTCGAAAAAATTTTTTCCCTTTTTGTAATGTATGAATCTATCGCTCGAACTTAATGGATAATCAATAAGAACAATTACGCATCTCTTCGAGCCACTGTATTTATTAAATCTGCCAACGTTTCGAATCATTACGATTCCTCATCAGCGCTGCAGAGCCAATACAAAATATAAACAAATTAATTTTAAATAATTTAGCAAATGAATTTTACAATTAAAATTATTACCTTAATAATGATAAAAATGACACTACTAGAAACATAATTTACACCAGAACTTACAAAGAATACGCCAGCTAAAATTAAAAATTGAAACTTAAAAATCTTACTAATTATAAATACTAACAATCTTACTTTTTGCAATGACCGTACGCTTATAACAGCGTCGGTGCCACCAGATGGTGATGTGACACCGACGAGGATCAACGATCAACTAATTCCAGTCGCCGAGAACACAGATCTTTATACTAGGTACTCGCTCACTCATACACAGTATTAACAATATGTATATCATTTGAATACAATACAAATACAGATGTTCTACACGATAGTAGAAGAGTCGGTCCGCAGACCGATAATATACGGAAAACAAATCTTTCAAGGAAGTGGCACAAGTTTAATGCCATGTAGTAGGCACGAGAGCCCGCGCAGCAAAATCAATCTTTCCTTCCATGATTTCAACGTATACGCAGTAATATGGCCGGATCGTCACGTCGCAACTCCCTATATTCGATAAGTTACCGTTGAATTAAAAATACAAAACAAAATTATAATTACGAATTTATTTAACTAGATTTTAAATTTGAAATAACATTTTTATAACTTGCTTTGAGGCGGCACGTATCTTCAGCTCTATTAAGCGTGCCATTAAAATATTGAATATGTAACATCTCCGAGAACCGTCTAAGAAAAGTAGACGGTTCTTTATCCATGATTTTAATATTATCAAATTTGAACGTGTGTCCCGTCTTTATCGCATGTACCGCAATTGGAGAGAAAAGATCTCCTTTTTCTATATAGCGTTTGTGTTCTGATTCTCGATTTTTTAAAGGACGATAGGTTTCACCTATATAAGTTGAATCGCAGTCGGCACAATCAATTTTATATACAACATTCCTTGCCTAGCTTAATAAATTTATTGAATGTATTGTCAATCTTATTTACTAACAATATGTCATTCTTTTTTAATACAGTTTTCAATTTGCTGTTAAATTTCTCATAATATGGAAAGACCGCAAAATTGTTTTTAACCGTTACATTTTCATTTATTTTCGAATTGTTGTTATCGCAGCTATTATTATCATTACAGTGAACTATATTTGAGTTATCCGAATCTATGCCCATAGTTTTGTTTTGCATGAGGCCAAGATTGCGAATAATTCGCTTTTTAGAATATTTATTAATGAATTCGATCGGATAATCGTTCGCAATCAAAATCTTTTTTGCATACTCTATATTATACGAGTGGAACCGCGAATCGGATAGTAACATTTATCTATCAAGCAGGTTGTATAAAATTGCAATCTTCTGATTTTTGGGGTACTGTAAATAATAATTTATATATCTAGCCGAAGCCGTTTTTTTTCTGAAACCAGTTTGTAAAAATGTTACCATTATGCTCATAGAAAATGGTTATGTCTAGAAAATTAATACTATTGTTAGTTTCATTTTCATAAGTGAACTGTAATTTTTTGTTATAATTATTGAAAATATCAAGAACAAACTCCACCTTTTCTTTCTCAATAATCAGAAGGCAATCATCTACGTATCTATAATATAAAGGTACGCTCGCCTTAACAATGTTTAAACAGTGTGTTTCAAGCTCTTCTAACACTATATTTGCAAAGACAGGGCTCGAGCAAAATCCCATAGGAGCACCTGAGACCTGTTTATAATATCTACCATTAAATACTAAATAAGTGCAATCAAGCAAAGTTTTAATACCCTCTATAAATTTGTCCTTACAAATACAATTAATATTAGAAAGCCATTTCCACCTGTTCTCAATCGCAAAAATAATCATTTCTTTTGCCAGACTTGTAAACAGCGAGACGACGTCGAATGATCAAAACAATGTTTGGACGGTAATTTCGTATTTTTCAAAATATTCTTAAGCTGTAAACTGTTTGTAATGTTTGATTTCAGTAGAGCAAAATGTTTTGAAATTAGTTTTGATATTCATTTATCGAGAGAGTAAGTGGGGCTATTGACCGCAGAAACAATAATACGAACGGGATTGCCCGGTTTGTGTATTTTGACTAAACCATATGCTTTCGGCAATGACGTGTGCTCAATCCCTTTCGAAGACAATCCTCTAAAAGCCGGATCGCACTCCAGGACACCCCGCATACTCCAAAGGTCAATAAGTTTTTTAATGCGTTTTTTAATTCCCGCAGTAGGATTAACTTTTACAGTCCTGTAATACTTCTCATCACTGAGAGTTTCTTTTACTTTTTGGATGTATGCAGGGCGTTCAATCGCAACCGTCACGTTGCCTTTATCTGCTCTAGTAAAGAATAACTCAGGATTATTTTTCAAGAATTTTTTTGTACCGTCAAAATCTTTGGACATAATCCTCTGTCGATTTATTTTTATTTTGTGAGTTTAAGACAGATAGCACACCGTCTCGCAGTTTTCCGTCAAGGCTGCGGTTACACATGTAGAGATTTTCCAAGCTTTTAAGTATTTCAATAGCTTGCCTAAATTCAAAATCAATGCAAAAATTGAATTTCTCTCCCATCGACATGACATTATAAACAAAATTAGGAAGAGAAGCATCAGACAAATTGACAATCCATTTTTTTCTAAATTCGTCTATTTCATTTAAACAACTTTTCAATTTACTATTACTATTATTATTAAAATTATTAAAATTATTATTATCTTCTATATTGTTTGTGTCAATACGTATTTTACTGTCACGTCTATGTTCAAGAAGGTCTGAAATTTTGTTCCCATGTACCGATGTTAAATAAATTTTACGGTTTTCTTGAAAGTATGTAGAAAGCTCCACCAATTTATTAGAGAACGATTGACTAGTCAACTCAGTTATTTTATTGACGATGGAATCGATATTTTTTCGCAAAAAAGACAAATTTGTATTTAAGTCTACGATTTCTAATTTTAAGGTTTTCTTACGTAAACAATTAATATGTTGGTTATATCTTCTATTTGCGAAGCTGCTGTGAAAGTACCTACGTACGTGCAAATTCGCAATATGGTTCGGCATCAGATCTTTGGTCCGACATTCTAATAGGAATTTAAGCTGATACGTACTTTTCACTTTCTCCCGTTACATTCTGAGCAGTCTCGCAAATAGATTTTTAACTACCTCTCCAAAGTCTAAAATAATTCTAAAAATATCTCCACCTCTGAAGGAAGCAGGAATTTCCAATTAATCAATAAATTCGTCAAAAAAGTCAAAACACGAAGGCCCTATACTACTGCTAGCACGCTCGGAATCGGTCGTTGAACTTAGCTTAATTAACGAAGCTCCCCTGATGTTGTCGGCAGATTTAATAAATACAGTGGCTCGAAGAGATGCGTAATTGTTCTTATTGATTAATTTTTTCCCTATTCCAATAATACAGCAATGTTATAGGCATTGCACAATGTTATCACAACCTTACTGGAATATAATATCATACAAAGGAATCAAAGAAAAATGTTTAAAAGAAATTTCTCCAGTCGGGATTTGAACCCAACACATTTCGCTCAGTAGACTCGCTCGTTATCCACTGAGCTATTGTTTTGTTGTTGTCAAATAGTTTTGAACCTAGGTTATATTTTAAAGGCCCTCGTTTGTCTTTTATTTTAACCTACACATTAACTTCAATGACAACAACAAAACAATAGATAATAAATGAGAATAATTAAGCATCTCATTAAACCAGTAGGTTTATTAAATTTGCCGACGTTTCGAGTCGTTACGACTCCTCATCAGGGCTGTAAAGCCAGTACAAAAATTATAAACAAATGTAAATTTAAAATAATTAACTTATATAGGTGAAACATATCGTCCTTTAAAAGTCCTTTAAAATAGAGAATCAGAGCACAAACGCTATATAGAAGAAGGAGATCTTTCCTCTCTAATTGCGGTACATGCGATAGAGACGGGACATTCGTTAAAATTTGATAATATTAAAATTATGGATAATGAACCATCTACCTTTCGTAGACGGTTCTTGGAGATGTTACACATTCAATATTTTAATGGCACGCTTAATAGAGCTGAGGATACGTGCCACCTCAAAGCAAGTTATAGAAACGTGATTTCAAATTTAAAATTTAGTTCAAAAAATTCGTAATTATAATTCTGATTTGTATTTGTAATTTTATTTCAACGGTAACTGATCGAATAGAGAGACAGTGCGGGGAATGAGTGAGTGAGATGCGGATGACAGCAAGCGAGAGGAGGTGGCACACCGCTCCGCGTTCTCTTATATAGCCAACATGTATATATAGTGATTGGCTAGCGGAGCGGAGCGGCACATCCTTGGGGGAGGATCGAGAGTCCGAGCTGCTAGGCAACGATCCGGTCATACTACTACGTATACGTTGTAGTCATGGAAGGAACGATTGAATTTGCTGCGCGGGTTCTCGTGCCTACTACATGGTAGTAAACTTATGCCACTTCCTCGAAATGTATGTTTGCCGTGTATTATCGGTCTGTGAACCGACTCTTCTACCGCTGTACAGAACATGTATTGTAATCAAATTATATACATATTGTAAATCAATCAAAAAATCGAAAAAAAAATTTATAATATATGAATGTTCTGGGAATGTAGAATAAGCTTCGTACAATATTACTGTAATATTACTTTCCACGGATGGGTCCGGAATACCGATCGAATCGATGTAATATTAAAAAGGTCATTCCACTTGGCAGCAATGTTGCCTGACCGTGGCCAGCTGGTTACGTAACCTTCCCGCAACATAATTGCTCCTACTTTACTTACTAAAGTAATATTCCAGCAATATTCCCAGAGTATTGGGTGCTATATGGGTATAAATTGAATTTATACCATTCTTTTAATATACGATAATAGATTAAATTATTTTTTACAAATTCCTATTATCTTTTGAAAATAGTAACTTAATTTTGTAAAATATACATACAAATATCTAAAATGGGAATTTAGAATTATCAGAAAACTATATTTCGATTCTACAAATATTGATTCACAATGGTAAAAAGCACATTCTAAATGAAGTATCAGTTATTTGAGATTTTTATAATTTGAAAACGACGTCCATCATTGTCTATGATAGGACGAGACGGCAAGTTTTTCCATAAAAAAATTGCGTTCTACATGCTACAATTTGTTCCTGTTTTATTACAAAAAATTTGGGATCGTTTTTTTATATGAATAGAATATTTAAATTTCATATTTCATTGTAAATGATCGTCCTGGATATATGCTATAGATTTCATGAAATAAGGAGATAGCAACTGATTTTCTGAATTACTATCTAGAGTATACTGTACATCCGCTTGTTGCTTTCATAAATAACAACAGATTACATGCACAGATGGGTACAATTGAAATTTTGAATAATCCCGGAATGGCGCCACGTTATGCGTATGTTTATGATCAGTCACGCGATACCCCATTTAGTGTACAGGCTATCCACTTTTCACATGCTATAATTTGGTCGAGTGTATATGAACACATATATTTATAATCTTTCCTTAATTTTAAGGGTTATTTATTTTTTTCAAAACAATTACTTTTTATAACAAAAAACTTGCCAATTTATTTATTGATATCATAACTTTCTTTTCTTAAAATTAAAATGAGAATTTATGTAAATTGAAAGGTATAGATAATCGAAGGAGAAGTGACACTAAAAAAATGGTAGTCTATCCAACAGACCCTTAACGCGAAGATGGTTACACGTTCATATTTTCATACATGAGAGTTTCGGATTTTTTAGCTTAATATATAAGTATCATGATTTGAATGATTGTTATTAACTCATTGACGGGATAAAAGAAGACATGCATCCTAACATAATGACTTATTTTCCAACATGATCTATGAGCATCACATATTCTTTCAGTATTTGTGTTTGGATCACTTATTCACAAGAGGAAAGAAGATATATTATTTGTTGATCTAACGATTATAATATCAACACGTCTTAAGAGTATGCAGTAAAGCTACTAGTATTTTGTCTATATAATTGTTATGAAGATCTTTAATTTACATAATTAAATAACTGTATAGAATAAAGCACTTATAATTTCGGCTACATAAGAGTTCTCGAAGTTTGAAAATGTTTGTTTGGAGGGGGGGGTGGTAACACAATTTCTCACGAAGTTACGGAGTACGGTTTTCGCGCACTTCTAAATAGTTTTCACAGTTTTCCAGCGCTGGAAAAACGTGTGCCTTCGCGCTCGTGACGCGCGCAAGGTTAAACACAGTAACATAGTACTGCACCATATAGGTAAACAAAGTGCAGCCCACGCCGCGTTCGATACTATCTACTTTAAGAACACTGATTTTACAAAAATTGTGCATTAAGGCCTAACGCTAGCTGTCGCGACTTTAAGAACGCATTTCAATTATTTTTTCACATGAACTATAATAATTCAATTGAAACTTCGCAATCAAAATAATTAATAATCAAATAGACATGATTGAATCTAAGCGTAACTTTTATAACCAAATAATAACAAATCAATAATTATTTTAGTGCCTAAACAAAATTAGATTAAACTTATTAAACTAATAAACTAAATAATAAATAAGGCATAGTATAAATAAATAACAACAATAATAATCACTACATCAATACTGATAATAATTATATCATAAGTAATAAGTTAACATTTAACAACATTTAACAATAATAACTGAATTTCTTTATTTTAAGCAAACAACTTCAAAATCATGCTTTCCGAAACTTTGAATATTATTGCAATTTATTAAAATTCTCTACTCTATTTAAACAAAACACTGATTAAATAAGAGTTATATTACAAATACAATCGATAAACATTAACTTAGTGCAATTAATTGATTATTCACAAAATTTTTTTTTTGCAAATACGTCAGATAATAACATTTTATTTAGAACCAAACAAATCAATAATCAATATATAATCTTTAATTTCAATCAATAAATATTATTAATTAATTACTAATCAATTATTATTAACAATTAACTTTTTTTTCTAAATAAACTGACTGGCGTTATTCAGTAAAAAAAACATCCAAGTTTTTAAAATCCTTTTTTCTCAGCAAATAGAGTTTAAATGTCGTTCATTGTACGTCCTCACTCAAAGTCACTTCAATAAATTGCACAAAATAAACATAACAATCAAGATATTAATTGCTATTTAATTGCTACCATTTCATTGCCTTTACCTTTTTTCAATTTCAACTAAACTCAATAAACTCAATTAACCTCAAACTCAGAATTTTGTTTATCTATCACTTATCACTTTTTTTTTCAAATCTTCTCGAACATTAAGGTTATACTCATTCTCAAATAAATTAGAAAAAGGTTGTGTCATCGCTCATACAAGCAAACACTCTTTCACTACATTAACAATAGCACCACATTTTTACCAAATAATAAACAAAAATTTATATTATAGTAATAAACTTTTGAATTATTTATACTAAGATAAAAGATTAAGATTGAGATACTAACATAAACCAAATTTCAATTTGAAAGCCTAGTCTAGGCATAAACATTCTGCTTGACGCTCAACTTTTTTTTTCTCTTTTGGTTCTAACTAAATACTAACAATAATAAATAATCATTCCGACCCTTTTTTGAATCAAACATTGCATCAACCGTTTTACATTATCGACCCATTTTTGCGTTTAAAACACATCGAACCCATATTATTTTTTTTTTTTTGACAGATTGCCACGTTTTTTCTTTTTTCCCAAATAGTAATTAAATAAATAAATTCAGATCACACCCCTTTAAATTCAGATATACCCTGGTCAGCGGTCCACATTTTTCTCGTTTCAGCAAATCCAATTTTAGGTTTGTTTCTACCTTTTCTCTCGCATTTTGTTTCACCGTCTTCTCGATTTTATTATCATCATTTACTTCGATATTTTTAATTTTCTTTCACATTCGTTAAGCATTTCCAACAGTCATTATTTAAATCATCACCATATTTAGACTAGATAGCTTTGCACAAAAGAAACTTCAAATTAAGAATCTCTATACACAGAGCTACAAGCAACTACGAAGATTATCAACATGACAGGCTCAACAACAACTGAAACTGGAAAAGCCTCAACACATTTAATAACATCAATGACTGACAGCTTTACCATAATGAAATGCATCAACGGTATACCAACTTTTGATGGTAAATAACACGCACTGAGAACTTACATTCAAGATCTATGAAATGCTCATGAACTGGTACCGCCAGCTTTGCGTCTCCAATTCATGAGAAATGTTCGGCAAAAATTAACTGGTGCTGCAAGAAAAAGTATTAACAACAAAAAAGTTGACAGTATAGATGAATTAATTAAACATCTAAAACAACGTTTTAGTCCAGGAAGAGACTAGAAATATTTTAGTCACAAACTAAAGGATTCAAAAATGAGGCAAAAAGATAATGTCAGCAATTTTTACGACGAAATCTGCGTATTACTAAGCAGTGCTCGCAACGCGCTAAAAAAAGAAAAAGGTGAAGAAAATGTAACTCTATTAATATCACCATTAGAAGACGAAGCAGTAGATATTTTCATAAGAGGATTGGCACCAGCATTATCTGTTGCGGTTGATGCAACGAAGCCAAAAACGATTAAAGAAGCCTATGAAGAAGCTGTAAGTTTGGAAATAAGAATGGAAGCAAACATAATCCCAGATACAAGGCCTTACAAAGTCAGAAGAAACAATTATTACAACAATTATCAACAAAATAATGACTATCAACGCAATGCATATAATAATTACTATACACCAAGAAACTCTGGACACGTTGGATACATAGAAAATAAGCCACCAGAAAATGCAGTCGAAAATCAACAACGTTAACTAAACAACTACCAGCACAATGGACAAAAAAACTATCAACATCCGTCATATAATAACCAAAATCAACAAGGCTATTATTGAAACAATCAGAATTATAGAGGAAATTACCAAAGAGATTATCAGAATAACTAAAATATAAATTGGAGGAATAATAACAACGGGCAAGTAAAACTATCTTTAACCCGTAAAATGGTCCGTTTAGAAATTACTACAATAATAGACCTGACCAACTAGAAAACTGGAGAGCTCAATCAAACAATCAAAATCAAGGTAGCAATAATTTAAACTACCATGGGGCTCGTTACGATCCTCAGGTAGTGAGCCAAAATCAGAATCAGCAATACCAGAGGAATCAACAAGGATACTAGCAGAATTACCGTAACAATCAGTGGAGACAGAATTACTAAAATCCAAATCAACAGCAGAATCGTCAACTGCAGAAAAACGATCAAAACTGTATCAACAGCAAATGCAACAAATGAACCAGAACAAGCAGCAAGTGCAACAACAATCGTAACAACAGCCAGCTGCAATAATGAAGATACAAGTAGAAAATCCATCCCACGAGTATGTTCAGCCAACTGTAAAGATCCTCAAAAACATGACTCGGAGAATGACGAGCCAACGGTAGATACATTAAGATTACCTGAAGGAACTACTAGACCACGGCTTGAATTTATGATTGACAATGCAGCAACAGTAAATGTAATAAAACTCAATGCATTATATAATCACCATGCGAACAGTGCCTACCTTAGGAACAGTATATCTACTAATCAGAAATACGCCAGTAAAATTTCAAATTGTACATTATGATTTTCCTATTCAAGCAGACGGAATGCTTGGTAGAAATTACCTCAAAAAAGAAGAAGCAATAATTTCATATTACAAGAATGCATTAATGGTAAATAGTGATGTCATGCACCAAATACTATTTAAAGGGCATGAAGAAGAACATTTACCCAAAAATAAAAAAAAAAGAAAAGTCGACAGTTTATTAAAAGTAGAAGACACAAAAAACGAAATAAGTGAAGACACAACTGCACCAAATATTTCTGCAGTAAAGTGCACCATACCAGCAAGAACCCGACAAGTAATGCAAATAAATCTAATTAAAATTGATTTAAAAGAAGGTTACATCCCGCGTATTGACACTGGAAATGAAGATGTATTCATGGGTGAAGGAATATATATTCATGATAATAACACGTGCAAAATTTTGGCAATAAGCATGAGCCAAGAGAATGTAACAATTAAAGTAAATGCAAAAGAATTATTACCGTTTGATACGGAATCCAACTTTTTAGAGTAAATTGACAGTAAATTTGACGGTGAAGTAGTTTTAAACATTCCAGAAAGGATGGAAAAGGTAAAAGCAGCCATTAGATGAGATCATCTCAACATCGAAGAAAAAGACATAGTTGATCGCATTATTGACGATTATCTAGACAGATTTCTATTGCCCGGAGATAAGCTACCATTCATAGACATGATAGAACACAATATGCATCTAGAAGACGATGTACCCATTAACACAAAACAATATAGGCACCTACCTAAACACAAAGAAATTGTGAGGAAAAGTGTACAAAAAAATTAAGAGACAGAATAATAACTGACTCAAATTCTCCATACAATTCTCCCATCTGGATTATACCAAAAAAGCCAGACAGTCAAGGCAACCCAAGATGGAGAATGGTGATAGATTTTAGAGAATTAAACAAAAAAAAAAACAATTAGAAATGTTTATCTACTACCAAATATAACAGACATAATGGATCAGCTAGGAGGAGCGGTCTATTTTTCTATATTTGACCTGGCATCAGGGTTTCAACAAATACCAATGGCACCTGAAGATTGCTATAAGATAGCGTTTACGACAATAGATGGTCATTATGAATACAAACGTATGCCAGAAAGTTTAAAAAAATGCTACGGAAGGGTTAATGGAAAAAATTCTGCGCGGCCTGCAAAATATTGAAATGCTAGTATATTTAGATAACATCATCGTCCACAGCATAGATCTTAAACAACATGAACAAAGAATACGAAATCTCATGCAAAGATTAAGACAAGCTAAACTTGTGCTACAACCTGACAAAATTGAGTTTTTCAGAAAAGAAGTAGCATTTCTGGGACACATAATCAGTGTACGAGGCATTGAACAAAACCCAAAGAAAGTCGAAGCAATAGCAAAGCTACCACGACCAAGATGCAGAACAAACATTCAAGAAGTTTTAGGAATGTTTGGATATTACCGAAAATATATACCAAAATTTTCAGAAAAAGTAAAACCATTAACTGCATTATTACAAAATAACAAAAAGTTCGAATGGACACAAGAGTGTGAAAACGCTTTCAACGAATTAAAACAATGTCCAATTTTACAATTCCCGACTTTAAGGGGTTATGCCTGAGTTAAAATTCAAAAAAATCAAATTTTTTTTTATTTGATTTTTTAATAGCAAATTTACTGTAGAATATACTGTTGAAACTCCTTTTGCCCGAAAAAATTTCGTTACAAAATTATAGGCAAAATACTAAAAATATATAATTTGTCAAAATTAAGTATTTTTCATATTTTATTTTATGGCGCTTTTGTTTATTCAAAGCCATTACATTTTTATAGAAAATTTAACGTTAAATGTGCATACAAACTCCTTTTGATAAAAGACAGTTTTATTAAAAATAACACAAATTATTTATTTATGAATTATTGCATATAGTAAATAGCTCATTCTGATAAAAGCATAGATTTTTTTATTGTGAATGTTAAAAATAAAATAAATTTATCTGTTTCATTAATTTAATCTTTTTAATAAAATAATAAGCATGCGTGAAAACTAAAATATTTTTATAAATTACCACCTAAAAACATGGTACCATACAGCATATGGAAAAGCCAATCACTGTTTTACCAACCTAGTTAAGTTTGCTATCAGACAGCTCTTTCGTCTGCTTGATCTGCAGTCTAGTGCAAGATTGATGTTTTGAATTTTGATCTGAAGTGAAAACTTCTGAGTGTCAGTGGTGTTTAAATTTAAATAAGTATTTTGGACTCTAAATAACACATTATTTGTGAAGAACTTGTTCTTTGTGAGTGTGTTCTTTATTTTTAGGTATATAAGCTGTCAATGGCATGTGAACGATAAGGTACTTCTGTGTTCGATGCAAGGTTAGATGTTGTGGAAGTTGGCTGTAACTATTAACAATCCTAGAAAGTCATGGGTAAGCAATACCAACAATTATATTCATATGAAACATACTGACTGTGAATGCGTATAAAAATTTATGTTTCAATTTCAGCTTTTGATACTAGTATATCAATATGTGTGGCACCCGGGTCTTAATATATCCCTTAATACAGGGATATTTTATGCCAAAACATAAAAAAATATGCCAAGCAGTTTCTGTAAGTACTACCCGATAAATGGAAATAAGTTTCATGTATAAACTTTAAATGCAGTTTTCTCAAGTTTTGAATTTTTGTGATTTTAGGTCAGTTGCCGCAGGATTTCTCAACAACTATGGGACCGATCAAGCTGAAATTTTTTAGAGAACTCCAGGAAGCCCTTCTTCACTGCTTGAACGGAGGGAAATTGGCTAAGGTAAGTTTAAAGAATGTTACGCATATGAACATATGCATAATTCACTATAATTATGAATATTATGACCTTATGTGTTTCTAAATATTTAAAATTTTTATGTTTCAGTAATCCCTTCCGTTCAAGCTGAGGAGAAAGACATTTACAAGATTGTCCATCCAGTTTGGTCTATATTCATCACCCGGATGCTGAGAATTCATACGGCAAAGGGAAAAATCTGATCAAATTTAATACTTCACACATGGAATTGTTTGTATAGTAAGTATAGATATATAATTGTTTAAAAATATGTAAAATTACAATTAATATGTATACTTTAAGTAGAAAAAAGAATTTTTTTAATATTACTTATAAATAATTTTTTTTGCCTAATAACTAATAATTTGTTTTTTTCAGGTTTAACTCAGGCATAACCCCTTAACAAGGAATTCATATTGACAAAGGATGCGTCAGATTACGCAGTAGCTGCGGTTCTAAGTCAAGAAACAGACGGTTTTGAACACCCTCTTCAATTTCTATCGAGATTACTCAGTAAAGCTGAAAGAAATTATAGTACAACAAAAAAGGGTCTCTAGCAGTACTGTATGCTCTACACCAATTTCGACCATATTTATTATGCAAAAAATTCACTCTAGTGTGTGATCATGAACCATTAAATTGGATGCAGAGCAGAAAAGATCCAGGTCAACGATTAATGAGATGGATGTTCCATTTCACAGATTATAAATACACATTCAAGTACAAATCTGGAAAAGTGAACAAAAATGCAGATGCGTTATCTCGAAATCCACCAACACTCACAGAAGAAGAAATAAATAGAAATCTCTGAAAATTAAAAGTGATGATAATAGAAGAACCTCGATGTGCCCTATTTTTACAATCAATTTTTTAAGACGCAACTCAATCAGGATACTGTCTTCCTTGGTTAGTTTATTTTCCCAATCAATTTCTATTGCCGCTAAACCAAGACCCCGATATTCATGCGAAACAGAATCTCAATTTGTTAATGCTTGTAGAACTTCAAGACTCATTAACCGTTTTGTAGTGACTCAGTGAATCCGGTGACTTACTAGGTGCGCAAAAATATCGGGATTGTGCTTTTCTATCATATACAATGAAATCGAGTAAGCAATCCAATGTTTCATGACAGAAAGAGATGGGCGCTTTTCTTGCACATGTAAACCAATGGAATATTTCTTTTCTGGCACTTGCAAGAAAATAGGAATCCCGATTTTCTTACGACGTGGAATATATTAAGATGTGAATATTTCGTTGAACGAAAGCCAAAATCTAGATTTTATTGTACGTCTGGTATAGGACGATACTGATTTCAATGTGTCGTTAGAGCGCCGTCGTTTTTTATGTGATTATAAAACAATATTGTAGTTTTCTGATCGCTAATGATTTAGACAATTTTCATGCGCTGTACGAAATGCAACGATACTACGCTTTTTGTCATAACGTTTAGAATTTTGCTTTTTTTGATTCACAATTAAGTTAGGCGATGCAGAATAGAGGGAATCATGAATTGCTTTGCATGTAAGGAAATTATATCGACGTACCATTTGATGTTATTGATGTTATACACGTAGTTGATTTCATTTTTTTAGACCGCATGCAAGTCGAAATCCCGGTTTCCTTACTGCTCTACTAAAATCGGATGTTAAACGGATTCGGCGGTAAGAACATTTTTGTATTAATTTTGTCGCATTTTATCTCGCCTCTTCTACCAGACTAATCGCGAGGTCAAAGTTAGTCTGTTCAAAATTCTTGTATTTAATTATTGAATTTACACAAGACAAATCGTACAAGCAAAACTAGTTTGTTGAATAGTCTCACATTTCCTCTCACAATTCATCTTGAATTTTCTGCGAGACCAATTACACAAACATAAGTAGTCTGCTGGAAAGTCTTGCATTTTATTTCGTATTTTTACGTGGTACGCAAGTTGTGTCAAAAGAACTATGGATCGTACCACCTGGAGTGCGTAATCGACGACCCTGTTTAGACGCCTTCCAGGCTTCTGGTGCACAAGTTCTGTTGAAAAAGTACGGAGCGCACCAGCTGGAGTGCGTAATCGGTGATCCTGTTTAACTAGACGCCTTCTCGGCACCTGGTGCGCAAATTCTGTTGAAAAACTATGGAGCGCACCACCTGGAGTGCGTAATCGGCGACTTTATTTAATTAGACGCCTTCCCGGCACCTGGTGCGCAAGTTCTGTTGAAAAAGTACGGAGCGCACCACCTGGAGTGCATAATCGGCGACCCTGTTTAACTAGATGCTTTCCCAGCACCTGGTGCGCAAGTTCTGTTGAAAAGCTATGTAGCGCACCAGCTGGAGTGCGTAATCGGCGACCCTGTTTAACTAGACGCCTTCTCGGCACCTGGTGCGCAAATTCTGTTGAAAAACTATGGAGCGCACCACCTGGAGTGCGTAATCGGCGACTTTATTTAATTAGACGCCTTTCCGGCACCTGATGCGCAAGTTCTGTTGAAAAAGTACGGAGCGCACCACCTGGAGTGCATAATCGGCGACCCTGTTTAACTAGATGCTTTCCCAGCACCTGGTGCGCAAGTTCTGTTGAAAAGCTATGTAGCGCACCACCTAGACTCCATAAGCGGGCTCTCTTCGTACTTAGACGCCCTATTGATACGCAGTGCTCGAGTTTAGAATAGGACGCGTTTCATCTAGCCTCCGCTTATAATCGCTCAGCGCACTATGTTCTATTCTTCTTGTCTGTATAGGTATACTTATGTACATACAAAGCGTGTTCAATATCTATATTTATTTGTTTATATTCGTAGCCGACCGTTCTAACCTACTAAAAAACGGCTTATTGAATTATGATTTTCTCATAATCTAGCCATTTTCCAGAGTTGTGCCCAGCAAGTCTTTTGTTTAGGAGACTGTCAACTACAACTTATCAAAGTTGCAGCCGATTTGACCGGGACCTCATTTCCTATCATTTCGTGCGGGGTCCTATAGATTAAATCAATGTTTCATTACCCATTATACACAAATCTGTCCGATTGTTGGTCCACAGCACAGTACACCGAAATCGGTAAATTGAGAAATTGCACTGTTATTAAATCCCACTACTGATACCGTCAAACACTGCGACATTTGAATCAACCCATCGACTCAAATACAATGGAATTATTTGGAGCAAGACAAGTCGTGGCTATATACTTTACAATTTTTGAAACTCCAATGCCCCTCGTATGCAAAGAAAATACTGAATACTAAATTATTATCAAAGAATCAGGTATACTAATATCACCCAAATATATTGCAAAAACTGCTACCACAGTTCTAGCAGGTGAAAGCACAAAACAAACAAATTTCATATATATATATATATATATGTCGAGCTGCCGGGGTAGAGCGTCTCAAGGTAGTGTGCATTTGTGACGAGTGAAAGGACTAATGGCGCAACGTCTCTTTTCAAGTGACGACGCGAGGAGAGGAGAATTGGCCAAGGAAGGAGAAAATTATGGGGTGCTTCTTCACTCCCGTTCAAGGGCGAGAATGGAAGAAGGCAAGCTCCGGCGCGACAGAAGCAGCGACAGGTCCATACAGAGCATTCAATTCCGGCTCATCGTAAGTTGTCGGACGCAGATGAGACGGGTGGGTTCTTCCTACGTGAGAGCCTTCTGCAGCACGGCCAGCGTGATGGTTACTTCACCGCGAGTACGTTGGAAGTAATAAAAGGCAGCCTTTGCGCCCATTGTAACAGGCGTACTCTCGAATCAAGGGCCCAGATAGGAGTCGCTGAGAGTTACATTGTACTTCGTAATTCGCGCATAACTTAGGCGTTGCGCGAATTGTCTGTATGTATGTCTGGCTGTTTGCATGTTGCGAGCGTTTGAATTTCGCGGCTATCTCTCCAGCATTAGCGGCTGATCGAGAGTCGAGCGCGCATGCGCCGCGATCGACGATGCGAGGCGAACGCGCCTGCTGCGGCGCGAGCGCGCGGGCCGTCAGCCCCACGCGAACCGACCAATAGGAGCGCGAGCCGGCACTCTCCTGCCTCGGCCGCTCCAGCTCGGACGTCATCGCAGTCTACTCCCGTGGGATTCCTTGTGCTATCTTTTTTTTACTTCTGATTATTTACTGATTCCTGGGTTCTGAGGGTCCAGAGGTTTGGTCGCCGAGGATAAAGAAAGAGGTCGTTGTGTTGCTCTGGTATTTAGCTAAGTTTTCCCTTGCGGGCTGCTGCGCAGTTCCACGCGCGACCTTGTGTACCTTTGTCTCGCGAGCGTACGAACACCAGCGAGCGCGGTTATCTTTCAGTCCGGGTGTCTCCTCTTATTTAAGCGTGCGGGTAATTAGTACGATTCAGTGCATGTACGTTGTCTACTCCAGGTTGCCTGTCGTATAGTTGCCTTCGACGTACGGTTATCTCGTAGTCCGTCGCGCACAAAAAGTACCTCGCGTATCGTGTACCTCGGGCGACGGTTGCGTAGTCGTGTCGTCGCGTGTCGAGAGCGGACCTTTCATTCGTGTACATCAGGCGAAGGTTGCTTCTGCCTTGCGGTACGTACGAAGCGGTCTACCTCGGGTACCTCGGTCGTGAGCTTCCCTCGGCGTTGCCTGCACGGACGAAGGTTATCTGTGCGACGCGTAACTCGGGGATATCTGTTATTGTCGTGTGCGGTATAAGAATGTTTCTCGGAAATTAGTCGGCGAGGTCAAGGAGGGGCTCGCTCGACTCGCGTTAGAATACGGCGCGGGAGGTGTCGTAGGTCGTGGTTACGCAGACACGCTCTCGACCAAAAGTAGTTTAGATGGCTGCGATTTGCATTAAGTATGGACAATCGCGGCTATAGGATTAAAGCGTGAACGAGGAGTCGGCGGACAAAGAGTGAATGTATAGCCAAGCGGGCATCGTATGTGTGAGACCTTGAGACGCGCGACAGTCGGATATCTACGTGGTTATCTGGCATTTTGTTTATTGTAGCGTCCCGGCGGTAATTGAGTTCTAGCGTTATGCGGAGTTTATCCCCTTGGCGGTGCATGCCAAGGTGCGGACGAATACCTTCGCGTATTCTTTTGATTGCATTGCGTCGCCCGAAGAGGCCGAATACCTCGCATATTCCTTTATCTTGCGGTGGTTATTTAGCCCGGGTTGTCTTTGGTTGTCTGTTATGTAAGAAGTTTTAATTGAATAAATGATCATTTGCTTTTGTTAATAACCACGTGGAATTACTATCCGAACCACCCTCTCTCCTTACCGCGTTCGCGGGGCTGAGCTAACTAGCCGGCAAATCCGCCCCATCCTCCAGTTTTTTAAAGGAGTCGCGAGACTCTGGCACTTGCAGGTAAGTGCCTGGCGCCACCGGGTTCAGGGGAACTCGAGGGACCGGGCCGATAATTATAACGACCTGGATTTTATAAGCCTCCACGCGTTCCCAGCTAGCACGGAGCAAAAAACCAACATTACAATATATTCACCGAATATAATTCTAAAATTAACAGAATATTAACTACTGCTCTCACGAAACATTGAAGCATATACACATACCCACTTAAAGTTAATGATAATAATGACCTCTCAAAAAGCAATAGCAATGAAAGACCCCTAAATGAAATTTTATATGAATTAAATCAAATAGCCAAACACAAACAAAAAGACTTCTAAATTAATACCCTAGTTTATCGAAGCATAACTTCGCAAATAATAATTTTAATCATAATCACCTACATAATAATAGTCAGGGAGTCAGGGAGTTCAATAGTGGGATATCGTGCACTTTCTTCAAAAGATTTTTTGACAGTCAAAATTTGTTTGTGGTAACCTGCTGAAAGTAACCCTAAATTCTCGACTTCGGACCTGATCGGGAGCATTGTTATTATTGCAAAATAAACTTCAAAAAAGCACTTTTTTTTAGTTTTCCGCGAATAACGTTTTTGTAACGCATTTTATGCAAAAAAGGTAGAGAGGAAAGTTGTTTAGAATTGAATTTCCAATCAGACACATGTATTCCCGAATGCAAAATTAACTTTTTCATCGCTAAATTGTTAAACAAAAAAAAATTTTTTAAAAATTTGTAAACATGCATGAGAGCGGCGAGCATTGACGTCACTTGTAAACAGACCGCTCGAAAATTAGCGAGACTGCTCGCTGATATAAAAGCGTTTGGCTACACCTATTGTTTCCTTATTATTGAAACAGTAGTCGAGGAAGCCGGAACAATAATAGTCCGTCTCCTTGCTTCTCGCTTCTCCTTCCCCCGCCTGAGATTGGCCGGGGAAGAAACACATTTCGATCTATAGGCTGTTGTGCTCCTCTATATGTAAGTCATAATTTGTCACACATTATAATTGTATTGTGCTTATTTATTTATTGAAATAAATTGACAGTTTCCTGAAGAGGGTGACAGTGTTCACCGAAACGTCGAAACAAAAGGAAAAATGGTATAAAATTAATTTTTACCTTTTTCCCAACACTTGCCTCGGAGAGATCGATAGACTCTTTTATATAATATAAACAAAAAAAAACTTTTTCCAAATTTTCACATTGCCACAGTTTTTTCAAAAAAAAGATCTTTTTCGTCGGATAAGCTCTCAATGATGACTTTTAGTACAAACAATCTAAAAATCGTTGCCCGATCCGTATATCTCAAAATGGCGTCCTATTGCAAAATTATTTACCCGAAAATTTCAAATTCATTTCAAATTTGCCCACGGAACGATAAACGGATCCAACTGCGCTTAATCGATAGCTTTTGACATACTTAATAAATGCTAAAAAGGAATTTTCTTAAAATTAATATTTAACAACATTTTTAGCAATAGATAGTTTTTATTTTGGCCAATTTTTAAGTTAGAGAAACGCGGTAAAATGCATTTTAAAGTACTTAAAAAACCATGAATTTTCGTAAAAAAATCGTCAAGATCCGACCAATAGGAGCCGAGATACGAAATTTTTTTCAACCGACGATTACACCAAAACTATTTAATATTTTTTAATGAATTTTCACACAATGCTTGTTCAAATGATGCTCTAGATGATAGCATTTTTCTTAATAGTTGTAATGGACTTAATTCTTGTACAAGGACCGATGAACGGATGCGAGATCAGCGCGCGCGGCCGCGCGACTGTTCCGGCCGGGCGGCGCGGTGGTGGGGGGGACCGCCGCTGCGGCTTTCGTGAACCTTAGATGCAAATTGATTTTCTCGGCAACCAAACGTTCTACGGTAATGCTTTTTTTTATTTTATGTGTTTTTTCCTCAGCTTTCACGTCGTGTCAATGAAATTTACATGAGTGCAATGCAAATACCCGAAAATTACGTTTTTTAGATGTAAATTTAATTTCTCGGCAACCAAAGGTCCTACGTCAATGCTTTTTTTTAATTTTATGTGTTATTGCCTCAACTTTCACGTCATGTTAATTAAATTTTCATAAGTGCCATACAAACACAAGAAAATTTCATGTTTTCTGTTATATGCAGTACTACATAATGTATTCATATGTTGTATATATAAGTGTGTATATTAATTTTAAAAGCTCAGTACAAGGATAGTGTTTGCTTACGATTTCTGCATTAAACGAAATTAAGGAATTAATGTCGATAAAATATGTTTTTCAACTATAAGTTATCGCTTCGCGTTATGTAAAACTTTTTAAACTAGCATTGAATTTAATCGATTTTCATAGGATAACATACTTATTTCTATATATATTTACGCATGTGTAACGTTTTTAAAATCGTATGTGTATACGAGCATACGGCACACACACATACACACATATACGCGCTTATTCATGGCGTCAAGTAGAGAAAATAGTTTAAAAAGGCAACCAAAGGTCCTACGTTAATGCTTTTTTTTAATTTTATGTATTTTTGCCTCAACTTTCACGTCATGTTAATTAAATTTTCATAAGTGCCATACAAACACAAGAAAATTTCATATTTTCTGTTATATGCAATACTACATAATGTATTCATATCTTGTATATATGTGTGTATATATTAATTTGAAAGCTCAATACGAGGATAGTGTTTGCTTACGATTTCAGCATTAAACGGAATTAAAGAATTAATGTCCATAAAATATAATTGTATACAACTTTCTGGAGCTGCATTGAATTTAATCGATTTACATGAGATTATACTTATGTATATAAATGTTTGTACATGTATAAAATATCTTTTTATCTGTTTCAACAGCGAATATGATTTTTTTGTAAGATCCTACGTGTATATACGCATACAGCACGCACAGATACACAAACATACACACACGCGCGCGCGCAGCACACTAACATACACACACGCGCTTGCGGGGGTTTTTTATGGCATAAAGTGGAGAATGGAATATAACGTATAGGAGAGGAACTGTCACTTTCAGCGCAGTATGAGGAAAAATTGTTTAATAAGAATTAAATGCATGCAAATTTTTTTAATTTTCAAATATTACATATTTTAATCTATATTGACACAAAAAAATTAATGTAGCTAGAAAATAAAATGATAATTATGAGTATTAATTCTGTTTACTCTTTTTGCTTGGCGGAGGATTTAGATCATGGTTGTCGTCATCATCGTCATTGTCTATATAAGCGAAGTTAACGTCACTTTCTAGCGCTTGTAGTTGCATTTCTTCATTTTCTCAATTTTCAATTTCACCTATAATCGGTAGATCTGTTAGGATATCATCAGCATCCTCATCAGAATCTTCTTCATTAATATCTATTTCAGCTATGTTAGCGCAATTTTTGCCTTCACAATTTTTGCACAAAATCGTGCATAAAATACTGATTTTTTTACAGCTACATCTTTGAGTATTGCATCCTGTAGTACAAGTGCAAGACACTATTTTTAACAAATTTTCTGGTATTGTTAATGCATCTGTAGTTTTAGGTAGTAAGCCAAGTTTTGTTTTCTTCCAGCCCCAATCTACTGCATTCAGTGAACTATCCATTTCCCATTGTCGCAGCTGAAAGTATACTCTTAAACAATGACAAGCACTTGCTCCCTTTGTTGGAGGAAGCATAGATAAAGTAAACTTTTTTTGCAAAGATAATCTTTTAAACATTTTAAACCTCCATAACTCTAGAGGCTCATCAATATTTTTTTGTCCATAAAATAATTTAACCAGCTTTATACCAGAATTAACAATATTTTTTTGATCGACGTTTCCCTCGTTAAAGCACCGTATTTCATTTAATAATTTTAAATTGTTTTGCAATGTATTGACAATTTTAGCTTTTCCTAAATTAAAGAAAGAGGATGTTGTGTCGCAACCAGAAAATGCATGCAAAAAACCAACAAAATCCTTTAATTCTTCATAATTAAAACTATTACTAGTATAAACTTTAGTTATTGTTTTTCCAATTTTGGGTTTTAAAAAATAAATATTTGTTTTATTTCTCGCTAATTGTGATAAAATTACTAATAAATCTACATCTTCTCCTACAATTACAACAGATTCAAAACGAGACGAATAATTTATAGCAGTGTGAATAATTAAGGCATCGGCATCTTCAGGGGCTTGTTTAGAAAAAATGCCAGTTTCCTTCAAATGTTCACATAATAAGTTGATTATTCTGTTTTTATTTTTTTCATTGGATAAAAACTTTGATTGGGGTATGGCCTTCATATTACCTTCTAATTCTATTTCTGGTGCAGTACATTTTTGTAAGCGTCTTAATCGTTCTGAGTTTTTTGTGCTATTAGCATAATTCTCATCGGGATAACCATCAAAAACAATGCAATATTGATGACCTTTATCGATAGTAAGAAGTTTTACGTGTTGAATATATTTTTGACAAATATCATTGTATGTTGAATTTGCATCCCATACTACTCTGTGTAAAAGAAATCCACCATCCACAACATACATTGCGTGTTTGAAAGTCGGGATTTGATTTAAGCTGGTGAATAAATCATAAAATTTAGACTTAGGGGTTTTTCTCATTCCGTTTTCATCAAATAAAGTGACAGGAAATGGAACCAATTCATAAGCAAAATAATTCTGCAAATCTGTATCACTTTTACTTAATAAACAGATTCGTTGAAACAAAAGTGTAGAATCTATTTTAATATCATTTTCTGATCTTTTCTGAGCATTTGAATCAGGCAAAGTTTTTACCCGATTTTTTCGTGAAAATGAAACAGTTTGCATGTTTTTTCCGATCATGTTTTTTATAGACGTGCATCCGGCTGCGAAGGCTTTATAACAATTAACAGTATCATCTCCAACAAGGCCTGAACTTATACACATTATATTATAATTTTGCAGAAAAGGATCGTGAGCAACCAACCAATCGTAAAACTTAAGTGCATCAGTATTGTCTCTTGCATTTTGCGCATCAACCGCGTCAACATGTTGCTCACTGTTACTGTTTAATGCTAATTTACAAAAATCGAGCATATTTATGTTAACATCTAATAAATTAGGCATACAAAGAATCCATTTTGTTAAAACTGATTCTGTAACACCTCTACCACGTGTCAAACCTCCGGTACTGTGCATTGCTTTCATTAGAGTCTGTTCAATGGTCATATCACTCCATACTCCACAACGAAATTTATCAGATCTTCTTATTGTAAAATAACTATCACTGACAAATTTTTCATACTCTGTAGGAGGCATTATACTTCTAAGTTTCAGCATATCTTGAACATACATGTGAGCTGATTTTGCGTATAAATAATGTCCGCTAGCATGAAAAAAAGGAAACATTTTCTGCACCACATCAATATGTTGCTGAAAATTACCCGTTCATTCAGCTTCTATAAATTCCTTTACAAGTGTAATCAGATGAAAATATTGAATCCATAATTTAGCAGTCGGACCATTTTGAGATAAATTATTTAAGCAAACGTTGAATTTTTCTGAAATTACTTTAAATTCTTCACTTTGAAAATGTTCTGGACTGCCATCACTGGTTATAAGAAGTATAGTTTTTTTTAACACTTCTTTTTCTTCATTATTCAGTATCACTTTAGATAGAATAATTTTCTCAATGGCAAAATGCGCTAAAAAATGGGCTCTAACGGAGCGAGCATATTCGTGACCTTCAAGCATACGTTTTACAGTTTTTGGTGCAAATGCTTCACAGAAAAGATCGTTCAATCCACTATTATCCATTATAAAGCCTACTGCTCCTAAAAAGGACATTAGTAAGTGAAATCCTCCAAGTCTAACAACAATATTTTTCAATTTTGAACCTTCAGGTAATGAAGCAACTATGTCTCTCGCTTTCCAATATAGTGGTTGATCAAATGTTACAAAAGCAATTTTTTGATTGAAAGATATACTTTGTTCAGCAGCTCAATGAAGAACAGTATAAATTGTATCGTAATTACTAGGATAAGCATTTATAAAAGGTAAAAATATTATTTGAGATTTGTGAGCTATCGTACCGTATTTAATATTCTCCCGAAAACTATTCCAACCTACCGTTTCCGGGTTTTCATTTTTTGCATATGCCCATAAAAACTCAAGAGAAGATATTTTAGGATCGTAAGTGATACTGTTGTATTGGAATAAATCTTCAATATTAATACGTGAAAGTCCGGTCCATGCACTTTTGTCAAAATGCTTTAATTGTATACAATTCATTTGGCTGATTGTTTCGGAGGAAATTTGCTGCTTAATTCTAGGAATTTCAACTTCCGATGAAATTAAAGATGCAGGTGTAACACACATTACGCCTCCCATTGCATGAAACGTTTGAAGTCCGTCCTTAGTATTAAGATTGTGATCTGCAATACATTCTTCGTACGTTGCACAAAAGCCCATGGATGATAACAACCGTATAATATCTTTTGAACCTGTTTTACTGTGTAAGAAGGCGGCAAGACCGATTTGTAAAGATGATAGAAATGATCTGCGGTCTAGTTGCTGCAATAATGGCGTGCGCTATAGTCGTACATTTCACAGAATATTTCTCTGTTTTTTTTTATTATGTAAAATAATCTTATTTAGTAGTATTTTCAGAGTTTCTGGTATATTTTCTTCTGCTTGATCTGTAAATTTATGTGGAATAGGATAACTATCAAGCTCATACTGTTTCCCACGAATATCTTCCAAAATAATATTAGCTGCTGCATTAACTACACGTTCTCGCTCGCTGTTTAAATCATCAGAACGATTGATATACCAAAAATCAGAAATAATATTAACTCCAGTACTTTTATAGGTTAAAATGTGATCATTTTTACTTTTATCGCCTATAATAATGTCGTTTCCCAAATGCTCTTTCAATTTTGTTATCAAAAACCTTTTTGTAGGCAACTCTTCTTCATATGTATCTAAAATATCGTTTAAAGAGAATTGACATTCGTCTTTGTGACTATTGGAATAGTTAATGATATGTTCTACTGCTGGTTCAGTAATAACTTTTCGAGGAGTAGATTCATATTGACTATAAAGTTTAACAAGACATTTATGATGGTACCGGATCTCATTCTTACGAAAATCTAAAGAACAAATCAAATCAATTAAATTAGTTCCTTCCTTATCATTTCTTAGTTTAGCAACTTCAAGTATTTTTTTAAAAGTTTTTTCATACGATATTATGTAAACTTGATCTCTCTTTTTTTCCGGTTTTCTAGTTTCTTTCTTTATAAAATCATCCGATGCATCACTCCGGCAAAAAATGCAGTTTTTGGCGAATTCAAATGCCTCTACCGATCGAGTAGAAAATTCGTCCAACATACCCGGATCTGACGTTTTAGAAGCGGCCTTAATATTATGTGCATGAGTGTACGATTTGTAACAACTTTCATGAACAAAAGATATCTTTTCTCTACTTATTTTCTTCATTAAATCATTATCATTTCTTTCAGCACTTGCTTTTCGTAATGTTTCAAATGATCTGCTTGATATTCTTATATTTGGCTCAGAAAATGCCGCAGTGTTACATATAACGCATAATTTTGTTTTTTGATCCATAATGCACTAATCACAATTGTACTTATAAACAATACTTCATTATTATAATAAACAGAAAATTTATATTACTCAGCTATTTTACACTGTACTCACTGAAAGTTTAAACTACACTGTTTTGCGACTTTCATCGTCCTGCTACTTATATACGAGAGTCTAGCCTTGTTCTTTATATTGCTGAATGAAGTCACTAAGATTTGTCATCCCCTGCTCTATTAATCGAATTGAATTAATCAGTACGCAAGACTATAAAGAGAATAGCGCAAATCAAGGTATGTTTCAATCTGACCTACAATGTAATTTATAGCAACATTGTATGCAGAAATGATCTTGACATAAAAAATGTGTACACTCACTCGATGGTGTATACATATACATATATATATTGTGACGTTGTGCTTTTTTCGTCCCTGGGGAGGCGTAGCACGACGTAATGACACCTATGCAGGTTTATCGCGAGCCCGTATTTAATAATTATTGTTGGACGCCCGAACTCGTGATCTGGTACTTCTATGATGCCGGCTTGAGAGCTCCTTATACTCTAGGTCACGGGGGAGAGGTGCAGGGAGAATGATACGCAAAATAAAGACACGCGACTTGTAAAATATAACACTTAGTAATTTATTATAAGAATCAAATCAATAGTTATCTACTCGCGGACGCGTGCTCGTCCTCGGGTGAGCTCACCGTCTATAACGCGGGCTGGCTTTAGGTTAGGGACTCGCGGCGGGGAGGTATTTCACAACGCTCCTACCTGTCTCTATTCCTTTTCCCCTACGTCCTCGCGTTCTGGTGCTGCCTAGTGCCCTGTGGAAGCGCTCGCGAAAAAAAACTAGTACTCGCTCGGATTATCACACGGAGGGAAATGCTCGGGTCGCTCTGGTAGTCGCCTTGGAAGATTCTCTTAGCTTGCTCGTCGTGGTGTCTCGGTCCTCGTGGTACTCGATACTCCTTGGATACTCGTTCCAGACTCACTCCATACTCATTCCATACTAACTCTCTCGCGCTTTCGGCAACTACGCCGGTTCGCGGCGTCTCTCGCTCTCTCACTCACACTCACGCATTTCCGCTAGATCGCTCTCTCGCGCCTATCACACGTTTCCACGCTTTCGCACCATATATCATATCGCACTCTCGCGCCCTCTTTTACAACTCTTATAAATGCGCGCGACTTTTGAAACACGCTTACACGCATGACTGGCTCTATTAATCATATTTACACATTTTCGCACGGTTACGTACTTCGGCACGCTTACATTTTCATTTACCGCTCGCACGCGCGCTGTGGATTGAGCCGTAGCCCTCCACCTTTTCCCAATATCATACGGCGCATACGCGTTGCCTCCACTCTCTCTCTAGTCTGTCTCTAACGCATTCATTCTCTCGCTATTCCATCCTTCTCGCACTCATGCTACAGTCAATTGTTCGCCAACATGGCAGCCGCCGCTCGCGCGCGTACGCCTCGTGGCTCGCATGCCTCGTATCTCTTGTCTCTCTCGCTCTCGTTGCTCCAGCGCTGCGCCGTTCCTCCCTCTCTCATTCTCTCGCCTTGGCTGCCGCGCGCTGCTACGCGCTGTGTTTCCCCCACTCTCTCGCTCTCGCCTCGTGCTGCTGCTGCTCGGCGGCGTGCTGCTCTCGGCTTTAACAGCTGACTGCTTGCTTGCTGCTCTGAAAGCACCACCGATTATAAGAGTATGTTATCTTAACTGGGTGGTGTCCAGGCGAGCAGCCCTCGACGGGATCCCCGTCACAATATATATATATATATATATATATATATATATATTTCATCATAAGTATAGTACGTAGTATACGCATATCAGAGTTGTATATAGAGGAAAAATATTTAATTTATTGACGTGAAAGTTGAGAAAAAAAACTTTAAATTAAAAAAAAAACATTACCGCAATAGGACCTTTGGTTTACTTTTTAAACCATATTTACTTTTTAAAATCATATTCGCTGTTGAAACAGATGAAAAGTTATTTTATACATGTACAAACATTTATATACATAAGTATAATCTCATGTAAATCGATTAAATTCAATGCAGCTCCAGAAAGTTGTATACAATTATATTTTATGGACATTAATTCTTTAATTCCGTTTAATGCTGAAATCGTAAGCAAACCCTATCCTTGTATTGAGCTTTTAAATTAATATACACACATATATACAAAATATGAATACATTATATAGTATTGCATATAACAGAAAATATGAAATATTCTTGTGTTTTTATGGCACTTATGAAAATTTAATTAACATGACGTGAAAGTTGAGGCAAAAATACATAAAATTAAAAAAAAAAGCATTAACGTAGGACCTTTGGTTGCCTTTTTAAACCATTTTCTCCACTTGACGCCATGAATAAGCGCGTATATGTGTGTATGTTTGTGTGCCGCGCGCTCGTATACACATACGATTTTAAAAACGTTACACATGCGTAAATATATATAGAAATAAGTATGTTATCCTATGAAAATCGATTAAATTCAATGCTAGTTTAATAAGTTTTACATAACGCGAAGCGATAACTTATAGTTGAAAAACATATTTTATCGACATTAATTCCTTAGTAGATGCTTCTCACTATCGGCAACCTTTCGGCAGCCGTAGAAGCAGTCATTCCCCCTCCCGCTCGCTCTCTACTGAGTGAGAGAGCGCGCGTAGAGTGAGAGGGAGAGCGTAGAGGCGTGCTGCGGCTACCGTGCACGCAACTATACCGTGTACATGTATGAGAGCAGGAGAGGGCTAAGCGCACGAGTTAGAGAGAGAGGGGCGAGCGCTTGGACTCGCGTACGAGAGAGCGCTGCTCTGTATGAAAGCACATGAGAATGAGAGAGAGAGAGAGAGAGAGAGAGAGGAACAAAGCGTTCGCGCGTAAGAGTGAGAGAGAGAAACTCATGCATGCGGTAATGTAGGGATTTCCATGCCGCGAGGGCTAAATGAATAAAAATATATACAATATTAATCCTTTATTTTAAATTAAATTTAAGATAAAAAAACCCTACATTAATTACAATTAAATTAACAATATTTGAACTCCGATGTACCGTATATTTAATACATCTCCATCACCGGTATAGAAGAAGAAGAAATCACTGGCAGAAATCGCTGCAAGCAAACAACACAATGAATAAAATTGAAAACTGATACAATATTTAATATTATTTTTGGTACTTACAGATTGTAGTTTGTTCAATTTTTTTTTTGGCTGCTCCCGAAATTCTCTTTATACCCTTCTTTTTTGATTTACTCCAGGATTTCCTTCTGTTGTTTTTTAATTTTTTCTTGATATATTTTACGACCTCTCCGACCTCCTCATCACTGCTCAAGCACATGCTCTTAAATTTCTCATCATCCGTTATTATGTATCCATTTTCTATATGTATATCCCACGCAGCTTCTTTTAATTTTTTCTCCCATTCTTCATGCCCCCAATCAGAGCGTAAACCGTATAAATACGCGTAATTATGCCTCGTCTGTAATTCAGCGAGGGCGATCACATTTTCAGGGCTTTCGATGCCCTCTTTTTTGTATTGGTCCATAAAATGATATAGGACGTGAAATTCCTTTTTAATTCGCAGGTGATTTTTACACAGTCTGGTTTTTGCGTCGCGTGTCGGTTTTCCGCATTTAAAATCGGATAAAAACTCCCGATATATAATAGCCTCGCACTGGTACACTGATTTTATACTAAGTTTTTTATGCACAATGTTGCACCACTTAAAAATAAAATTTTTTATGCCACTTAATATTGAATTATACAGAGCACTGACACTTAGAGGCACATCATCGAAATCAATATCTTTGAAAATGGTGTGAAATTTAGCCGAAATGAACCGATCCAGCGGGGTTGATATTGCGAATTCTAACGGCTTATTAGGCATATATTTCTCGGCAACTATTTTTTTGTCAGACATTTTTACGATACTAGAGAGAGAGAGTTATATGTATGTTCTGTGCGAGCGAGCCGTACTGATGCACGCAGCGTGGTCGCGAGCGAGAGCGAGCAGAAAAAGCTCCGATTTCGCTTGCCGAAAACTGCAAGCATGCAGCTAATATACTCGTACGAGAAGCTGGTAAAGAATAAAATTTTCGGAGTTGCACTAATATGTTCGTGCGACTACCGAATAAAGGAATAAAATTTTCGGAGTTAGTTCACGATAGAATACCGGTGCGAGCAGTTTGATTAAAATTCGGGCGAACATGTCGAGCATAATTGAAGCTATTCAGTCATTGAAGCCGCTGTGTGGGTGTAGATATGCTGATCAGTTTTTTGTTTCGGAAAATATGTCTAAAGAAAATCTTATAGACAGATTTTGTGCGATTTTAAAAATGGTACCTTACGGCTTTATATTAACAGCATTGCGGGTGTAATGAAATAAACAAATTTCATTACGAAAGAAATACAAATACGTGAACAGATACCAAACAACGAGGAAAATTCACAACTATTGCGCACTAGCCGAAAAACTCGAAGAGACCTCGAGAATAGGAATTGCCCTTAATGCAGCACGCAACACGGGCAGGTAATACGTAGATGCGGAAGGCCGACGCCTTGAGGAAATCAAGAGTGGAAGATTGAAGAAAAGCGTAAACAAGTGTCATCATCGATAGAGAAGCGCCGAGAAAAACCTTCGACGGTGACTTAATTAGGCGTGGCAGCGGAAAGTGAGAGGGCCCAGTGCCAAAAATCACCTACCTGCTTAAATAGCGAAGATAAGCGGCGGCGCGGTCACTAAGTTCACAGACCGAAAACTGATCAGTACGATCGATTGACCGCAAGTGCGTGATCTCTATATACGCAGACACAAATAGTCGACAAGTACTCGAACCTGTATAATTGTATTCTTTTGAACGCGCGCAGAAAACACGAAAAGCAGTAGTGCGCGAGTCTTTCGTAATTAAGTAAACGGAGAAGACGTTCCGTTCGAGAAAAAAAAGAGAGAGAGAGAGAGAGATAGATACGGAGCATAGAACGGACCGACCGAATACCTGTAAAAAGGCCCAGACGCGGCGGCGCCGTATACTCTCTCTCTACGAAGGAAGACCCTCACAGCGGGAGATTACCGAGCGGCAGCATCCAGCATCGACTTCTACATATACATAGATATAGATATACACGTACACATACAACACACCGAGAGTAGCAAGGTACTTTTTCTCTTCCTAAAATATCTGAGTCTTTCATTTCTATACTGGTCTCGTATTTTCCGACCCCTCACCCGGTAATGCGATCGTACAACGATCGCAAAGCAAGGGGCAATTACTGTAAATTCATGTTTAATAAATGAATGGATAAATATATACATATATACTTTTCACATAAAGGATATCAGAGTCCTTTATTTATTTCCCTTGGAACCATCGCGAGTTAAGAAGTTGTATATACATGTTCAGACGTAACATATATATATATAATTTTAAATTGGTGCATCGGTAAATGGAATAGGGAAATACGAGATCATGAGCGATGGTTCCCAATAATGTCAGAGGCGGACGCGTTTAGCAATTGGCGCGAACCGGAGATTTCAAACGAAGACTCAACGATACTCAATAAATTCAGACAAACTAGAGAAAATATAGACACAGTTGACGAAAACGATAGTTTAGCCGTACAAAGATTAATCGGAGACGCAAACGGACTCGCGAAAGAAATCACGGAAACTTGCGAAAAGTACACGATCGAGGAACCGAAAGACTTTGACAATTTCCCAAAATCACAAGAACAATTCTACAAATACAGAGACAAAAAGAACGAGACCGACGACGACAGTGATAGTGACAAAGATACAAAGATCACGAAACAATTACGATTGAAAAGAGAAAGTTTCCTAAAAAGCAAAGAAATTTTTGACAGAAAACTCAATAATAGGAAATTTGATGCGAGCACTCCGATAGTCAATAAGAGCGATAGTCACAGAAAATTAGTTTCATATCTAAAAAGCGCACAAACAGATGAGTCGATAATAAGCGAAGAAAAAGAGTTTGAAGATATAAAAGCGCATTTAAGTAAATTCGTGGGAACGGAAAAAGTCGAAGAATATTTTTCAAAACCCGAAAATATAGAGGAGGTAAATAATACTCTCAGAGACAACCCAGGGTACGGGGGAATAGAATTTATTACAGGAGTTGTTGACCGAATAACTGAATTTTTCAAATATCCATCAACCACACAAAACTTACGTAAAATCGAGTCATTCTCAAACTCAAATCCTACATTAGAAAATAGTAATATACTCTATTTTACTACGAACGAGTGTAAAGGCGCAGATTTCGAAAATACCGATAACGAAATGGCAACCGACGGTATGAGAGGCATGTCAATTTCGAATATTTTAGATATCATTCCACGGTATAACGGACAAAATATCGCATTAAATGTATTTCTTGACGGTTGTAGAGAAGCGAAAGAGATGGTTCCGGCGGGACGCGAAACGGAATTGGTTAAATTCATACGAATGCGTTTATACGGAGACGCACTTACGAGTAGCCGCGGTCAAAGTTTCAAATCGATAACAGAAGTAATAAATTTTTTTGAAAAAATATACGGTTCGGCAAAAACGTATCATGATTGGACGGGAGAATTAGCAAAGAAACGTCAAAAAAGAGGAGAGTCGGTAATTACATTTTTCAATAAAATCAAAGAAATCCAAAAAGAAATACTAGCAACCGCTTTACGGGAAGAGAGATATGACGCGGAGAACGAAAAAAGTTTTCGAGCTGAAATAGAAAGAGACTGCATTAAATTCTTTAAACGCGGCGTGAAATGGGAAATTCGAGGTCGGATGGGCGACTACGAGACGCTAGACGAAGCGCGTGAACAAGCGATAGAGATAGAGAGAGAATACGCGGGCTGCGGTAACGAAGACGAAAGTCCCTCGGAGTACGAGAAAGGGAAAGTACCGGAGACGCGTAAAGTACATGCAATCGAGCCTTACACTATAATAGTATGTAACTTTTGTGGAAAGACGGGTCACGTCATGATGAATTGTCGAAAAATGATGCAACAACAAGCGCAATCGAGCGGAAGGCCTTATAACAATCCGAATTATTATAACAAAAATAATCGAAATTTCGGCGGTTGGAACGCCGAAAACAGGCGTCGGGTGGAGTTTTTGCCGAATAATAGCAACAATGACAATAATAATATTAACAATGGTAACAGCAAAAATAATAGAAGCAATAATTCATATGGACCCAGGGGGGCCCAACCTAATATAAGATTGCCCCATAATAAATTAAATAAAGATTGCTATTATTGCGGAAAAACGGGCCACATGCAAAGAGATTGTTATAAGCGCCAACGCGAAGCTCGCGCTAACAATCAAGGGCAGGGAAACGAGAGTGCTCTTTCGCGGGAGGGCGCCCCGAGGGAGTCAAATACAGGAGGACGCCCGGGAGTTCCGCGACAGGGGCCCATACCCATTGCCGGATCGAGTCAATAAATCTTAGTCGAATAAGCGCATCCCCAACGATTAAGATCGATGCCGGAGGTTTTCGAAGGCCACTGGTATTCATGTTGGATACCGGCGCGGCAATTAACCTAGTGCGTGAGTCGGAGGTAGCGCCCTATGTTAAAATTGACAAGCGAGAGTACATAAAGTTAAAAGGGATAACCAAGGGATACATCGGTACACTCGGCAAAATAACAATTGATTTTAATGATATTATTACAGAGTTCCATTTGGTGGAAGATAATTTCCCAATAATTGAAGCAGGTATTTTGGGTAATGAATTTTTTCGCAAAGGTAATGCGAAAATAAATTTCAATGAAGAGTACATTGAAATAAATGGACAAATAATTCCGTTCATGAAAAATCGAGCAGCCATCGAGTCTACAGAGCAACGAGACGCCGTGAGCTCGAGCGCGATGACTGGGAGGGGCACCGAAAAGAGAAAGGTCTCCGAGCGGAACCCCGTGGAGGGGGAACCGAGGACGGACTATGACGAGACAGACCGAAGAGCGGGAGTATACTTGAATCGGGAGAAGCATTCGATAAGCCGGCCGCACGAATTGATTGAATATGAGCAAAACGAAATTACGGGAAATAATAATTCAGGAATGTACCCGGTAAATGAAAATTTCGAAAACGCGAAAGAAACGGTTCGCGAAGAATTTGAGAAAATTGATAAAGTAAATGATGCTTTGAATACGAGAGAGTCGACAAATGAAAGCACGCGTGCATTTAAGAACGAAATGATAATTAATGGTAGAGTCATGACTAATAATGAAATTGCAATAAATACGGAAATTGCAATGAGGAATAATATTGAAATTGATGATGAAATTAATAATGAAAATGAAACCTACAATGATGAAACAAATGAAAGGGCCATTGTAGTAAATGTTGTAACTGATATTGAAATTGATAATGAAAATAAAGACTACGATGATGAAATAAATGAAAGGGCCATTGTAGCAAATTATGAAATTGATAATGATAATGAAATTTGTGAAAATAAATCCGAAGATGAAATTCCGGATAAAGATAGAGAAATTGATGAGCTCATAATTGACGATACGATTCAAGGACACGAGACGAACGACATTACGGAGAAACATTTTGTGGGAGCGGAAATATTTGAACATTTATATGGGGATCGTAAAGATGATAAAGCGGATAATTGTTATTTTATTAAAAATTATATTGAAAAAAGTCATATGGATAACCTTTGCTTCAATTATATGGAAATTTCAGGGAAAGATTATTATTCTGCCGAGATGCCAATGGGGATGGACAAGTCTATTTTTAAGATTGAATTATGCAACAATCCCGAAAACCATGAGAGTACTCGAATTGAGAAATTAAAATCATTATTGAAATTAGATCATTTGGTGAAAGAGACTCGAGAACCGATTGAAAAATTAATTGAAGAATACGCCGATTGTTTTCATTTAAAAGGCGAACGATTGGGAACAGCCAAAGTCCCAAGCCATCGCATTGTGACTATGGACGATATACCTATATACGAGAAACCGTACCGGCCGGCGCATCTATTAAAGGAGGAGCTCGAGCGGCAGGTAACCGAGTTGCTTGAAAGCGATATAATACGCCCCTCGAACTCGCCCTTTTCATCCCCAGCATTTTTAGTCGCAAAGACGCCCGACAGTAAAGGGAATAAGAGATATCGATTCGTGGTCGATTACCGAAAATTGAATGACAAAACGGTTAAAGATAAATATCCTCTACCGAATATTTTGGATATAATTGATCAGTTGGAGGGAGCACGATATTTTTCGGTATTTGATCTAGCGCAGGGATTTTTCCAAATACCCCTACATGAACCCGATCGGTACAAAACAGCGTTTACCACTCCGCAAGGGTTATATGAATTTAACAAACTCCCAATGGGTCTTTGCAATAGCCCTGCCACGTTCCAGAGAGCCGTTGAGCTAGTATTCAAAGGATTACAAGGGCGTGAAATATTCCTATTCCTAGATGACGCCGTGATCTATGGAAAAACAATTGAAGAACACAATGAAAAGTTTGAAAAATTTTTGAAAAGGTTGCGAGACGCTAATCTTAAAATGCAGCCTGACAAGTGCAAATTTTTGCAAACCGAAGTGATTTATTTGGGGCACCTGCTAACACCAGAAGGAGTTCGCCCAGATCCGAGAAAAATTGAAGCGGTCAAAAATTTTCCGCGACCCAAAACGCAGAGAAATATACGCGAATTTTTGGGATTAGCGGGTTATTATAGGCGATTTATCGAAGGCTTCTCGAACATCGCAAGACCTTTAAGCAATCTTTTAAAAAAAGAATCGGTTTTTCAATGGTCAGACGAGACTGAAAAGGCTTTTGAAATTCTGAAAAACAAACTTTGCGAAAAGCCAATATTGCAAATTGCTGATTTTTCAAAACCTTTTGTTGTTACAACTGATGCCAGTTTGCACGCCATTGGCGCCATCTTGAGTCAAGGGGACATAGGAAAGGATCGACCTATAGCCTATGTGTCCCGAGTGTTATCCGATACCGAGAGCCGATACGATTCTTATTCGAGAGAAGCGCTAGCTATTCTCTACGCGGTATCTCAATTTCGACCATATTTATTGGGTCGACATTTCACAATTGTTACAGATTGTAAACCATTGGTGTGGTTTAAGAAATCTACAGATCTGACGACAAAGGTAAGCCGATGGCGAATAAAATTGAACGCATATGATTATGATATTGTGTACAAAAGTGGTAAGAGCAATACCAACGCAGATGCGCTTTCACGAAATCCGGTCACCGACGACAAACCCGAGGAGGAGGAAATCCACGAGAAGCTAGTCTTAGCAGTACAAACCCGTACGAGGGCGGGAAAAATACCAGTTCCTAATTATAGGGACAAAAGACCGAAGAAGGCAAATCGATCACGAGAGGAAATAAACCAAGAAAAATTAATAAAAACAAACGAAGTGAATCGATTGCCACCGTTACCCGAGGCAACTATGGAGCAAGAAAATGACAATGAAAGTGTTGACGAGAACGAAAGTCCACCACTATCAGGCGAAACGAGAGGTGAACCTGTATTCGAGGACACCATTTGCAACGAGGACGAAATAAGGGAGCAAAGTGATCACGAAGTACGAGGAGAAGAGAAATTTGTGGAATGCAGAGAACAATTATACATGCGAAAAGACAACTACATATATTTCATTGACACAGAAGGTAACCCGTGTGACACAGGAGCAGAACAATTGTTATCGAGAAAATTTTTACCAAAATTTGCAAACCTAGAGTCAGGCGAAATCAAGTGCACTACAAGAAATAATCGGCAACTTTTCGCAGCAGTAATAAGGAGCACAACATCCGCAAGTACTACAGAAATTCGAAAGAATTTGATTGATACCTTTGAAGTATTGAAAGCATTGATAATAAAAAAAGGATTACGTTCTGTGAGTATAGCAAAAAGTCATAACGTTGAAAACGTAGAATGGAAGGAAATAGTACAACTAATGCGTAAAGCTCTGGAGAATGTGCAAATAAAGATCATAATCTGCCTGGGTATAATCAAATACATCGGAGAGAAAGATCGAAGCAAAATCATTAAAGAAATGCATTGCACCGCTGTAGGAGGACATCGAGGAGTCACCAAAACATATCGACGAATTAAACAGCGATATTTTTGGGAAAATCTCAAGGAGGACGTGCAAAATTTCATACGTACGTGTGTTACGTGTCAAGTGAAGAAGTTAGTAAGGGTTAAAACAAAACAACCCATGCAAATCACCGATACTCCACACTCACCTATGGAAAAAGTAAGTCTCGATATTGTTGGACCATTTCCAGTAACAGAAAATGGCCAC
>JACCIB010000239.1:0-230218 GCA_018906965.1 Philotrypesis tridentata | reverse complement strand
GAGCTGATGCCTGATTCGATGAACATCAGCATATCGATATCCGTAAGAAGTTCTAATTCAACGTTTGTCATTTTCAGCGCTGCTGAAAATGTCAATCCAGGTGTAGTATAAAAATGTGCTGGACATAATCCATAGGCTTTAAGAGATGTTTCCCGAAAGCTTTCAAAGACGTCGGCTAGTAATAGTACATCTGTTTTTAAATAGAGATCTGAATACTCTCCTAAAGTTGATATATTAAATTTACGCCATACTTGAAGAGCATGACAATAGTCCTCTTCTGAAATATGTGAATCCGTGAGCATATTATAAAATTCATCCTTTTCTGGCAGTTTTGTAGTAGTTAGTTTATGTAATCCGTCGACAAAAGATCTATTTTCTCATCAGAATATCCATCTAATTGAAATTCCTTAACTGCTATCGGCACATTTTCCAGATATGACGCAAGCTTCTCCAATGATGAAGGTAAAAGATCCCATGAATCTATGAATCTGAAACTAATATCACTTTCATCAATATATTTTGTAAATGAAATATATTTCTCCTTGTTATGTGGTATTAGGCTGACTCGTCCTTTTAGTAATGAAGAAGTAGCAATTTCTTTCAAAATAAAATGGGTATCATAATTAAGATTATGAAAAACTACTGGAATAAATCTTGAGTTCTGATAATTTAAATTACAAGAATTATGTGCTGCGCCTCTGAAACTAAAGAAAAAGTAAGTTTTTGAATAAAGAAATTATTTTATTTTTCTATTTATATTACAGTAAAAAAGCTTACCGTCCTGTGAGGTGACAATGATCTCGTGCTGCTAATTGATCTGATTGAATAGGTTTCCGACATATATGACAATTGGTTGACCTTTGAAAAGATAACTCTTCGAGATCTGTAAGTTTCATTGGCTTTGGGTTTTGATAGAGTTGTTGAATTTTTTCTCCAATTGATTTCTGTTCTTTAACGAACCATTCTGCAGGTGTTTCTTCATCAGAATGATTTTGTCTATATGATTTATAATTAGATAATCTGTCGTCATAGCTGCATTTTATGTAATATCCCATGCTGAATGCTTCATGAAGTTGAAAAGCATTCTCATTTTCAGTAGGCTTTAATAAACATTCAAAATCAGCGTAGATTACAAACGGCACTTTTTCACTTTTTTTATAATCTTCAAATTTAAGAATATTGTTCTTCGAGTCAGGTAAATTTATTCTACAAGTATTTATATTTTTACAATAATTTTCATGATTTTCCAATCCCTCTTGACTATAAAATATTTGTAAACACCTGTCACTATGGTATGATTTTTTATTAGTTTTTGATACTTGAGATCTTAAAAGTCGTGACATGCTTCTTATCCACACATAATGATACTGGGGCAGTCTTTCATCTTCAGCTTGATTTTTTTCTTCGTGTTCGTTTATGTAAAAATCTTGTACAATAAGGAAATTTACATGATTCTCCTTCTTTTCGGATGTAATGTAAGAAGGCGACACTTCATGTTTCTGACCATACATCCTAAGCATATAAACGTTGTGACGGGGATCCCGTCGATGGCTGCTCGCCTGGACACAACCCAGTTAAGATAACATACTCTTATACTCGGTGGTGCTTTCAGAGCAGCAAGCGAGCAGTCAGCTGTTAAAGCCACAGGACAGCGCAGCGCCGAGAGCAGCACGCCGCCGAGCAGCGGCAGTACGAGAGCGAGAGAGTGGGGGAAACACAGCGCGTAGCAGCGCGCGGCAGCCAAGGCGAGAGAAAGAGAAAGGGACGAACGGCGCAGCGCTGAAGCAACGAGAGCGAGAGAGACAAGAGATACGAGGCATGCGAGCCACGAGGCGTATGCGCGCGAGCGGCGGCCGCCATGTTGGCGAGCTACTGACTGAAGCATGAGTGCGAGAAGGATGGAATAGAGAGAGAATGAATGCGTTAGAGACAGACTAGAGAGAGAGTGGAGGCAACGCGTATGCGCCGTATGATATTGGGAAAAGGTGGAGGACTACGGCTCGATCCACAGCGCGCGTGCGAGCGGTAAATAAAAATGTAAGCGTGCCGAAGTACGTAACCGTGCGAAAATGTGTAAAAATGATTAATAGAGCCAGTCATGCGTGTAAGCGTGTTTCAAAAGTCGCGCGCGTTTATAAGAGTTGTAAAAGAGGGCGCGAGAGTGCGAGATGATATATGGTACGAAAGCGTGGAAATGTATGATAGGCGCGAGAGAGCGATCTAGCGGAAATGAGTGAGTGCGAGTGAGAGAGCGATAGACGCCGCGAACCGGCGTAGTTGCCGAACGCGCGAATATAGTCAGTCTGGAACGAGTATCCAAGGAGTATCGAGTACCACGAGGACCGAGACACAACGAGAGAGCAAGCAAGCGAATCTTCCAAGGCGACTACCAGAGCGACCAGAGTATTTCCCCCCGTGTGCATTTTCCGAGCGACCATTAGTTTCTTTCGCGAGCGCTTTCACAGGGTACGAGGCAACACCAGAACGCGAGGACGTAGAGCAAAAGGAATAGAGACAGGTAGGAGTGTTGCGAAATACCTCCCCGCCGCGAGTCCCTAACCTAAAGCCAGCCCGCGTTATAGACGGTGAGCTCGCCCGAGGACGAGTACGCGTCCGCGAGTAGAAACTATTGATTTGATTTTCGTTATAATAAATTACTAAGTGTTATATTTTACAAGTCGCGTGTCTTTATTTTGCGTATTATTCTCCCTGCACCTCTCCCCCGTGACCCAGAGTATAAGGAGCTCTCAAGCCGGCATCATAGAAGTACCAGATCGCGAGTTCGGGCGTCCAACAATAATTATTAAATACGAGCTCGCGATAAACCTGCATAGGTGTCATTACGTTGTGCTACGCCTCCCCAGGGACGGAAAAAGCGCAACGTCACAACGTTCACAGAAATATTATTATTGAGCTTTTCAAATTTTGAAACATCTTTTATTTCAACTGGAAATTCTATATCACCAAAGCTGAGCGTATTTGCATGAGAGCGATAATTACTTACTCTGTGAGCATTAGTTGCACAGGGATATAATGCTGAAAGTATTGCATACTTAAAGCATTCATTATCATTGTTATGAACATTAATACATGCTTTTTCCACTTCTATAAATTTTGGAAGAGGAACGTATGAGCTCCCTTTAAGTGGAGAATTTTTTTTTATATTTATACATAAGCTTATAATACTTTCTAGAGTCCATCCAGAATCCTTTTCTTGAAATTCTTCTAGTTGTATGAGAATCGGATCATTAATATGTTCTTTAAACCATTCTCTTGAGTTGGTTGACATATAAATTGCAGAACTTTCGCTAGTGAAGTATTTTATGTCTACAGTTTCCTCACCATTTTTCTGCATAGAAAATTCTGAAATGAAATCAGAATTTAAGCTTTCTTTCACTTTTTCTTCAAAAATCTTTTCTGCATCAATCATGAAACTTTTAATATCTTTATGCTCTATGTTTATTACTACACCAGTTCTAATACGATTTTGAAATGCCGATTCCACATCTCGCCACTCAACTCCAGCTTTTGTAGGTTCTAGGCTGCCTCCTTGCTGAAGCTTTTTTTCAAATTCAACTCGTATCCATGTCAGATGGGTCATACAGGTCTGACATTTCTGCTTCTCTCCTCTTGTAAGGTTAGATTTTTCTATCTTTTCAGTCAATTCCTTTATTGTGGAATTGTACACATCTAACCAGTAATGTATATCTATGCTGCTCAATTCATCAATACTTTTTAAGCTATCGCGAAGGACTTGCACAAATCGTTCAATCGGTTCGATTGAAGCCATATTTAGTTAGCCAAAGTTTCTTCTTCACTGCTGAAAAAAATAAACTGGTTTGTACAAGAAAATGTACCCAAAGCTTGTGGAGGAAGTAGTGGGGGGGGGGGGAGATTTCGTTTGAGCCAATGGCAAAGATGAGAAGATTTTCTCTCCAACCAATGAAAGTGGAAAATTTTCGAGGGAAAAGTTTTCGTTGAAGCAATCAGAGCTCATCAATTTCTGTTCAACCAATCGTAAACGGATGAAGAGTGGGGGGGGGGGGGGTAGACTCATTCCTAAAGAGCAAGATGCAGAATTTCTCGCCTTTAAATCAGGATGCTAGACCATTCGTTTTCATTCTCGAGTTTACTTCTGACTTGAGATGAACTCAAACATGGCTAGAACGCGCGATTACGATACAATGTTTAGAACCGTTTTATTACCTTGTCCCGAAGAGAACGTTTACATCTGCGACATTCAAGGATTCCAGAGAATCGCATCCGATTCTTTTATATTGAAAGAAATTTGCTTTGTTAGTTTGAAAAGAATTGCTTTTCCGACTGTTTACCACTTTAAGCCTCGAATGAAATGGCAAGAACTTAGTGAAGAAGAAAAGTGTACAGCAAGTTGGTTAGAAAAATATCATCATAGATTGCCTTGGGATTCTGGAGATATTCCCTATGATCAGCTGCAAAAAGTTTTTGAAATCTGCTCACAAGGGGTGCAAAAACTTTATGTAAATGGACAACAGAAATAGCAATGGATAAAAAAATATTTACCTCATGTGTAAGTAGGTAATTTTTCTGTTTCTTTTTTATACTTTTCTGATAGTTTTCTGATACTTTTCTGATAGTTTTCTGATACTTTTCTCATACTTTTCTGATACTTTTCTGATACATTGATAATGTATCAGAAAAGTATCAGAAAAGTATCGGAAGAGTATCAGAAAAGTATAAAAAGTTTTCTGTTTCATTTATAATACTTATGTAAAATTTGATTTTATTCTTTCAGATCCATTTCCAATATTGAAAATTATGGTTGCAGTTCACTTCAGGAAATCCACAGTCATCATCATGGATGTTTTAATCATTACCTATGTAATCGAAAACGACCTGTATGTGCTATTTCCAAAGCACTTTCAATAAAAAACTGGTTTATAAATTATTTAAATAATGTATTTAGTCGGGATGAAGTGGACTGTAAGAGATAAATAAAATTTTACGTATTAATAATAATATCTTTTACTTATTTGTAGTATGTTGTATTAAAAGAGAAAATAAAAAAAAACCTATCTACGAGAATGAGATTTTTTTCCTATCTACGAGAATGTAAACGAAAACGGTCCTTAACGGCTATTTTTAAAGGACTTGAATAAAAAAAAGGTAAGTAATTTATTATGTATTAACATCAGCATTATTGTTATTATTTGTTGGTTATTTTACTTGAACTTAATACAAAATAAAATTTTACAAAATATGTTTTATTTCCTTTTGTACCTTTGATGAACATCAATTGGATCAACCATGAATTCCACATCTACTATGGAAGGCATACTTCGCTGATTATTTTGATGCTGATGATGATGCTGTTGTTGATGCTGTTGTTGATGCTGTTGTTGATGCTGTTGCTGTTGATATTGTTGATGTTGATGATGATGTACTGCTGGTTGATGTGCTGTTGGCTGATGTGCTGCTGGTGGCTGATGATGAGCTGCTTGTGGCTGATGATGATGAGCTGGTGGTGGGTAAGCATGAAGAGCTGATGGTTGCTGTTTTTTCAACAATAAGCTTCGTCGCTTATCGCCACTCTCTTTCGGCTTTTCTTCAGCCTTTACCTTCTCTTCTTTTGGCTTTTTATCAACCTTCAGTGGGCTATGTAGCTTGTCATCTGAAACATTTAAAAAAAAAATTTTATTTGAATTCATATTAAATAAATGTGTGTGTGTGTGTGTGTGTGTGTGTGTGTGTGTGTGTGTAAGAAAAATAAAATTTTACCTGTTTTTTTCTCACTCTTAGAATGACTGCTCCTTTTGGGGTTAATTATTGCCGCGGCATCTGCAGTTGTCTTCGCAACACTAGTGGTGTCTGCGATTTCCATTTTCTTCGTATCGCGTACGTCCGCATCTGAAAACAAATGAATATTTTTAATAAAAATTCGATTTTAAAAAATGAAACTATCCTAGTAGCAACTTAACGATAAAATAGTTAATTTATCGTTAAGTTTCTACCAGGATAGATCTAAAAAAAATTGAGAACACTAGGTCCTTACCTTCAGCTTTACGTTTTCTACTGCTGCTACTGCTGCTGCTGCTACTGCTGCTGCTGCTGCTGCTGCTACGGCTGCGGTTGCGGCTACGGCTACGATTCCTGCTATTATCTTTATTATCACTCTTCACAGGTAGTGGAGGCACTGAAAAATGATTAATCAAAAATGATTAATCAAAAAATAATGTATATAAAATTAATGAATTTAGAAATAAAAAGATACTTACAACTTTCAATCGCATCGAGTGTCCAGCTAGCATACTCAAGCATTGAAATCAGACGTGGTGCGTTTGACACCACCCATTCGATCCGTTCAATCATCTTTTTGAACGATGTTTTTTTCGTGCTTTCCATGTTTTAAATTTCACTGCACAAGGCTAGTTTAAGCTGAACCTGGAGGCGAACTGATGACGAACACATCTGAACCAGGCTATTTATATCCGAAGCCCTTCTTGCCCTTTCCACGCGGACTAGAGAGAAAATTTTGGAAAACTTACGATTGGTGGAAAATTTCTCCTTCCGAAATCATAGAAACCTCGCCAAAAAATAAGAAACTCTTCCCTCGCCTTCGTGTCCCTTCACAAGATTTTCTATGCGAGCGCCGCATGTAATCATCTTGCATGTATATACCAATAGATATTTTTCGCACAGGGCAGGGAGACTTTCCACAGAGAGAGAGAGAGAGAGAGAGAGAGAGAGAGAGAGAGAGAGAGAGAGAGAGAGAGAGAGAGAGAGAGAGAGAGAGAGAGAGAGAGAGACAGAGAAAGTGCGCGCGCCCTTTGTATACATATTTTTCCTGCTAGAATAATCCAGCAGGTAACCTTGCGCGTATTTAAAATAGATATATTCTTGCGCAGTGCAGAGACACTTTCCGCAGAGAAAGAAAGAAAGTGCGCGCTACGTATACATATTTTTCTGCAAGAATAGCCCTGCAGGTAACCTTGAGCGTATTCAAAATTAGATATATTTTCGCGCAGTGCAGAGACACTTTCTGCAGAGAGAGAAAGAAAGTGCGCGTGCCTTTCATATATATATATATATATTTCTGCAAGGACAGCTCAGCAGGTAACCTTGCGCGTATTCACATTAGATATATTCTTTCGCAGCGTAGAGAGATTTTCCGCAGAGAGAGAGAGAGAGAGTGAGAGAGAGAGAGAGAGAGAGAGAGAGAGAGCGTGCGCCCTTTATATTGCGACAAGGCGCCCGTACACACACAAATACGAACGCCTAGCGCAGCGCCGTGCACACATACGAGCATGCGAGCGCACGGCAATGCGAGGATCGAGGCGGCAGGAGCCGCACACGAAACGGCTAGAGAGAAAGGGGGGAAAGAATTAGGAGAGAGAGAGAGACTCGAAGACACTCGAGTCAGCGCTAGACATAGTGCCGAAGAAAGAGAGAGAGAGCGCTAGCAGAAGAGCGCGAAGGAAAGAGAGAGAAAAGCGAGAGACGCGATAGCGCGTTAGAAGACGCTGCCGCGCAAGAAGGAGTGGGGAGAGTTTAAGGACTAATTGGTGTCCGAAAGCGAGACGAGCGCGACGAGACTCGCCAGATTACTTCTCGGCCTTTGACCCGACCGCACACGCGATTAATCACACGTGCACAGCCGAGCCCGCCGCCGACTACCTACTGGGAGGCCCACGCCACTGCAGGGCCCAACACTCGCCACCGCCGGCCTTGCCTCCTAGGATTATCACGCAGAGGCCACCTAGAGCCGCTCCGCGCCAGCCTCAGAGTACGACGACGCCAGCCACAGAGAGGATCGTCCAGACCAGGCGCCGACCGACCACGAACCAAGATCGCCACGAGCCTGTAAGTGTCGGCCCAGCGCCCTTGTCTCTCTCTCTCGTGGCGAAGATCAGGGTGCAAGAGCCCCCAACGCGACTGTCGAAAGCGCGAACATAACACCGCGAGCGCGCGGTACATGTAATTATCTCTGGCGGAATAAATACGCGGGTGAGTGCGATCTGCTCACTCGCCCCAAGTCTAAAAGCGCGTATTTCATTCCGCACACCTAAATCCTAGCTCCCGAGGATCCCCCTAGCTCGCCGAGGAAGCTGAGCAGTCGAGCAGGGTCAGGAGACCGGTTAAGATTATCTTTTGTGCGCACGGCACCTCCCCAGAGCGAGTTGCAACTAGGAGCAGCCCGACAAAGCCCAGGCAGGAGCCGCGTCACAGTATTCATACTTTTTCTGCGAGGTTGGCGCAGTACATTGTGCATAGACGCAATAGAGTATTTTCTCGCTCCTCCCATTGCTTCTATACTGCTCCACAGAGAGAGAGAGAGAGAGAGAGAGAGAGAGAGAGAGAGAGAGAGAGAGAGAGAGAGAGAGAGAACAGCCTATAAAATGCTATAGGTATACTGGAAAAAGAGAGGGGGGAGCAAGTCCCCTCTCTTCTTACGAGTTCTGACTTTGAGAGAGAGGGGGACCCAGAGAGTGGGGCAGTACGTGCCAGAACCCGTATGTATACTGGAACAGCACGGGAGGGGATCCACTGTTTCAGTATACTGTAGGCATACTGGAACAGAAAAGGGAGGGGATCCATTGTTCCAGTATGCTTATGTTCCAGTATGCCTATAGCCTATCTACTTGCGTCTTTTACATGTAAGAAAGATTTGCCCACAAGTACATTTTATTATTAATTTATATTTTCGGTTTATTAATTTATTTTTATTTATTAATAAAATCAACAGTTTCCTGAAGAGGGTGACAATGTTAACCGAAACGTTGAAAAAGGAAAAAATGGTGTAAGATTTTATCACCTTTTTCCTACCAAATTTACCTCGGAGAGATCGACAGAGTTCACAAACTAATTATATATATTTTTATTTATATTCATATATATTTACATTTCTATATATATATATATATATATTAGGGTGACAGGAATCGGCCACACGTTTGAAAATTGAATGTCTCAGTGTCTTAAACGATGGAGGAGGGTCCGTGGAGTCCATTGCACTTTTTGCAACTTTTTCTAAAAAGTTATTTTCCAGCCCTTTCCGTGAATTTAAACATTCAAATGGAAAATAACATAGGGCAAGCAGGTGTTTTTCGTTTTCTTAAAATATCTCTGTAAATAATAATATTTCGGTATTCATCTTTTCAAATGTTATTACTGAGTTGTGGATAATTGCTTAGGAAAAATCGGATTTGCAAAAAGTTAATAACTGTAAAAGTTAGCAGGTGAATTTTTGGTCAAAAATGCCGGTTTTTGAAGGCTCCTTAAGGCATCATAGGGAGGTCCTAGAGCACTGTAATTTGGACAAAACACTGGTATACTCATGAACAAGTGATTGATGAAAAAATTTTTGGCAAGAAGTATTAATAACAGTGCAAAAACTCAAGTAAAAGTGACGGCTTCACTTAGAAATAGTAGGTGAAAGCTGTAAATTTTTTTCAAGGGATCCTCTCTTCCTGCTGCACAGAAACGAAACACGTGTTTAACGAAAACCGTCGTTCTCGGGCCGGTCACTTTTTTTCACAGTAAGCACTACGAGTACATAGGAAAACCCATGAGCCAACCCTGCCATAAAGTGACCGTCCTGTATTTACGATTGGGCGAGCCTATCATAATGAGGCTTATTGTTCCATTTGACTTCTCGTTAAGTTTTTCAGCTATTTCGCATCTCTAGGTCAAGCATTGCTACGGAACTTTGCAATCGACGGAGAGGGCTAAAAAATAACTTTTTGGAAAAATTAGAAAGTGCAATGTACTTCACGGACCCTCCTCTATCGCTTGAGACTCTGAGACATTCAGTTTTTAAACGTGTGGCCGATTCCTGTCACCCTAATACACACACACACACACACACACACACACACACATATATATATATATATATATTAGGCTGCCAAGTTTTGCATCCATGCTTAAAAAGTATCAGGATGCCCTACTCTATCATTGGAGATGCTCAAGACAAGCACAACGAACTTTGAATTTTTGAAATCGAACAATATTTGATAGTCCCTCCGCGATTTATTTTTTTTGAATATGATTTAACACAGGCAAATAAGTATGCGCATATAACTACGAAACTATCGACATTACTCAAAAAATTTTTTTCTCAGTCTCATCAGCGTGCAAATAGCAGTCGATTGCAACAAGTTTGGTGTAAATAACTTAATATTTAAACAAGTGAACAGGTGCATATTTTGACTAAAACTGCTCATCTTTGGAGTCCATTTAAGGTAACTTCTACTGCTTCTATGACCTTGTAATTTTGACAAAGCATTCTTACACTCGTGCAAAAATGATTCCAAAAAGAATTTCGCCAAAAAAATGTTCAGAACAGGGTTAAAAATCAAATGAAAGTTTTGGACTTCGCTTCAAAAAGTAGGTAAAATGTCAAATTTTTTTCAGGGCTAAGCTGCTATGATACTTTAACAGCCCTAGCCCCTTCCCGCAGACTTTCGAACACATGGTACAAATACATGCTGTCGTTCTCAGCTACATCCCTTTTTATTTTTCACATAAAATTAGTAAATTCAAGAATATTTTTATAATGCTCGTAGTAACTTTTTAGTGAACAAATATTATAATTATCGCATGTAATTTGTTATTAATAAATTGATTATTTATATAAAAAAAATTTTATGTTTTAAGAATAAAACCAAACTTTAATAATTATATTCATTACAATAAATAAAAGTCAATTTAAATTATTGTGAAAAGTTTATTATAAGATATAACACAATATGTTTTTTAAATAAAAAAATCTATTAGGTCCGTCATGTAGAATATCGAAAAATAATCGATACGTATTTTTTCTTTTTTCAATCAAACAGTTATTAACAACGCTACAGCACATTGAAAATTTCGTGACGTCACGATACATACCTATATAGATATACTAATGCCCATACCGAAACTCACATCGTGACGTCACGAAATTTTCAATGTGCCGTAGCATTGTTAATAATTGTTTAATTGCAAAAAGAAAAAATACGTATCGATTATTTTTCAATATTCTAGATAACGGACCTAATAGATTTTTTCATATAAACAATATAATGCATTGACAAGATATCTTTTGCAATGTGCTCTGAAATGTGATGTTGTATATTCTATTATAATTTGTGGTCAAAATTAGAATTTTATCGTAAAAATACTCAAATGTATTATAATTGTATTCAAAGGAAAGAAAATTTGGAGGAAAGAATATGCGGAGGAAAAAAAATTCGGAGGAAAGAAAATGCGGAGGTAAACGCAAGGCTTCGGTGGCATCTGGCAAGCACCCTTGGATAGAAAGTCCCAATGCCGGAGACCCCAAGTACCTGATCTTACCGAGCTAGGCGGGATGTTTATGGCTAGATAATGATGCATATTGTTCTGTTCCCCTGTTCATTACTTTTTTCAGTCACATCGCTACACTAGGTCACAGAACTTTGAAGTCGCGGAGGGACTATCAAATATTATTCGATTTTAAAAATTCAAAATCCATTGTGCTTGTCTTGAGCCTCTCCAATGGTAGAGCAAGGCATCCTGACACTTTTTAAAAATGGATGCAGAACTTGGCAGCCTAATATATATATATATGCAGCCGCCTTCAAAATTGGTGAGTGGGCGACCGGGGAAAAGCGATACGTTTTAAAAGGAGGAAGATAGAAGACCGGGTCGCGGGTCCATTTTGGGAAGCACCAAAAATAAGAGGGTGGAGGGGTAGTGAGGGGTAACGAAATAACAATAATTATGTATATATATGTATAGTATATATATATAGATGATTCTCTGTGAAATCGACAGATCAAAATTTAAATTGTTTCCGACCATATTAAATCACTTCAACTTGATGACATACACTTCCCTGAATTTTTTCAGATTTTTCGCATCAATTATCTCTGAGCTACAGGAGGTTAAAGTTGGTAATATCAGGTTTTTTTGCATTTTTTAGACGCTTTTAAGAAAATTTTGCCTGATTTCACAAAAAAAATACTATAAATTGTGACGTTGTGCTTTTTCCGTCCCGAGGGAGGCGTACCACCACGTGATGACACCTATACAGGTTTGCCGCGAGCTCGTATTTTATAATTAATGTTGGACACCCGAACTCGCGATCTTGTTCACTTATGCTGCCGGCTTGAGACCTCTTTATACTCTAGGTCACGGGGGGGAGAGGTGCAGGGAGAGAAATACACAAAAAATAAATACACGCGATTTGTAAAATAAACACTTCGTAATTTATTTCGAAATTAGATAATTATTATTTGTACTCGCGGACGCGTGTTCGTCCTCGGGCGAGCTCACTGTCACTACGCGGGCTGACTCTAAGGTTAGAACTCGCGGCGGGGAGGTATCGCATAGAAACACTCCTACCTGTCTCTAACTCGGGTACTCCACGTCCTCGCGTTCTGATGAGGTCTCGTTCCCTGTGGAAGCGCACGCGAAAGAACACTAATAATGGCTCGGAAAAATGCACACGGGGGGGAAATACTCGGGTCGCTCTGGAAGTCGCCTTGGAAAAAGATTCGCTATCTCGCTTGATATCTCGGTCTGAGCCGTACTACGCCGGTTCGCGGCGTCTATCGCTCTCTCACTCGCACTCACGCATTTCCGATGGATCGCTCTCTCGCGCCTATCACACATTTCCACGCTTTCGCACCAAATAACACAGTCGTACTCTCGCGCCCTCTTTCACAATTCTTTTAAATGCGCGCGACATTCAAAACACGTTTACACGCTTGTCTGGCTCTATTAATCGTATTTACACTTTCCTCATTTCGGCACGCTTACACTCGTGTTTGCCGCTCGCACGCACGCTGTGGATCGAGCCGTAGCCCTCCACCTTTTCCCAATATCATTCAGCGCATACGCGTTGCCTCCACTCTCTCTCTTGTCTGTCTATAACACGCATTCATTCGCTCGCTATTTCTGTCACTCTCGCACTCATGCTACAGTTCGTTGCTCGCCAACATGGCGGCCGCCGCTCGCGCGCGTACGCCTCGTGGCTCGCACACTTCGTATCTTCTTGTCTTTCTCGCTCTCGCTGCTTCAGCGCCGCGCCGTTCGTCCCTCTCTCTTGCTCTCGCCTTGGCTGCCGCGCGCTGCTACGCGCTGTGTTTCCCCCACTCTCTCGCTCTCGCCTCGTGCTGCTGCTGCTCGGCGGCAGGTTGCTCTCGGCGCCGCGCTGTCCCACTGGCCCTAACAGCTGACTGCTCGCTTGCTGTTCTGAAAACACCACCGAGTGTAAGATTTTCATATCTTGACTGGGTGGTGTCCAGGCGAGCAGCCCTCGACGGGATCCCCGTCACAAAATGTTACATGTACATGTTGCTACTATGTTATAATACATGTATGCCTTAACAGTAGCAAAAGTTTACTTCGTACTACAACTACCAAAAAATTCCTGAAGATACCTTTCTTCAGTACACAAGTGCCTGCGAAACTCCTAGAATATTATGGAGCTACTCTGATAAGCTAAAAATAAAAAAATCACTTGTCAAAACCAAAAAATTGGATTTCCTATCTGAAAAAAATACATTTGAAAAGCAAAAGATACTAAGACAAAAATTATTCTTCAGATGTTTTCTTAATTTCGCTTCGTTTCCAAGCTGAAAATCAATGAAAATGTGGAATTTTAAAAATAAATTTTATACTAATGTAACGTCTTAGAACGTCATCTATTGTTTATTTATTTATTTATTTATGTAAATTCATGATAGTATCATTTTAAATTTTAAATCGGAATATTAATTATGTCAATTGGAATATACTTTTGGAAGTAGACTATTTGGTACTGTAGATTTTCGAAAGATGTTTTAAAATTAACATTCAATATTCTAACAAAACTGTTAACAAACTGCAGTCCTTATAAGAGGCATCCTTTGGCCTCAATTATGTAGTATCGTATTTAATTCCGAACTCCGTTTATGCCGGTCCGAAAATTGGCAGAGTTTTCAGTTATCTAATAGTGATTAATTGTGTATTATTATTTGATTTTTATAAAAGTTGTATTGTCATTCTCTATTTAAAATACTGTTTATAATATTCGTTATTTATACCTTAAAAACTCATAAATCATCGATTTATATTGGATGAATTTGCAAGTTAAGCAGTTATCAGCAAAAAGATAAATTGTTTTAAAAGTATTTATTATATTATTAGGAGAGATAGGCATATTTAGCCTTATACATTATCATTATTAATAATATTCTAATTACTCGGTGAGAGTAGTAGTCAGGATATAACACTAAAATCGATGTTCATCGATTTTTAGCTTGGAAACGAAGCGAAATTACAAAAAATCTCAAGAATAATTTTTATCTTAAATTTTTTTTTTATTTAAATTCATTTTTTTCAGATACGAAATCCAATTTTTTGGTTTTGACAAGTCATGTTTTGTTTTTTAGCTTATCTGAATAGCTCCATCTTGTGCTAAGAGTTTTACAGATACTTTTATGCTCAAAGAGGGTATCTTCAGGAATTTTTTGGTGGTCGTAGTCCGGAGCGAACATTCTTAAGACATGAATGTATTATAACATAGTTGTAACATGTATATGTGACTTTTAAAGTATTTTTTTTTTTTAAACTGGACAAAATTTTCTTTATAAACTTCTATCCATGTCTATAGTGAAAAATGTTTCCCTAAGAAGCTACGAATTTTTGAAAATCAGAAAAAATGTATGTGTGTGTGCGTGTGCATGTGTGTTTGTGTGTGCGTGTGTACATGCGTTTTTATATAATAATATAAGAACTAATTTATCTTCACATAATTATGAAGAAATGAAGCCGCTGATCATCGATAATTACCAGTTATTTGTTGAGTTATGAATTTTTAAAAACTTATTCAAAAAAAGGAATGAGCCTCAATATCTCCAATCCTAATAAGTTTCATAAGTTGTGTAAACATTCAGTTCAAGGTATGTGGATAATGTAGTCTTTTCCTAAATTTCAAGTGCATCGAAGCATTTTTCCTCTTGTAATCGTTAGAGAACCGAAAAACATTTTTTTCAATTTTCTAATTAATTAATAGGAAAATTAACGTAAAATTTTATCAACATTCTACATAAACGTGAAATTGTTCAAAATAACTGGATAATTAGTATTCGAGTTGGAAGTGCTTTTACACAAAACATGTTTTCATTCATAACCTAAAAACTATAGCAGCTACAGGAAAAAATTTTTGGTTAAAATGTAGATATTTCCATTTTCTTAAGGGAAATTTTGGCATCATTTAAAAATATTCGATTTACTTTTAAAATACGAAAGATAAAAATTGTACGAAAACTTAAAACGTCCATAATTTAAAGACGGATTGATGAAATGATAAACGCTTTCTTTTGCCGCTTTTGATTTATTCTAAAACTTCAGAAAATGTAAATATTTTAGATCCTGATAAGTTTTATAAGTTGCGCAAATATACAGTTCAAGACATGTGAAAAATGTACTATTTTTCAAAATTTCAAGTGCATCGAAACCATTTTGCTCGTGTAATCGTTGGAGAACCGAAAAACATGTTTTTCTATTTTCTAAATAACCATTCTGGGAAATGGCGTAAAATTTTCCAACAATATGTCTCTAAATATTATACATTAACATTGTTTTTTTCAAAATAATTGGTTAATTATTTTCCGAATTAGAAGAGCTTTTGCGAAAAACATGTTTTCATTTATAACTCAAAATCTATAGCAGCTATCTGAAAACTTTTCAGGTTAAAATGTTGATATTTTAATTTATTTTTATTTTATTTTATTTCTTTTAATTGTTTTTCTTTTAAAAATGGTATTTGTACCATTTAAAAATATGCAAAATTACTTAAAATACCTCAGATAAAAATTTTACGAAATCATAAAATCGACTATGGCTCAAAAAGGATCGGTAAAATGAAAAATGCTTTCTTTTGTCACTATCGGACAAGCAAGACAAATGAACACACCTCGTTGTAATGCAATCCAATAACCACAAGCTGAGATCTAGCGGTATACATGCATTCATACATACATACATCTTATTTTAAGTGTTTTTAAGCAAACTTGTGAAAATCACTATCACAAAGCTTCCTCTTGAAGAAAGCAATATAACTCTTTACACTTCACTAGGCTTGTCACATGGATTCTTTCTTATGTAGCTTGAGAGTCTTGTAACCTCCCAGGAGAAAATAGAAAAATTAATAATTTTTAATAGTCACTTCAAAATAAATCCGTAAAACTTTCTTGCATGGAAGATGAAAATATTCTTATCACATCACTAGCTAATTGTCACAAGAATTTATTTCCTTATATAAGCTGATAATCGTATAAACTATCAAATAGAGAAACCTGAAATATGAAACAGAATATTTAAACAAAGAATCGCTGTTCACAAAACCTTTCATTATATATTGTTTATTTATAAAAAGTGAAACCAAATACTTATTTAATTTTATCCATAGTCATGTTCGTGATTCCATGTAAAATATGGTTTTAATTATTTGACAATTTAAAAATACATATTTAGATTAAATCTATGACACTGCTTTATAATGATACTATTTCATAATATATAAAAATGAAACTTTAAATATAACCCACTGTATATTTGGTATATAACACTGTTTTCATAAAACATCGTCTGCATCAAATATATGACGCATATATAAGTATATCTATATAAACGATATTTATACGTGATCGGAAGTACGTAGTGCTGACGCCATCATAATTACATTGTTCAGTGTTCAACCTCGAGAAGAATTTAGGAGCCTGAACTTTGACTTCACAATAACTTTTAATCGACGCAATGTTACAAAATACATGTAAGAAACAAAGCTGTCAATGCCAGGGTAACCGTATGTTAAGTCTCCAACAGAGCCTATGATAAGTATATAAGGTTAATCTGGTTAGCGCACGACGGACTAGCGGTACATGGACTATCGTACCTTCCACTTGCCACCGTGGCGCTACCACGGTCATTCATACTAAAATTAGACATTTTTATCGATGTTTATCTTGGAATCGAAATGAAATTAAGAAAAATCACAATTTATAATTGTAAATTTTAAATCGTAAACTTTTAATAGTAAATTTTAGACTAAAATTCTACATGTTCATAGATTTTTAGCTTAGAAACGAAGCGAAATTAAGAAAAATCTCAAGAATATTTTTGTCTTAGAATTTTTTGCTTTTCAAATATATTTTTTTATCCGATAGGAAATCCGATTTTTTGATTTTGACAAGTGATTTTTTTATTTTTAGCTTATCAGAGTAGCTCTAACTTGTTCTAGGAGTTTCGCAGGCACGTTTTTACTGAAAAAAGGTATCTTCATGAATTTTTTGGCAGTCGTAGTTCGGAACAAACTTCCTTAAGACATAAATGTATTATAACATAGTTGGAACATGTATATCCATGTCTATAGTGAAAAATGCTTCCCTGAGAAGCTATGCGTTTATGAAACTCAATAAAAAATGCAAAAAAAAACCTGATTTTACTAACTTTCACCTCCAGTAGCTCAGAGATAATTGATGCAAAAAATCTGAATAAATTCACGGAAGTCATCAAGTTGAAGTGGTTTAATATGGTTGGAAAAAAATTTAAATTTTGATCGGTCGATTTCACAGAGAATCGCTCATATATATAAATCAGCGGGAAAAAGCTCCCCTCGAGTAAAATTTAAAAAATTTGAGATGATTTTTTTTTCGTTTTTTAGCGGGAAAAAAATTGAAGAAGAAAAAAGCTACTTTAGTTCCGCTTTTCAGGATGAAAAAGTGGCTATTTCGGGGGGATGTGCATACAAAAGTTTTTTCCCGAAAATAATGTATTGATATTCAAGAGATTATTTAAATATAAATTGTCAGTAAATAAATTAAAGTGATCCCTGGTAGAAACGTTCAGTAACCATGGACCAACGATGGTCCAATTTTAGTGCAGACAATAGGACTGTTTATTTTGTCACACTTTTTCGCTCGACTTTGATCAACGATTTCAGTCACCGTTAGCCCACGAGAATACTTATTTGACTCACCGTTGGCTAATAATTACTGTAAATCATCTAATAATGGATGCAAATTTTGAGGTTATATACAAAGAAACATTGATTTGAATATTAGATTGAAAATTCGAAAACAATATATTTATGAACGTATATATATATATATATATATATATATATACACACACACACGCTAATTAAAAAAATTATGAATTTGAAATTTATGATAAGATATGATTGAATATTTTGTTGTATAATTAAGATATAACCCTATAATATTTTCATAAAAATATAGAGAAATATATATATAATATAATATATATGCACTAAATACAAAATTGTAAATTTGGAGTTTGTGATAAGATATAATTCAATATTTAATTGTTCTGCATATTGAAGTAAGACATATAGTAAAAAATATTGTTTTCGATTTTTCAATCCAAAACTCATATCAATGTTTCTTTGAATATAACCTCCAAATTTGAATTCGTTATTAGATGATTTATCGTTGGCCAACTGAGTGAGTCAAATAAGTGTTCTAATTGTTGCTCAACGACGTTCACCCACCATTGGTGAGCATACCATTTCAGTTGGTTTATTTTCTACCAGGGATACCAAACTGATAAAATTATTTATAACTGAAATTGAATAATTGAAATGACAGTGATACATATCAAGTTTACGTATCAAGATGAATTATAAGCAATCTACTGGCGTTAACAACTGTAATAGTCGGGGCCCCGGGAAGTTTTGACTGGAAGTTCGCGCCATTAGCAGTTTTATTGATAGAACTAGTAAGTGATAGTTTAATGAAAACTACCATAAAGTCTCTAAAATTTAGCTGCCATGGAACATTGTTATTATTGCAAAACAAAGTTTAAATTCATTTTGTTTGCTTATCCTTTGTAACTTTTTAATTATTAATTTTACGTGAAAAAATTGAAAATATTGTTCAATAACATTTTTAACAACATATGTCTTTTGCCAGGAACGTATTTCAACCAATTTTAAAGTTAGAAAAATACGATAAAATGCATCAATTTTTTTATTTTAAACAATTTAGTGGCGGAGAAAGTCAATTTTTCATCAGGGAAGACACGTACCTTGTAGGAAATCCAATTCTGAATAATTTTATTTTCAACCTTGTACGTTGTTACGTAAAATTAAAAATAAAAAAGTTCCAAAGGATAAACGAAAGAAAAATGCATTTTTGAATTTTATTTTGCAATAATAACAATGTTCTAGGGCAGCTAAATTTTAGAGACTTTATGGTAGTTTTCAGTGAACTATCACTTACTAGTTGCAACAATAAAACTGCTAGAAACAAGAACTTCCAAAAATTAGTATGTACAGTTGCCTGGGACCCCGACTATATGAAGATCCTTAAAGTGCATGGCATTGAATAACTAGAATCCTAAGACCTAAATATTTTTCAATCTTCCGAAAAAGGTTAAGTCATTCTGTGTATACTACTGCAGTTATTGGATTAACGTAGAAATGATAATATTAATAACAAATTTAATCCATGAAGGAATTAAACAGAACTGCAAGAAAAGTATTAGAAGGATGCGACTAGATCATCATACATAGGTTTGATCGGTTTGCACTGGCAGCAAGTGAATATAGCATGTGAAAAACAGTCTCCTTGAGGATCGTGTGCACACTTTCTTATGCGCTTCAACATACAACGAGTGCAACAGTATTATCCGACGGCAGCAACCTTTTCCTTTCTCTTTCTCCAACAGTAAGTGGGGACCCTCTTGTATTCGAGATCAGAGCTACAAAGCAGTCGTAGCAAAAGCAACAGCAGCAGTAGACGTGACTGAGGAGTGAAGAATTGAAATTAGACGTTTCTGCGCTATATATCAGTTTTTTAAGCTAAAAAGATGCGACTCCAGCTTGGGGGCGCTTTATTCCTGTAAGTTATTGATTCTTAACATCCACTCTATGATCAGAACTATATTCATTTTTACAATTCATTTCGATTTAATAATAGAATTTAGGCAAACACTTAATGTACAAATTTCCCTTTTTCCTAAATTTATTGTTTATTCTATTCTTTAGCATGGAATGATAATCTAAAATTGATTCAACACGCATACTCTAGCTAAGAAACTGCAGCGTTGTGATGAAGATTTTCGAGCCGCACCCTTGGTTTTAAGTTCTACTTTCACTCGATCTCTTATACGCCTATATTTATGCATGCGCAAATGTACCTATTACTAATTCAATAGCTGGGAGAGCGAGAGCAAAGTAAAAGTAAAAGTGATCGACATAACGCGTGAAATTTTAGACGCGCCTTCAAGGATTGTTCTTATTTAGGTGTGTACAGTATGTAATTTACATGCAATGTACATACGTGTTGCTTCTTACCAAGCTGTTTCTAACTGCCTTCTCTTTATCTGGGCTTCGTACACTGCATAATTACTGTTTCTTTGTTTGGCGATCGAAATTTATTCTTTTCAAAATAAGAAAAAAATGTATTACTTATAACTATTTTGAGGTCACTTATTATTAAACTTAAAAACTTAAATTTAAATTATTGAAAATGGTATTGTTTAAATTGTTTGTGATATAAATAATAAAATATTACAATAGTATTCAACAACAATGACTTATTAATGCTTTCTATAAAACTTTTTTAAACCATAAATGTCATCCTGATATATATATAAAATTTAACTTTGCAATTAGTGTACAACCAAGAATGCAAGGAAACTATCTATTGCAATTAAAACCATTAATTTATAAGTAGACATATTACTTAAGATTTTGTTTGTAAGTTAAAAATACATAATAATTGAACAAATCAATTGACATTAGTTCACATTAAACAAGATAATTTGTTAGAGAAAGGACCAACTAGATAGTTATAATATTAATGTGTAAGCTTTTACCTGAAAACTGTTATAAGAGTATGCTGACTTATTAAGTTCATGCAACATAGAATTATAAAGAATACTCTAAAATTATTATTGAGAAGGAAAAAAACAATCACGACGTATATAAAGTTAATTCGAAACGGAACCATTAAAAAAATTCTTAACTGTTTAAAGGTGTGTAAATAAAAAGGTTTTACATCTATGCTGTGCAACATATGTTCACTATTTCATTTTGGGACGATGTAACATTGTGATGTTTATCTGTATATGGCAAGTTCGTTTTCAATAAAAAATTTATAGCAGTCTTGAAATTTAAACTATTTATGATCATTATTCTGCAATATGTGTACCTAATACATTGTTGATATTTATAAAACAGTTTTAATATTTAATATATTGATAGACATACGATATATGCACACTGGTAAGGTATTTGCATATTGCGCAATTTTAAATTAATGCTTAAAAATAAATTATAATTTTTTAGGTTTTTTGTAATATTCTCAATGAAGTGCAATTATTATCTTCTTACAGAGGACAAAAACGTAATAAAACAATATCATCATCATCATCATCATCATCATCATCATCATTATTATTATTATTATGATTATAGTCCACACCTAATGCATAAATTTCTTGTTATTTATATATAAATATTGTACAAGATCATTTATATCCAAAGGGTGATTATAAAAATATGCTAATATAAAATTATTGTTTATTTAATAAATCATTAAAATATAATCGGTTTAAAATAATATAAAACATGAAAAACTTAAATACAACGAAAGTGGCATAAGTTTTCTATATACTTCTTCGTTAACAATAAGTATCTATGTTATCTTTGTAAAAATGTTCATTTATTTCCATTTTAAAGTATTCATAATAAATTACTGAAAATCACTTTTATAATTATTTTTAACACTCATTTTAAAGTGATCTCAGAACTCTTTCAATAGTATTTGTAAAAATAAATTTATTTAATTATAATATAGTTTATTAAAGTAAAAATCCAACTATTTTAGTAAATAAATTATTAATTTTAAAATATTTTTAAATTTAATATAAATTATTCACAAGTCCTTTCAAATTTTATCAAATTTTCATATTGCCTCACGATGCAATTAAATTCAAGAATTTAGTTATATTCTCATTTGGTATACATAGAGACGAATGTTATATCTTCTTATAGTATTTTAAAGTTTCTAAAAAAATCAGAAATTCTATTTAGATTTATAATCAATATTAAAATGATTCTACAAACTTATTTCTATAAATTTATATTTTGATTTGAATAAAAATTCAAATTCGAGAGATAGAATGATTCGTTAAATTTAATGTGCTACAGCATTCAAGCTCTTTGTATAAGTGTCCTGTAGGTCTAGAGTATGAAAGACATTGCATAAATTACTGGAATCCAAAATTATCTTCATTATTATTTGAATTTAAATATAGTTTAGAAATTGATATTTTGTAGAGTTTAAGAATAGATCTGTTGGATGATTCTACTTAATTTATAAAATTTTACAGTATGATTAATTAGCACGTATGTTTATTTATTCATTTCACAAAATTTTTATGGATATTGAAATATCTAGCTTCGAATAATCTCATGCATTGAACGAGCTTCACTTAATATGTTTTATGCCACTCTAACCTAAAAATCGCAACTTCGTTGCTGATTTTCAGATTATAGTAGCATAAAATATCGTATTGAACTAGTACGTAAAGGGTTTATTTATGAAACTCGTTACAGCACTCGCCTTCGGCTCGTGCCGTAATCTCTCGTTTCGTTAATAAACCATTTCCGTACCCGTTGCATAACATACTATTTTGTTGTATTGAAATTCATAATTTACAATGAATATAAAGAGATCGATTAATAATTTTTAGGATGCAGGTATGCTGTACATTGGTACTTGTAACGGTAATAGCAGAGACTGACACCGAGTACAATCAAGAAAAGCAGTTTGGCAAACCGCTGATCTACGGAGCAGCAATAATTTCATCTGAGGCACGAGCTGCACGTATTGCAGGTATGACTTTAATCTTTTATATAGTTCCTGGTGGAAATTCAGATCATAAAAATGATTGCGAAACTATGAATAAGATGCCAAAAATAGACAGAAGGACAACAAGTGTAGAGATCGATCACAGATAGTTAGAAAGTGAAGAGGAGTTTCGACTGTATTCAATAAGAAATACATTTAAATTTACCTTACAATGAAGAATTTTTTATCAACTTCATTTTTTATGTCTCATAGCTATCAAGGCTTCGAAGTGATGGCATGAATTTCTTCATTTTTATGATGTATTGAAATTAAAAAGACCAACAACATTAGTTTGGGTTATACCTTCTTGCTTAATGAATAATCGATTTTCATGCGATAAATGTTCCTTACAAAAAACACGACGTCCTTGACTACCATTCGCGCTCAGTCATCATTCTCGCTTGAAAATGCCAACTTTCAATTTACTATATAGCTATTTATTTGTTTTAAGATATTAAGGCACAAATTTATGAGCATGCTAAATTTTAATATAAAATTTTTTGCCTAGCTTCTCGGTATTTAAAAGAATTTTTAGTGTGGAAAGAAAACAAAACTAAGAAAAATATCAAAATAACTTTTTCTTTTGAAATATATTACTTACGCTTTCACTTTTTTTTAGAGAAAAGTTTAAATTTTTGTTTAAAAATTATATTTTGATTTATGAACTAAGAAAAAGTAATTTCATGAATTTTTTGGTCGTCAGACTGCGAGTTGAAATCTCAGAATCATTGATTTTAAAATTTAAATAGTGTCTAAGAGACTTGTACAGTGTACATTTATACAATTTAAAAAAAATCTAAGTCTAAAGTATATAAAAAATATGTCTACGGTGAAAAATACTTCAATAAGGAGCTACAAATTAACGAACATAAACAAAACAAAATGCAAAAACACTAATATCATGAACATTGATCCTAGAAACTCAGAGTTATAACAATTTTTAATTTTTTTATCTTCGAATTCACATACAATCATCCACATATACTTACATATAATAGATTGATTTAGTAGATTAGGATTATTTATGTTACATTCCCGTGATATGATCTACAGTTTTAGGCTTTCCCTGTTATAGAACTTTGATTTTTTTCATCAATCAATCTGTCAGTTAAAATATTCAACATAAGCAGTTCTATGGACTTCAGGAATTTCAGTAAAACTTCGGTAAAAATTTCAGTAATTTTAATAAATTTTAGTAATATCTTAGTAATTTTGGTGATTCATTATTAAAATTTTACATCTAATAACTATAATTATTTTACAAAAAAATATTCCATAAAGTCCGTAGATTTACTCAACATGAATATAATTTTAAGCTTCATCAAAGTATTTAGTGAAATGTTATTATAATTTTAACTTTACAGTTTACAAAAACAATTATATTAATAATTTCTAAATTTAAATTTAGTAATCAGTGGAAAAGTTTAAAGAAATTCGAAGTCATTTTACTGCAATTACAGTTGGAAGTGGTTGATATAGTACATTTTTTAAACTGACAAAAGATTTGAATAAGTAGTGCTTACTCTTAGTATTATTTACTCTTATTCATTTTATTTGAAATTAAACTAAATCCTCAGTGTGATACAGGCAATCGATAGCAGATTGGATAGGGCAGTGGATATGACGAATAGTACAATATGCATGATCTGCGTGATCGGTCTCCGGGCAGGATCCGCCGTGATCACCCGACTACTTACCATTCCCCCGAGTTACTAAGCGCCTGAAAAACTCCCTGAATGACTAATGCTCCGAACAATAAAGCTCCGAATATCGAAAGCCCCAAAAAATAAAAAATGGAATATGACATAATTCAATTGTTTTATTAGTATTCAAGGCTGATGTATAATCTGTATATCAAAAATTGTTAGTGAGAGAAAACATTAAGTTAAAAGTGTATGAAATTATGAGTAGTAATGAATAGCGAGCCGTAAATTGTGAATGATGTAAGATTAGTTTTGGATAAAAATGGAATGACTCTATCACTCGGAGATGCTTAATGCGAGACCTAGAAAGTATGACTGTCTGAAAAATAAATTCAAAAATATAGGCGTTTCGTCCTCGCCGTCGGAGTTTGATCTATCTGAGAACGAAACGTGACATAAATCGAACTTATTGGGATTGTTAAAAAGCAAATAAAAAGAATGTAAAGCCTAGCGATACCTGTCACAACACAGAGTGGAAACTAAGTTATTGTAAGTCCAGATACTACTAGACATGCACATTCTCCAAATCGTGAAGAAGCAGAAGCGGTAAAAGGGAAATTAAGCCTTAAGGGGTTATGACAGGGTTAAAATCTGAAAAAAGAAAAATTATTAGTGTTGTAAAAAATGAATATATATGTAAGTTCTCCAAAAACTATATATTTTCATTAAAATATAAATATTATACATCACTTTTATGCATTAGAAATGTGCATTAAGTGAGTGTAATACTTCAAAATAATTAAAGGTATTTACTTACCAAAAATCATGATTTTCATCATTTTTGTGTACTTTCCGCAGCTTTTTGAAGAAACCATACCATCAATACCATCAATCCTAATGAACCAAAGTGGAAAATCTTCCCTATGAGTCTGGTCACAAGCTAAGTGGAGCGTATTCCTAAAAAACACAAAATTAACACAATTAATCACGCATGTATTGACAATATTAGTAATTATGAATGTTACATATGTAAACATACGTAACATTCACTTTTAACTTACTTTTGCCAATTCTGCTTCACTTAGTTTGTGACCAGACTCATAAGGAAGATTTTCCACTTTGGCTCATCAGGATTAATGGTACGGTTCCTTCGAAAAAAGTAAAGGTGTCGAAAGGTTGGCATAATAGGTTCCTCATTCTGATGAAAAATAACCATCCCATCATACATTCTTTCATCAAAGAAGTACAAAAAGAACAGGGAGATACAGAAATTGCGATTGCCGAGTTATCTCTCGGGCGAAGAATTAAGGTTGCCCCGTAGAGGAAATGGATGGAAATCCAAGCGAAACTTCGAAGAATAGTTTTGAAATATAATATTTGTGAATTATTGGACTATTTAAAGTTATTGGGCAAACAATACTTATATATAATTATTATTCAATAGTATAAGCGTTGTGTAAATAGTTAGCAATGTTATAAATGTATTCGGGGAAAACGCTTTCGGGGAAGAAAGATTCGGGCGATTTAGATTCGGAAGACAGGATTCGAGAGAATGTCGGTAACGTGATCACCTTCGCAGTTTTATTTATACTTATTTATACATTACCAGTTTATACATTACAATTTTTGCAATAATTTATTAATAATAGATGTACGCTGATCAACTAAAAAGTTAGTAACTGTCAGCAAAAGCAAGTACATCAGACGACGGCTACTGCTTTTAGATTGCATTTTTCTCTCCAATGCCTAAATATTATGATTCCAAATTTTGTATGCTGATAGCTAATACCAAGACGAAGGGAAACAATCTCTTGGACCTGCGTGATTCATGTGCCACATTAAATACATTATTCTCACCTCAACAATGTAAATACATTACAAATTTTAAAAGTCTAGATATGATTGTTTTAAACGACATGGTATATTTATAGTAAATATAATTTTCTGACTTAGAATCATTCTTTCTTTTCATTTGAAACTCGCTTTGTAATAATTTTCTTTCTTAGAAAAAATCCCGAAACCAAATAATTTGTACTTAGAACACTATATCTTTATAGTACACTACATAGAAAGTATTCCAGAAAAATTTTTTTTTAAATAAGATGTATATTTTAGTGTCAAATTCATGGTGAAATAATCACCTGCCTAGAACACGGATAGGTATAACCTAAATGCGAATGCCGGTAACACTCTGCTATACTAGATTTTTATAGCGCAGGAAAAATAAAAATGTTCTTAGAACTTGAAATGCGATTTGCCTATCCTGAGGTATAGCTGTTTGAATGTGGTCATTATCACGAAAATGTAGATTTTACGCATTTTCTTGTTTCACAATTCTTATTACAAAATAATATAAAAATGTATATCACAGGGCGAACTAAATCCGCACTTAAGTCACGCTTTTTAGTGACCTATAAGTAGTGACTTCGTTTGGGCACTATTTATACGCCATGAAATAATCAGCTACTTAGGTCAGTTGTATCGTAATATACTATTAGATAAAGGTAGTTTATATATATATATATATATATATATTACAATTTCCATTAGAAAAATTTGTTGGATCCAAGCCTTAATTTAAATTATTCGAACTTCAGGGAATTGTATGTATTTTGTTTCTTTAGTATTTCTTATAATTTTATGAACCATAAAACATCTATATACTTCAAATAATAATAGTGGGTACTAAAACCTCTCATTTAAACCAACCTTAGGGGCACCACTAAGGGGAAGTCATTCTAATCTTTAATCTAAATTTAATCTTTTATCAATAATCTTTTATAAAACTAAATTCAATTCATTTTTATTGCTACTTAAATTAAATCTGCTCTGTAATAAAAAAACTTATGAAATTTGCGGTTAAAACTGATAGTCCAGTCGGTAGAGATTTTAGATGAAAATATTCTGGTAACTCGAATCTGACTACATAGATGTCTTCTAAATGATGAGTACACTGACCAAAATGTTTGCTGCCAAGAAATTTTATCAGGAAAAAAAGTTATGAACAATTTAAGTGAAAAAATAAATAATTTAGAAGAAGTTACCGATCACCACGAGGCAGTATTTTGTGGAATGGGTTAAATAATTAAACTATAATCCATTCTAAATATTTAAAAAGAGTCTATCGATTTCTCCGAAGCAAGTGTTGGGAAAAAGGTAAAATTAATTTTTAACCATTTTTCCTTTTGATTCAACGTTTCGATGAACACTGTCACCCTCTTCAGGAAAACTGTCAATTTTATTCGAATAAATCAATGAGTACAATAAAAAATATTACAATAAGTGACTAACGACGACTTACATTTAGAAGAACACAACAGCCGATAGAATCGAATGTTCTCTTCGCCGACCAATCTCAGGCGGGGGAAAAAGGAGCGAGAAGCAAGGAGACGGACACTGTTATTGTTCCGGCTTCCTCAGCTACTGTTTCTATAATAAGAAAACAATAGGTGTAGCCAGTGCTTTTATAGCAACGAGGAGTCTGTCTAATTTTTCGAGCGGTCTGTTTACGAGTGACGTCATGCTAGTCGCTCTCACGCATATGCAGTATGCACAAGTTTTGTTTTTCAAACGGTGTAATAAGCGTTTGTATACGTTATTGAGTTTTTGCGTGTCTTCCATTTTATTTATACCATTATCTTGCATTTGAATATGTAGCATTTCTGGAAGAAGCCTTTTGTTTAAATTACTTTCTTTATCCTTTATATCTATTTTATCGAAATTGAAACTATGGTTGAATTTACTATTGTGTTCATTTATGACGTTATTTTTCGATCTTATGTATTCCTCAGTACGTGTACAAATACTTCTTTTGGTTTATGGCCGTGCAGTCATTACATAGTAGCTTATATACAATATTCTTTTCCCACTGTTCTTCTTTTTTATCTTTTCCTTTAATTATAATACTAGCCAGAGTCCTCGCTCGCGAACGCTCGTTCGGTACATGAATATTGAAACATTAAATATTAAAAATAATTGGAAAATAAATTCATATTTATGGTAATATATATGTAATTAATTACACTAATAGATGATATAAAAAAATTTTAAATTTATATTTCAGATATATATATATATATATATATGTGTATATATATATGTGATTCTCTGTGAAATCGAACGATCAAAATTAAAATTTTTTTCCAACCATATTAAATCACTTCAACTTGATGAAATACATTTCCTTGATTTTTTTCAGATTTTTGGCATCGATTATCTCTGAGCTACAGGAGGTTAAAGTTGGTAAAATCAGGTATTTTTGCATTTCTTGCTGATTTTCAAAAATTCGTAGCTTCTCAGGGAAGCATTTTTCACTATAGACATGGATAGGAGTTTTTTAAGAAAATTTTGTCTAGTTTAAAAAAAAATACTGTAAAAGTCATATATACATATTGCAACTAGGTTATAATACATTTATGCCTTAATAGTAGCAAAAGTGAAAGTTTGCTCCGGACTACGACTATCCAAAATTCCTGAAGATAGCTTTTTTCAGAACAAAAGTGCTTGCGAAACTCCTAGAACAAGATGGAGCTACTCTGATAAGCTAAAAATAAAAAGATTGCTTGTCAAAACCAAAAAATTGGATATACTACCTGAAAAAAAAAAATTTAAATAATAAAAACAATTCTAAGACAAGTATTCTCGACATTTCTCTCAATTTCACTTCGTTTTCAAGCTAAAAATCAAGGAAAATGTAGAATTTTTATAATAAATTTCATGCTAAAATTCTACATAACCTAGTTGCAACATGTATATATGACTTTTAAAGTATTTTTTTAAACTATAGCGAAAAATGCTGCCCTGAGAAGCTACGAATTGTTGAAAATCAGCAAAAAATGCAAAAATACCTGATTTTACCAACTTTAACCTCCTGTAGCTCAGAGATAGTCGATGCAAAAAATCTGGAAAAATTGAGGGAAGTGTATTTCATCAAGTTGAAGTGATATAATATGGTTGGAAAAAAAATTTAATTTTGATAGTTCGATTTCACAGAGAATTATCCACATATATATATATGCATTCGTACATATGTCTATGGGTAATTCTTCCAAAAGGGGTGTTTTTCATGTTCGCAGTCTAAAAGCAAACTTTTTGCAAACTTTTTGATCCGGGAAATGTACATTACAAATGAGTATACATTTCTAAGCAGCTTCTTTAATCGTGTATCGCTATTTTCAAAATAAGCGTGTATTAATATTATTTTATGTCGTAATTCAAAAACAGAGTAAATCTCTCGCAGCGCCCGTTCTCTCTAGACCAAATAACCAAATCATCATCTCATCTCTCATTGTCTCCCACACATGAAGAGTATGCTTATATGAACTTAAAAATATTTGTTCCTCATACTTTACGTATCGTAATTCAAACACATAGTAAAATCTTTCAAACCATTCGATCCCTCTGGATGACATCACCACATTATCTCTCATTGTCTCTCTCTCTCATAAGTAATATATCTATATGAAATTTCAAAAATTTCTTACTATATGTTCTATAGATCTAATTCAAAAATAGAGCAAACTCTCTCGCAGCATTCTATTCCTTTGGAACGGTCACCAGATCATCTCTCAGTGTCTCCCACACATGAACAATATACCTATACTTATTTTAATGAACACCTATATGAATTTATTGTATGTCTCCTAAGAGAGATACGTTAATATAATGCAGCTATATATGTGTGTGTGTGTGTTATTATTTTGTTACATCCAATTTAAACTCTAAAATGAGTGAAACTGAGATTTTGATCCAGAGTTGGACAACCAGAAAATTCATGAAAGAACATTTTATAGTTCAAAATTACCTATAAAATTTCAGAGTGGGTCTAAAAAATTAAGACCATTTAAAAAATCCGAAAATAGAATTCTAAGAAAAAGTGTTCTTGTCATTTGTTGTAATATTACTTCCTTTCCGAGCTAAAAATCGAAGAAAATACCGCATTTTTTACTGTTTAAATATGGATGTTCGTCGATGTTTAGTTCAGAGAGAAGCAATATTACAAAAAATGACAAGAACACTTTTTTTCTTAGAAATCTCTTTTCGGATTTTTTGAATGGTCTTAGTCTTTGAGGCTCACTCTGAAATTTTGCACGTAATTTTAATCTATAAAAAGGTTCTTTCATGTTAAAAACTAAGCAGAAACTTAATTAGTTTACGGCGAATTCAGTTCCAAAAACATACCTGCTTTTTAAATTAGTTGCAGATTATTCGATTTGTCGCACCTCTCTAGTAACGTAAAAATAATTAAGGCTTAGGCAATTAAGAAGAGAAGTTTAATTTGCAAAGCTAGGAATTTTCCATTCGGAATAAAATTTTCAACTTATCCCTAGTTTATTTACGCAGAAATCTGACTGTATGACGTCAGAACTCTTTTATACTGTTGTTTAAACATACGCAGTAACAGTTTAATTCATATCAATTTAATACAGTACAAAAATGCGTATGTGTGTAAATATGTATGTATATATGCATAATATAAATTAATTTAAAAATAATAACAATATAATTAAATGTGTGTATAGATTAGTGTGTACACTATCTATCGTGAATTTTTCCTTCGGTATTCGTTGATATTTGTGTGAGGAGACTCTATCGATCTCTCCGAGGGAGTTTATAGGGAAAAATTATTACACAATTTTTCCCGTTTTCAACGTTTCGGTGAACATTGTCACCCTCATCAGGAAACTGTCAAATTTTATTAAAAAGTCATTTTATAAAAGATTTTAAAATTGTTAGAAAATAAAACAATATCAACAAACTTACAAGAATCGGCGCACATGTATCGAATGATTTAATCCTTCCCCAGCCGTTCGCGGGCGGGGAAGATGACAACAAGCACGGCTCTTATTATTCCGGCTTAGTTGACTGCTGTTTCGACAATACGGAAGTAATAAAAGTTCCTCGCTTTTATATGCCTTCGAGCATCGCACACTTTGGAAAAGGTTTGTTTACATATAGTCGATCAGTCTATCGCATTCGCATGTGTACATCTTATGTTCTTCTATTCTTAGTTTTATTTCTCAAACGATATAATAAGTATGTGTATACGTTATTGATTTTCCGTGTGTTCTCTCTCTTATTTATACTATTTTCCTGCATGTGAATGTGTAGTATTTCAGAAATCAACCGTTTATTTAAATTACTTTCTTTGTCTTTTATATGGAATTTATTGAAATTAAATGTATGGTTGTGTTTATTACCATGATCGTGTATGACATTTTTATCCGATTTTTGATGTTCGTCAATACGTGTACACACACTCCTCTTCGTTTGACCAACATATGTAGCAGTGCAATCATTACATTCAAGCCTATATATACGACATAGAACAAAATGAATCTATCCCTGGTAGAAACATTGAGCAGCCATTCGCCATCGACTGCCCAATTTTCGACTTGTTGGCCAACGAGTTCAGCATCCATTCGCCATCGAACTCATTTAAATCGTCACGCTTTTCGACCCGTGGATGGCGAATGGATGGCCAAAATGTGAAATGAGACAAAAAAGACAATTTTGAGGTTATAATACGATACTGGTGGTACAGAATCGTTGCTTTATGATTAAGTACGGCATTTTAGTTTTCACTTTTCCGTATTGGTGGACTCATAGTCACTAGTTAAATAATTTTCAGAACTTCAATCACTCAGAATAAAAATTACTTTGGCACACTAACATATTACTTAAAAATTTGTCAGACTGCTTGAGTGTTTATTCGAAAAATATTTGTTTTTTTTTACGTGATAACCGTTTTCCGTTTTTAGAGAAAAATCAGTGAATACGCGTTACCAGATCTATCTATATTATATTCAAGAGATTACACGAACGGAGACGGCTCACTAGGAAGAGTGTTGGACTCGTAACCCAGAAGTTCTAGGTTCGATCCCGACTCTCGGCTTATCTGTCCATTGATTAATTAATTGTTTTTATAATTATTTCCGTTATCATACATCTGTACGCGTATACTTATGTGGAAAGGCTGTATGAAAAAAAAAAATTGAGGTTAGGTTTGCAGTTAGCGCTCTCTCAGTTCGTCGATAGAGCAGTCGATGGTTATCGATGGTGAATCACTGCTCAACCATCGCTATATGCATTGGCCAACGTCATTGCTTATTCGTTGGCGAGTCGGCCATCTGAGTTGTTGTATTTTCTACCGGGGTATCGCTCTACTCGAGTAAAAATTGATTTTTGAATATAGGCTCTGCACTGAATATTCTCACAATGGAGATCTGTATGCAGGCAGACCTCAAAAAAATAAAAGAGGGAAATATAAATTTCTCTCTGTTGGCGTTTCGTCCCAGCTGTCAGAGCGGGCTCCTCCGTAAGGCTCTGACAGCTTCCTTAGACGCCCGCTACTTCGAAGAGAAGCGGCATTTATGTGGTCTCGGCCTGCGTTTTTCTCTTGCAAGAGACAACTCTAGCATAGAAAAAAAGGCAGGTCGCCACCTAGCGAACACTTATAAGAGCCAGTGTCAAAGTTTAGATGGTATGTGACTCTATCACTCGAAAGTATAGTATATAGAATAAAATGAATCTATCGCTTTACTCGAGTAAAAATTGATTTTTGAATATAAGCTCTGCACTGTATATTCTCACAATGGAGATCTGTATGCAGGCAGGCCTCAAAAAAATAAAAGAGAGAAGTATAAATTTCTCTCTGTTGGCGTTTCGTCCAGCTGTCAGAGTGGACTCCTCAGTAAGACTCTGACAGCTTCCTTAGACGCCCGCTACTTCGAAGAGAAGCGGCATTTATGTGGTCTCGGCTTATATACGACATTTTTTTCAAGTTTTTTGTCTCTCTTGTCTTTGCCTTTTACAATGATGTTACTCATATGACTACGAATATTGTTATATTTCAATGAATTCTGTGTACATTCATAGAAACCGTTTACGTAAGGCAAAGAAAGGATATTTCGAATTTATTGTTTCGTCTAGTCGAATTTATTGTTTTTAGACGATTTTCTATATATTTATTGGTAAAATTGACAGGATAATTATTATCTAGTAGTAGTATTTTTATAATGCTAATGTTTTTCTTATGGAAGCATTTGTCAGATAATTTGATTGCTCTGTCTATAGTCTAGTAGACAGAGCAATACATTGTAAATTTAGGCAATTAAACAAACCTTTTAGTCGAGTAGAGCTTGAGAAAAATAAAAAATAATCAGCGTTTCGGTCCCCGCACAGACGTACGCCACTCATGATGGTCCCCCATCATTCGCTGCGGCCGCCGAATCATTTTATAGTGCGACTTTGATTCTTCAGTGTCCATATTTTATTAGAAATATACAACTTAAGGCTTAAAAATTACATCTATAAAAGACTTGCTCTGCACGAACGTTTTTGTCCGACGTTGATATTTTAAGTAATATCAGTTAAATATCTCAGAATGTAAGCAACGATAATAAAAAATTTTTGTGTTAAATTGTTGATAAATTACTCTATAAATTTATTTGTGATAGTGTATTTTATGAATTATCGTATTTTCTTTAAAACTAGGGTGACATTTAAAACCTCGATAAAACCGCAAAATTGAAGATAATGAAATGCTTCAAAATGCTTTTGATTTATGTGTATTTACACTTATTGTATGCCAAATGTCAAGTATCAGCAAGGTTCCAAAAAAATTTGGCAAATGTTTATATTTTCGGAATCGTTCGATTCATTTTCCATGATAGCCTCACTCGTGCCTTCGTCGATCAATGCATTTAGAATTTCTTCGTCTAAAGTCGACAGAACTTTATATTTGGCTTCGAATAAACTATAAGCCACTGATAAATCTGTAGCCTCAGTAGCAGTATCCTCCGACAATACATTAGCGCGTCCATTTTGCACAAACACTGTATTTTTCACTGCAACCCACGTCCTATCACGGTCGCCAAATGTTCAGTTCATTAATGAGTAGGTTGAAGATCAAAGGAAAAATACTAAAAGGCGTAAAACTTAATGTATTTTTTCCATTTTGTTTGTGCGTAAATAAATCGTGTAAGTTTTACGCCTTTTAGTATTTTTCCTTTGATCTTCAACCCACTCCTTAATGAACTACAAACTTATTACCAAAAATTAAATATGACCGGGTAAATATACCTAAAAACTCAAACATCGGCTATGATGCTTTTTAATTTAATTTTGCTTGTAAAATTGAATTTTTGCTCTTTCAAAAAGCATTTTAATGGTGCAAATTATAAAAACAAAAATGATTATTTATTTCAATGCTTTAATTGGTCCTGTTAGTGTTCTGTAAAGCAAAATCAATTTAATATATTTTTAAATCACAATAATTTGCAATCGTCAACAGTTTAGGGGTTATGAGTGTAAAAATTTTGAAAATATCAATTTTCTTTTTATTCACTTTTTCACAGTTAATAGTCCGTAGAATATGGTCCTGAAGCCGTTTTTTGCTAAAAAAATTTTCCTCGAAGATATCGACAAAAAACTGATAAATCTGTTTCAAGTAAATTCTTGAAAATTCGTGAATTTTAAATATTTTAATTAGGCCAAACTTGTGGAAAGAATTTTTCTACCACACTTCTTACAGAGCAATTTCATGAGATATATTACTGAAAATGCGACATAAAAACCGTTTTATAAACCGTTTTTTTCTCAAGAGTTATTAATTTATTTCCGTAAAATATAATAAAATCCGTATAATTAATTTTTCTATGTGTGATTTTATGTTGCTAAACTCAATGTGTTAAAGCAAAGGCATTCAACAAATTTGAATTTGCCAACCGAGCAGGTTACGCCTCACAGCGTCCGGTCGAGAATGAAGATTACTATATGATCGGTATAGTAGAATTTTCTGTGAGACTTTGAAGTAGCCAAACAGCTGTTTTTCATCCAACCTTCAAGACACTATCTCAGTTCAGTTTGTCTGCTAGCTGCTATAACAATGATTATAACCTCAGTGGTGTTGTAAAAGTGCAAGAGCTTCTGCAGAGTACAACAATTATTCAGATAAATATTGGAAACTAATTAGTAATAATTGTGTTCATAATGAGCTTTTTCTTTGTTGGTTTATTTTTTGCTATTAGGTATACGGGTGCAAGCCAGCAAGATAGGAGTTAATATTGACTGTCTGGAGTATTATTTTGCATACTTTTTAACAAGTTGAAGTGTATATAATAATGATAAGTATTGCATGTAACTGTAATGCATAAACATAACTTGATTATGAATAGCTAACGATAATTTTTATTTTATTTTCAGCTTCTAAATGCTATTATCACACAGCATGATGTGCGCGTACCATCAAATATACATTATTGTTATGTACATTTGAGTACCAAAAACAAATCAAGGCATGCCGGATAGTTTCTGTAAGTATAGCTGAGTTTATTTGTACGATTTACATTATAAACTTTAAATGCCGTTTACTCAGATTTAGTTTTTCATGATTTTTGTCTACTTGCCGCAGCTTTCTGAAGGAACCGTACCATCAATCCTGATGCGCCAAAGTGGAAAATCTTCTTTATGAGTCTGGTCACAAACTGAGTGGAGCAGAATGGGCAAAAGTAAGTTAAAAGTGAATGTTTTGTATGTTTACATCTGTAACATTCACTGTAATTACTAATATTATCAATATAAGTATAATTAATTGTATTAATTTTGTGTTTTTTAGAAATTCCTCCCACTCAGTTTGTGTGGACACTCATAAGGGACATTTTCTACTTTGTTTCATAAAGATTGATGGTACGGTTCCTCCAGAAAGCTGCGGCAAGTCCAGAAACATGATGAAAATCATGCTTTTTGGTAAGTAAATATCTTTAATTATTATCAAGTATTACACCCACTTAAGGGGTTATGACAGTGTTAAAACTTGTTAGTGTTGTAAAGAATTAATAGATATATAGGTGCTCTAAAAACTATATTTTTGCTTTCAAATACAAGTATCCCGCGTAAAAATCGAAAGTATTGCCAAAGCATTGGCTATTACAATGGCTAATGTATTGCCAATATATTGGAACAACAATGCCCAATGTATTTGCAAAATATTATCAATACTTCTGCAAAGGCAGATTCACCAATGTTCTTCCAATACATTGCCAATACTTGCCAAAAAAGTAAAATCGGAAGGATTGGCAAGATATTGTCAATGCATTGGACATTTCAATCGCTAATGCATTGCCAATATATTCCAACAACAATTTCCAATATGTTGCTACTATTCCATACAGTTCCGTACAATTTTGTGGTTAAATAAACAACAATATTCATTATAGAAGATTGAGGAAGTTTTATTAATTTTTTATTTTACAAAAATATACATGCATTTACGTAATAAAGATATTTTTTTTATAGTTCTTGTGTCTTGAACCACAGCGAGTTTGGCTTATTGTCCAGAGCAGGCGCAGCAGCATGAACCGCTTCCCTGAAAATTACAAAAAATCACAAAGTATTTTATCTTCTAATTTCTAATTATAATTTGTGTTTGAATACTGAGAGAGAGAGAGAGAGAGAGAGAGAGAGAGAGAGAGAGAGAGGTTAAATTGCGCGCTAACGCGGCGATACGTTATCCGAACAGAGAGAATTTAAAATTCAGGTTTTAGGTACTTATCTGATTTGTATAATGCTCCTTTCGATACTCTTCAGCTGGGGCATCAACTCGTACCAACATCTTCGGCGGCAGCGGCGGTGGCGTCCGCTCGCGAAAATTTTTCAAAACAGACTGTAATTGCAGTGACATGAAACTATAAATATGTGAAATGGTCACTGCAACTTCAGTCTGTTTTGTAAAATTTTCGCGAGCTGCCGCCAAAGATGCTGGTACGAGTTTTTCACGGAGATGATGCCCCAGCTGAAGAGTATCGAAAGGAGCATTGTACAAATCAGATAAGTACCTAAAACCTGAATTTTAAATTCTCTCTGGTCGGATAACGTATCGCCGCGTTAGCGCGCAATTTAACCTCTCTCTCTGTCTCTCTCTCTCTCTCTCTCTCTCTCTCTCTCTCTCTCTCTCTCTCTCTCTCTCTCTCAGTATTCAAACACAAATTATAATTAGAAATTAGAAGATCAAATACTTTGTGATTTTTTGTAATTTTCAGGGAAGCGGTTCATGCTGCTGCGCCTGCTCTGGACAATAAGCCAAACTCGCTGTGGTTCAATACACAAGAACTATAAAAAAAATATCTTTATTGCGTAAATGCGAGGATGTATATTTTTGTAAAATAAAAAATTAATAAAACTTCCTCAATCTTCTATAATGAATATTGTTGTTTATTTAACCACGAAATTGTACGGAACTGTATGGAATAGTAGCAGCATATTGGAAATTGTTGTTGGAATATATTGGCAATGCATTAGCGATTGAAATGTCCAATGCATTGACAATATCTTGCCAATCCTTCCGATTTTACTTTTTTAGCAAGTATTGGCAATGTATTGGAAGAACATTGGTGAATCTGCCTTTGCAGAAGTATTGATAATATTTTGCAAATACATTGGGCATTGTTGTTGCAATATATTGGCAATACATTAGCCATTGAAGTAGCCAATGCTTTGGCAATACTTTCGATTTTTACACGGGATTATACATCACTTTTATGCATAAATAATATGCATAAAGTGAGTGTAACATTTAATCAATTAAAGGTACTTGCTTACCAAAAATCATGATTTTCATCACTTTTGTTTGCTTGCTGCATGTTTTGGATGGAACCGTACCATCAATCCTGATGAATGAAAGTGCGAATTCTTCCTTATGAGTCTGTTCTCAGACTAAGTGGAACAGATTCCTGAAAAACACAAAATTAATACAATTAATTATACTTATATTGATAATATTAGTAATTACAGTGAATGTTACATATGTAAACATACGTAACATTCACTTTGAACTTATATTTGCCAATTGTCCTCCACTCAGTTTGTGACCATACTCATAAGGAAGGTTTTGCACTTTGGTTCATCAGGATTGATGGTACGGTTCCTTCAGGAAGCTGCGGCAAGTACATAGAAAGCTTGAAAAAACTAAATTTGAGTAAAAGGCATTTGAAGTTTATAATATAAATCGTACAAATGAACTCAGCTATACATACAGAAACTATCCAACGTACCTTAATTTACTTTTGGTACTCAAATATACATACAATAAAGTATATTTGGTGGTACGCGCTTATCATACTGTGTGATAATAGTATTTAGAAGCTGAAAATAAAATAAAATTTTTCGTTACCTATTCATAATCAATGTTATGCTTATACATTACAGTTACATGCAATACTTACGATTATTAAATACACTTCAAGTTGTTGAAAAGCATGCAAAATAATACTTCAGATAATTAATATAAACTTCCATCTTGCTGGCGTGTACCCGTAAACATAAAAGCAAAAAATAAACCAACAAAGAAAAAGCTCATTCTGGACACAATTATTACTAATTAATTTCCAAAACTTATCTAAATAATTATTGTACTCTGCAGAAGCTCTTGCACTTTTACAACACCTCTGAGGTTATAAGCATTGTTACAGCAGCTAGCAGACAAACTGCACTGGGATAATATCTTGAAGGTTGGATGAAAAACAGCGGTTTGGCTGCTTCAAAGTCTCACAGAAAATTCTACTATACCGATTATATAGTAATCTTCATTCTGGACCGGACGCTGTGAGATGTTTTTAACTTTTACGTTATTGTTTACATTACTTGTGAATATATATCATTACTTAAAGAATTTTAATTGCATATAAAAATAAAATCTAATTTTCAATGTTAGCAAACGTAAGTAAGTTACATTTTTGAGTTGATTGACGAATAATATTTCGAATAAGTTCTAAATTAAGAAGTGACCGTCGTTACAATTATGATTGTATATTTTATACTTTAATATCGAAATTAAATTTAATTTCAAAATTGAATTAGAATTTTACAGTATTTACTGTTACGTTTTGACTATTTTTGTGATATTAATGGTTAGAATTATTGACCTTTTATAACTTATGCACTTTACTTAAATATTTTAACTTCTTGCTTTTCTAGGTAAAATAGAATAGAGTACTGCTCCTTGGTAGAAAGTAGACCAACTAGAGCTAAGCTAAGCTTGAAGAAAATAGCTTGAATTTAAATTATTAAACGTTAAAAACATTCGGCAGCAGCAGCAGCATTCGGCCTATCGGTCCTTCGGGCTGAAAGACCTGAGTGGCTTCCCGCCTTGTAAAGCGATGCAAGGTATGCAAAACGTTTTGTGTTTACCGTTTAAGGCACGACCGACTGACGATCGCGCTTTGTGCTCACCCGATTCGCCAAAAGACCGATTTCCGAAAATTTAAACAATGTCCGCACATTTTTTGTATATATGGTATCTAGCCCAAATTTTTTCTGTCACAATATTAACATAGGGAGAGTTTATAAAACAAAATTTGGATCGATTGGAGCTAATTTCGCAGAGATAAACGTTGCCAACTGAAATTTTTCTTTAAATAATCAGTTTTGAGCTTTACAATGCGTTGAATCATTCTAAGCGTATAATCATTCTAATAAAAAATTGTATTTTTAAAATGTCTACAACTTTTATATTTCATATTTTTATGTAAAACGTATACCTGAAAAGTTTTATTATGAAAAACGTATTATTTTCATATTAAAATTTGATTTTAGCTTATTAACTTGAGAAATCGCTCCATAGCCGTATGTTCTCTGTTGTTGTTTTTCTCTGAAAAGATTTTTGTACAATGTATTCTTTTTAACCCAATAAAATCTTTGACAGTTTCCTGAAGAGGATGACAATGATCGTCGATACGTCGACCACATAAAGAGTGGTTGTTTTTATTTCACTCATTCAATATAACTTGCCTCGGGAAGATCGATCAATTCTTCCATAATTACTTATAAAGACATCACTGAGGGACAAACTCAAAGTAAGAAGTGTACGTATTTATCTGCACACTTCTTGTTAACTTGAATTCTAAGCAGAGTTAAATGACTGGATACATCTCTTCTAGCCACAAGATTTATTATTTAGTCTACGTTTCGATCTGGTGCAGATCCTCTTCAGGGCTATGTCAATGCAATACAATCAAACATTAAATGTTAATCTACAAAGAAATTTAATACAAAACGTTTACAATAAAAAATTACATTAGAAAACAAAACTCAACGCTTAAAACATCTCGCAACAGCCGTACTTGAAGTTGCCAGCACAAAACTACAATAAATATAAAATATAGATTATAGAAACCAAATACTAAATTATAAAAAATAAAAATTAAAAATTAAATTGCCAAAGTCTCACATTTTTCCGTCAATGACCAAATGTACATAGTGCCGGTGCCGCCAGATGGTGAAGCGATACCGGCGGAGAACAACGAATGACTGTCTTCCGAATTCTGCGAACGCAAAGTAATACTCACCCTCTCACGAAAAGCCCGCATACAATCGCAAAACTTATAATATACAACACTAAGGAAAAGTCCGGAGCCCCAACGTACCGATAGAACACACCCAGCACACATACGGAACGAAGAGGTGGCACGAATGATCTACCATGTAGTGAGTCAGAGAGCCCGCGAAGCAAGTTCAAACTTCCTTCCATGACCGCAATGGCAACCAATATAGTATGGCTGGAGCGTTGTCTAGCAACTTGGGCTCTCCGCCCTCCCACTGGGATGTGCCGCTCCGCCTCACCAGCCAATCACAATTAAATTCTAAGCATTTTCGAGTGTTCATGTGAACAGGAAAAAGTTGTATTTTTTTGAGATCTATAACATTCTCATTTAACTCTTTTGCGTAAAATACTTAGAATTGGAGCTTTGGGTCAAAAACCGTTTTTGGGAAATCTAAAAAATGCCTGCATATTTTTTGTATATACAGAAACGCATCCAATTTTATACTGCCATATTCTTAACATAAGTAGAAGATAGAAAAAAATTTGGATCGATCGGGACTTATTTAATTGTTATAAGCTTATTACAACACAATTTAGTTAAAAATACATATAAAATTGAGCATAAAGAGCTCCCATTTCAACAACTATCGGTAATTGCGAAAATAAAAGACAGCGTTTTTTTATATATATAAGGGTGGCATACTCATAAATTTTCAGCTCGATTAATCGAAAATTGGCTAATATATCCCCCAGGTTAAAATTTTTGTGATGATAAAACTATAATGCATTCGAAGCGGAGACGGTTCAGTAGGCAGAGTGTCGAACTTATGATCCAGAAGTTCTGGGTTCGATCCCGACTCTCAGCTTTTCTGTCATTGGGACACCTGTACGTTTACATACACCTGCATGTATATACTTAAGTGTCTTATAACGTCGAAGCTCCAGTGGTTCGGATTCCACTGTACAAAATTTATAGATGCATTGTGTAGCTAAACTGTAGGTCCAGTCGAGATGCATGCGGACTACATTCCGACGTGATGCACATGCATCCCGACCATAGGGTACCCCACTAGCCGATACCATTGTATGGTATCGGGCAGTGGGAAGAGCTAAATAAGACTCACAAAGAGGACTTGATAAGGTTATAATGAAAAATATATATATATATATAAGGCATTCCCACATTGCGGTCGTGCCTAATTACAAGGATTTCTCAAAAAATGGTAGATTCGACTAATTTCGTAAGAGCCTAAACAGTAAAACAAAGTTCGTTGTCTCCGAACATCAGTAGTTTTTGGTCGATATATCTGATCTAGAAAAATTTTTTTGGAAATGAGAAGTTTTTTAGTGCACCTTAAGCGTTCATATTGTAACGAGAGGTTAGGCGTGCTATTTGAATAGCGCGCGCTCGTTAGGTCGCACGATGCGAACTTAGTAGCAAGCGACGCTACTGTACTGTGGCAAGGGACGCGCGGGGGAAGAGTAGGAGAAGGCCCGCGCGCCACGCTGATCAGATTCGATTTGACCGCGCCGGTGCGTACTTCGCGTGTAATTTATACCTTGTGCAAGGCCACCGTTGTGCCCGAGCGACGCTATATCTTGTCCGGCGAAAACTCAAGGTGATTGAGGATCAACTCCATTCCTGTGCTGGAGAAGGGACGCCTTCTCCGAGCTATCCTCGAAGACTTGAGAGCGATTCCCGTAGAAGAGCAGCGGCTCGTGTTTGAGTGCGGAGGAAGCCACGCGTGCTTCGCACGACTGTAAGTCGAATTTCATACAACATACTTTCTTGACAAAGTCGCCGTTGATCGAGTATTTCCCGCCACGGAATACTCGTTCCTTCTTTGTACAAGTGCGAGCGAATTTCTCTCCGCTGTCGCGCATACGACCATTGAGTGCGGATTTTATTTATATGCAATAATTATTCAATAGACGAGTCTATGACTCGCTTTTCATAACGAAATAATCGTGAAGTTTATTCTCCTTTCCTTACTTCGTCCTCTCGAATAAGAACTCGTAATTTACGGAGAAGTGTGATGTTCGAGCGCATCACACATTTGTATTCATCGCATTTGACTAGGTATTAGACGCGCATAAACGTTCGCCGAGAAGCTACGCCGGGGAGCGTAATAGCTTGTACGCAAGTAAGACTCGGTGACGCGGCGACAATCCGTAGTCGCCGTGCTAAAGCCATTTGCCCCGTTACAATTGGCACCCAACGTGTGAGAGGTCCGAGTGATTAGGATACGGGAACGTTTTTTTTTTCATGTGTACGAACTCACGATTAGCTAGTTAGGAGATTTTATTGCGTATATGTATGATTGAATTTTGGCCGTTGGAAAAGTCGGCGTGTATCCCGAAAGCATAGAAGCGTCGGGGATTAGCGCGCGGTCGACAACAACACAGCGGAGAGCGGCGAGCGTGCGGCACAGATGTAAACATTGCGCATGTTTACGTCGAGCGAGAGTTGGAATAAGGCGATATTCCAGCTCTAGAATTTTATATACGTGAGTGCGAGAGAGAAAGATTTCGAAATTTTATTCTCTCGGAACGGATTTAATTTCGAGTACTGTGGCGGTCTCGAAATACATAGTTTTTTAGTGTGATATACTCGGTGTGAAGAGTATTAGTTTTGTATAGTATGTAGTTCCGAGAGAGCATTATTTTTGAAATCTGCCCCGATTGGCAGTTTTGAGCATTGTTTTCAGTTACGTTTAAAGGCCCGGCGCAGTACTTTGCTGCGCGGGAGAGGCGAGCTCGTAGTCGAGCGAGCCGTCAGCTGTTGTAGTGTGTATGGTAGAGCCCGGTGCGCGGTGCGTCGAGCATACAGCAGTTTTAAATTTTGCTCACTGTCGCGGAGGGGGAAACTCGTACTCGCGTGGCGTACAGTTGTGTGTGTATGCGAAGATTTCTTTACAGGTCTTCCTTAAGGGGTCAAGACTGTGTTAAAACTATGAAAAAATCGATTTTTTTTTCATAATTCGATAGGAAATTTGTTCAAGAATAAGCTCCCGAAACCCGCTTTACAAAAAAAAATTTTTTGAAAAAGATACAGGCAAAAAACTAAAAAAATGTTAAAAAATAAAAATAACGAATTCCGAAAATTGCACTTTTTTCTCGTTATTAATTTTTTAGTGCCTGTTATGGTATCAAAAATTTATTTAATCCTTATTATTACTAAAAAAATTAAAAAAAAACGAATTAAAAAGTTTTTTGAATTTTAGCCAATTTCAAATTTGGCGCTTACCGACGCAGGTATACTAGCTACTCTGCACGCAGTAGTAGAGGAATCAGATTCCTACTTTACCACTGAGTGAAAGAAGGTTATATTGGCTTATTTTAATAATAAATATTTATTCTATTTGATTATTCAAATATCAATAAATAAAATATTATTAAAATAACTTTAGTTAGTATCTTCTAACACAAAGTTAATAATTTTTACAAATTTGCACGAACTTTTCTAAGTGTGCTTTTTTATAAGTGTCCCACAAACATTTTTTTATAAAATCAGATTTTATATAAAATATTAAAATGAGTGGAAACAAGGACTCAAGAAACAGAAAGGCTGGCTCATCTGCACATGGCAAAAGAAGATTTGGAAGAAAGAAGAAGGCAGCAAGAGGGTTTAAAGGAAATGTTGAACCTTCTACATCTAGAGGAAGGCCTACGTCGACAGCCAGTATGCAGCCTTCGACATCTGGAACAGCAGATAAGTCTTTCGCCAAGCCAGAGATTCCTGTATCGAGATCAAAGGCTAAATTAAATTCAGAGTACATAGAAGCAGGTTATATAGAATATAGGATATTTGACATTTCCTTGCTTTTACCTGGATTACAGGAATGTCTGGCTTGTAAAACTTGTGGCGGTGACATCACTTTTTATGAAGTTTCTACCAGAGGACTTGGTAGCAAACTCTCTGTCACTTGCAGCAAGTGCGCTAAAGCTACTTTCATTGACTCCAGCAGACACATTGGAAAGAAAGCCAATGCTTATGAAATTAATCGACGAGTAGTTTTAGCTATGAGAGCTCTTGGACACGGGCACACTGGTTTACAAACTTTTTGTGGACTTATGGATTTCTTGCCTCCAATTGCACACAGTCACTTTGGAACAATTAATCATGAATTAAAAATAGCTAGTGAAAAAGTAGCTAAAGGGTCAATGAAAGCAGCTTTACAGGAAGACTGCAGTGAAATTTCAGGTGAAATTGAAGAAAATCCATGTACATCGGTGTCTGGCGATGGTTCTTGGAGGAAAAGAGGATTTTCTTCCCTCCAAGACGTATCCACTTTGATCAGAAATGATAATGGCAAAGTGATTGATGTGGCGCCAAAGCAATCTTTCTGCAAAGCTTGTGAGCTGCAGAAAGACAAGGACACCGAGGAATATCGAGAATGGTTTGAGACACATCAAGATCAGTGCTCAGCCAACCATCAAGGAAGCTCTGGAAAAATGGAAGTGGATGGCATCGTTGAAATGTTCCAAAGATCTGAGAAAATCCATGGAGTCAGGTATAAGAATTATATTGGAGATGGCGACTCGAGAAGAAAGAATGTGTAGGACACGTTCAGAAGAGGATGGGAACGAGACTACGGAACCTCAAGAAAAGTTTAGCTGGCCAAAAGCTAAGTGACGGTGCTGGCATTGGTGGGAAGAACCGATTAACAGCTCAAAGGATTGATGAGCTGACAAGGTATTATGGCAATTCCATCAGAGGCCATAAAGATTCAGCAGATAAAATGTCAAATGCCATTTGGGCGACATTTTATCATAAACTTTCAACAGATCAAGAGCCAAGACACCACCTTTGTCCTCCAGGATCCGACAGCTGGTGTAAATGGCAAGTAGCCAAAGCTAACAAGAAGCTGAAGACTTTTCACCACAAGAATAGTATTCCGGCAGCTATTATGGAGGCAATAAGGCCAATTTACGAAGACTTGACACAGCCAGACTTGCTTTGGAGATGCGTTGGAGGCTTTACTCAAAACAGCAACGAAAGCTTCAACCAATCTATTTGGAAGCTCATCCCCAAGGAAAGTTTTAGCGGTCTTGTAGTCTTAGAAATTGGTACTTACATAGCAGTTGCCTCCTTCAATGATGGAAAAGCCGGAGTACTGAACATCATGAAGAGTTTCGACGTCCATCCAGGATCCTCTGCAGTAGACTGGGCCAAAAGTGCAGATGAGCAACGCCTTTTCTGGTCCGATAGAAGAGCTCAAGAATCAACGCTTGAGACACGTCAAGCAAGAAGAAAAAGGAAGCACCCAGAAGAAGACTCCTATGGACCTGGGGCTTACTAACTCAAACACATCATACATACAAAAAACACATGCACTCAACTGTACACTCCATTGCACACCTAACCCAAAAACACTAATAACACTTATTACGCTTTTCACTTTTCATCACACTTACCACACAGTTAGTAAGCCCCCCCCCCGCCCCCCCAAAAAAAGGGAAGTTGCATCTTTTTAATTTTTGCCTCTGCTGTAAAGATGCATGCATCTTTGCAGCAGAAAAACACAAGATGCTTTAGGCATATTGTAATTGATAGTCTGCTCCAAGTTTCAGTTACAGCTGATCAGCTGATCAGTTTGATTCACTTTCCATGAGAGCATCTGGACAAGGCTTTTTAACCTCAACACAGGACATTCTAGTCTGCTTGGAGTGACAGCCAAATTTATAAGTATCAAAACTACTATTAAAACTAAAATTTGTTTTAAGTAGTAAAATATCATAAATTACTCATAAATATACTAGACAATTTTTAAGTTATTAAAATGTTTATTTTCTAGGGAGGCGAGCAAATATGTGGCAGATCAACATCAATTGTACTCTAAATAAGTACAATGATTACCACTTTTGGACTTGAGAAGGCCTGGATACGCTGAACAATTTGTAAGTACACTTTACTTAATGAAATATTAACTAAAACTTTAAATGCCTTTTTCTCTGTTCGAGCTTTTCCAGATTTTTAGTCAGTTGCCGCAGCTTTTCTCAGCAACCGGTCAACCAATCTGGCTCAAATTTGGCAGAGAAGTTGCTATGATGTTTCCGCACAAACTGAATGGAGCAGAATTGGAAAAGATAAGTTACGAGTGAATGTTATGTATGTTTACATATGTAACATTCACTAAATTACTAATTATATTAATATATAACAATCTAATTATTTTTAACCAATCTTTTTCAGAAATCTGCTCCATACAGTTTGTGAGGACACAAAAGAGGAAAAATTTGCAACCTGCAGGGTCTCAATCGATTCACCGGATGCTGTGGAAAGCTGCGGCAAGTAAAAAAAAAACTTTAAAATTCTCAATTTTTTTAATAAACATTATTGAATTGTTTCAGGTAATCAGATAAACATATTCCCAGGTTTGAGACCATGAAGATCATCTATAATACATCTAGTTTAAGGTAAAAAAATCTTTTTTTCATTTAATTGATAAAATTATTAGTCACATGGTCTAATATATATTTTGTTTTTTTCAGCATTTAACACAGTCTTGACCCCTTAATAGGGGATTTATGTGAGAAGGAAGAGTACTCACATGTATTAGATTTGCAGGTGTGGTAAGTGTGTCTGGTCGGCAAAGTAGGTTGCAAATTAAATTTTTGTTTTGTTTTTTTTTCTTTAATAATAGTAATTGTTGAATTTTATTTTTTTAAGTTTTTCCGACATTTTATTTATTTTAAAATTTATATTGAATTTATTTTTTTTCGAGATTTTATTTTTATTTTATTTTTCGACCGGCAGCACGCGTGCGAATTTTTTTTAGTTAGGGATTGCGCACGCGTACACACACAATTTTTTTGCGTTTTTTTATAAGATTAAATAGCGCAGTATTTAAAGATGTACGACGACGAAGACGACGCGATCGTAGACTGGATTGTTGGTTTACGGGAAGGCGAACGACTAGATGCTTTGATTAGGATGAAATTGAAATTAGACGGTACACGGGAAGATCAAGTGGCTAGATTATATAAATGGTTGAGAGGAGAGTATTCATTCTCCAATTTTGTGCCCTCTGCCCAGGGTGAAACGGCAGAGATTAAAGCAGAAAGAGTGGAAGCACGCAGGACATTTATAGATAGTACCTGCGCGCAATGGAGGTTATCACAGTTGAATAATTTGTCTGTGACAACTGAGCAACATCCACTGCACAAAACGTTAATGGATGAAGTCATTGATGCCCAAATTGATAAACTGTTGGAAGAAAGCAAAGTCAATGCTGAAGAAGTTAAAGAGTCTGAAGGTAAAACTGCAGCGGGAGAAGATCGGGATGTTCTAACTGGTGTGGATGGTAAAGAATACGTATATTGCCGCCAGGCCTAATGCAGACTATGCACAACATGCAAAGGACGATTAGCGAGCTCAGAGAACAGTTAGATGCTGAGCGCGCGAACCGGAACGAGGCAAGGGCAAGCAGTACGAGAATACCGCAAACAGGCGCCACACCATCGAGAGTTACGTTTGATTTGTCAAACGTAAATACGCCGATAGCACCGAAGAGAATCTTCGGGCCATCTGACACAGAGAATTTGGAAAGCAGTGGTGAAGTCGATGACAGACGGATTCGGCCGTCGTCTAGTGGTCGTAATCTTGAGAGGAATTTACCGACTAGATCATTTCCTCGGGATCTAGTAGGAATTGTCAAGAAGTGGGGATTGACATTCTCACGGGTGGTGTTACAGAAAGGATTGAGCGATTTATTGAACAGCTTGAAGATGATATGAATCTTGCTCGAATGACTGAGAGCGAGAGACTGTCGGTATTGTCGTTGGTATTCAGTGGAGTAGCGGCTGAGTGGTACCGTAATAATAGAAGTCAATGGCGGAATTGGCAAGATTTTCGTCAGGATGCACTAAGCTGGTACGGAACAAATTGACGTTTCCAGCAGCGTCTGACGTTAGATGCAGAGAGGAGGTTTCAAGGCGAGTACGAATCCGTACGGGACTTTGTGACGTGCCTTCGCGGCATGATGAAGGAGATGATTCCGGAGCCCAGCATGAAGAATCAGCTGGATTTGTTACATAGAAATCTAAAGCCGGATATTCAAGCATTAACACCAAGAATGCAATGCGTGGATCTGGATAGTTTTCGTCAGATTGCGGAAGAAGCGGAGATAGTACTAGCAGGCCGCAAGGATTACCGTTCTCCACCTCCGCCGGAACAAACTATGTTATCTAGTTTGTCGTATAGACCGCCGGCAGATGTCAAACCTGTGACGTCCATGACTACTAAGGTAGCTTCGGTCGACGTAAGTTCGGCCGATCCAAATGCACAATTGGTAACAGCGTTCGGGAAGATGATTGATCAGAAGCTCAAAGAATTCAAGAATGAGATAGTTACGAAAGTTACAGAGCCTAAGAATGAAAAGGTAATCCCGAAAGCTTCGACTTCGTCCGACGGTAAAGATCCGGAGCAGAAAAAGAAGATCTTTATCTGTTATAAATGTAAGAAACCTGGACACATTAGGAAAAATTGTCCGGAGGGAAAAGAGGAAGCGAGCGCACGAAAGAGGTCGAGGTGCGTTTGCGGTCAACAAGAGAGACCTCGGTGTTACCGCGAATGAGCAGGAGTGTAAACCCTGTTCTCATGAGCGTTAAGAAGAATTTATTTTCGACACAGAGTACTGTGAGTGCGGATGATGGGAGTGCACGCCCGAATCATTTGTGCAACATAAGTGCGAATGTTGAAAAGGTTGATTCGCAGGCTAGTCAACTCGGTCAATCGAGTGTATCTAAGTCTAGTACGGATCGGATAGCATGGAGGAAGGACGAAAACTTGCAAGCGTCTACCGTGCTCTCGTCTATCTTGACTAAGTCAGTTGAGAGGGATAATGACGAGGTGGGTGCTGCTGTAGTTACTGACAGCCAGCCCGTTAGAATTCATCAAGAGGTGAACTCGGTGATTGATGAGATTCCAGGTAGTCGAGTGGAAATTAGCGCTACTCCACTTGATGAAGACAATCCCCAAGAAAAACGTTGGTGGATGCAAGTGAATTTCGATTCCGAGCTTTATATGATGGTGGTGCTTCGCGAGTATGTATGGGCTCGATTGGTCTGCAGCTCGCGAGTGCACTAAATCGACAGGTTGTATTGAACCAAGGCCAAAATGCTAGGTTGGCCGATGGGAGAAGTACACCGATTACTGGATGTGTCTGGTTACCCTTCGAGGTTGGAAACTTGAGGAAGGAAATCCGTGTTGCAGTTGTCCCGGATCTTCCGACTGATTGTATCGTGGGAGTGAACTTTATGTTGACATTCAAGGCCATCTTAGATCCCATTACCTCGAGAGTATATCTTGGAGATAGTAGAAACTACGTCGACGTTGAATTAGTAGCGGTGGAGGGTGGTTCATTGCAATTATCTTCAGTGGGTTTGGCTGATGTTGGAGATCGAGAGCGGGAGGTGCTTAGAGCACTTCTTGACGAGATTATCGGCCAAGATACGGATAAGATTGGCTGCATTTCGTGGATCGAACATCGGATCGAGGTGACGTCAAATAAGCCAATTAAATAGCGATATTATCCGGTATCGAAGAATTTCGAAGAAGAGATGTTCGAGCAAGTAAGAACGATGCTTGACGCTGGAATAATTAAACCGTGTGATAGTCCATTTTCGAGTCCTGTTGTGATGGTGCGTAAATCGAATGGCAAGTATAGATTTTGTGTGGATTTTCGCAAAATAAATGCGATTACGAAGAATGACGCATATCCGTTGCCAATGATGAACATGATTTTGCGTAAGTTACAATAGGCACGCTATATTTCAACGATTGATTTGAGTAGTGCGTACCATCAGATACCTTTGAGTGAAGAAAGTAAGCAGTATACGGCATTCTCAGTCCCAGGGATAGGATTGTATCGGTTTAAACGACTTCCTTTTGGTTTATCTGAAGCTGGAGTGACTTTTCAGAGGCTGATTGACATGATTATATCTCCAGAATTGCAACCGCACGCGTTCGCATATTTAAATGATATTATAATTGTGTCGAGTTCGTTTGAGGAACATGTTGGTATCCTCAGGCGCGTGCTAGAGCGAATTAAGAAGGCTGGTCTCACTGTCAATCGTGAGAAAAGCGTTTTCTGTCAAGAAGAAGCTAGATACTTAGGTGTCTTAGTGAACAGAAATGGTTTTCGACCAGACCCGGAGAAGATAGCGTCAATTGTCGATTTTCCGGTTCCGAAAAATCTGACGCAAGTGAAAAGATTTTATGGCATGGCGTCGTGGTATAGACAATTTTTAGATAATTTTGCGACGCTGGCCGAGCCGTTGACCAGATTGACGAAAGGAGATCCGAGAAAACCTTTCGTTTGGACTGAAGAGTAGCAGAAATGTTTTGAAGCCATAAAGACGATGCTGGCTTCGGCGCCGATATTGCATACACCAGATTTTATCCAACAATTCGTTATCCATACGGATGCGAGCGATACCGGGGTTGGTGTGGTTTTGACACAGGAGATCGATGGTCAAGAGAAGGTACTTGAGTTTGCAAGTAGAGTACTTTCATCTGCAGAGCGTAACTATACCGTTACAGAACGCGAGTGTCTTGCGGTGATCTTTGCTATACGTAAATTTCGTCAGTATATTGAAGGTTATCAATTCAAGGTGATAACTGATTACAGCAGCCTTAGATGGTTATGTAATCTGTGCAACCCGACTGGTAGGTTGGCACGCTGGGAGCTTGAACTTCAAGGTCATAAATATGTTATAGAGCATAGACGGGGTAGAGATAATGTTATGTCCGATGCTTTATCACGGATATATGAAGATGCGGAACTATCTATTGCATCGATTAGTCAGGATTTACAGTTTCGCGATCATTGGTATAATGATCGGTTTAAGGGGTTATGCCTGAGTTAAAATTCAAAAAAATCAAATTTTTTTTTATTTGATTTTTTAATAGCAAATTTACTGTAGAATATACTGTTGAAACTCCTTTTGCCCGAAAAAATTTCGTTACAAAATTATAGGCAAAAGACTAAAAATATATAATTTGTCAAAATTAAGTATTTTTCATATTTTATTCTATAGCGCTTTTGTTCATTCAAAGCCATTACATTTTTATAGAAAATTTAACGTTAAATGTGCATACAAACTCCTTTTGATAAAAGACAGTTTTATTAAAAATAACACAAATTATTTATTTATGAATTATTGCATATAGTAAATAGCTCATTCTGATAAAAGCATAGATTTTTTTATTGTGAATGTTAAAAATAAAATAAATTTATCTGTTTCATTAATTTAATCTTTTTAATAAAATAATAAGCATGCGTGCAAACTAAAATATTTTTATAAATTACCACCTAAAAACATGGTACCGTACAGCATATGGAAAAGTCAATCACTGTTTTACCAACCTAGTTAAGTTTGCTATCAGACAGCTCTTTCGTCTGCTTGATCTGCAGACTAGTGCAAGCTTGATCTTGTGAATTTTGATCTGAAGTGAAAACTTCTGAGTGTCAGTGGTATTTAAACTTAGATAAGTATTTTGGACTCTAAATAACACATTATTTGTGAAGAACTTGTTCTTTGTGAGTGTGTTCTTTATTTTTAGGTATATAAGCTGTCAATGGCATGTGAACGATAAGGTACTTCTGTGTTCAATGCAAGGTTAGATGTTGTGGAAGTTGGCTGTAACTATTAACAATCCTAGAAAGTCATGGGTAAGCAATACCAACAATTATATTCATATGAAACATACTGACTGTGAATGCGTATAAAAATTTATATTTCAATTTCAGCTTTTGATACTAGTATATCAATATGTGTGGCACCCGGGTCTTAATATATCCCTTAATACAGGGATATTTTATGCCAAAACACAAAAAAATATGCCAAGCAGTTTCTGTAAGTACTACCCGATAAATGGAAATAAGTTTCATGTATAAACTTTAAATGCAGTTTTCTCAAGTTTTGAATTTTTGTGATTTTAGGTCAGTTGCCGCAGGATTTCTCAACAACTATGGGACCGATTAAGCTGAAATTTTTTAGAGAACTCCAGGAAGCCCTTCTTCACTGCTTGAACGGAGGGAAATTGGCTAAGGTAAGTTTAAAGAATGTTACGCATGTGAACATATGCATAATTCACTATAATTATGAATATTATGAACTTATGTGTTTCTAAATATTTAAAATTTTTATTTTTCAGTAATCCCTTCCATTCAAGCTGAGGAGAAAGACATTTAGAAGAATTGCCATCCAGTTTGGTTTGAATTCATCACCTGGATCATGAGAAACCTTACGGCAAAGGATAAAATATACTGAAATTTAGTTCTTCACACATGGTTCTTCACACATAGTAAGTATAGATATATAAGTTTTTAAACACATGAAAAATTACAACTAATATGTACAGTTTAATTACGAAAAAATTTTTATTTGATATTACTTGTACAACATTTTTTTTGACCTGTTAACTGATAATTTATTTTTTTCAGGTTTAACTCAGGCATAACCCCTTAATAAGGTAGGGAGAACTCCGAAGAATTTTCCTGAGTGGAAAATTGTAGGCGGGCGACTGTATAAATATCGCCCAAATCCTGAACTAGTTTCAATTTTTGGTGAGGATGACGATGCATGGAAGCTCGTCATTCCAAGTGAAAAACGACATCAAGTTCTGCAAGAATGTCATGATCAGCCGACAGCTGGACATTTTGGCAGAGAAAAGACTTATAGTCGGGTGGTAGAGAAGTATTTTTGACCGCGACTATACAGAGACGTAGCGAAGTATGTACGTAGTTGTAAACTTTGCCAACAAAGTAAAGTTGAACAACGTGTTTTACCTGGTTTTATGGGAAAGAGAACCGTGCATAGACCATGGCAATGGGTGGCTGGGGATATTATGGGCCCCATGCCAAAGTCTGTAAAAGGACATGAATATGCACTTGTGTTTCAGGATCTCTTTACTCGTTGGATCGAGTGTATACCGCTACGTAAAGCTAATGGTAAATCAATACTGGCTGCTTTCAAAGAGAGAGTAGTGCTTCGATTCGGTGCGCCGGAGGTATTCCATTCAGATAATGGCACCGAATTCAAAAATAAGTTGATTGACGAGTACCTAGCTGCTCAAGGAATTAGACATTCTTTTTCGCCGCCATACCATCCGCAGACGAATCCTGTGGAAAGAGTGAACAGGACGATTAAACGTGAAATTTCCACGTATGCGAACGGCAATCATCGTGCGTGGGATGAGCATCTTAGCGAAATAGCTTTTTCGTATAATACGGCTGTGCATGCGTCGACAGGCGAGACGCCTGCAATGTTGAATTTTGGCCGGTAGTTGAATATGCCTGCATCATTTAGAAGGTTAGAAGATAACCAGGCTATTGAGAAGGAAGGGGGGTGGACGATTGGAAGAATCGTCTATCTAAACTGCCAGCGCTGCACGAGCGAGCGCAAGCAATTTCGCAAGAGTCGCAAGAACGTCAGGCGATTCATTTCGATGCACGTCGTCGTCCAGCTGAATTTGAGGTTGGTGACAAAGTCTGGAAACGCAGTCATGTGTTATCATCGGCAGCGGATGGAGTTGCTGCAAAACTTGCTTTTCCTTTTGTCGGTCCGTACATTATTACCGCTAAGAAGGGCTCGAATACATTCGAACTTACGAGCGAGCAAGGGAAGATTGAAGATCTTATTGCAGTAGAAGAACTTAAAAGATTCCACGACACTGATGACACCAGCTCAGAGGAAGATACTCGATCACCGAGGGATGGCGATCATGAGGCGAAGAGCGACCCGCCGGTTGCGAGCGTGAGCGAAAACGGTTTTAGTAAGGGAAATATTTCGACGAGTGCTGACGGACAGCAATGCGGTAGTTCAGGGAAAGCGTCCAAGACATTTGACGCTTCGAGCGTAAGTAAATTGATTAATATTGCGGATGACGTCTGTGAGGTCAAGCGTCGACCGGGGCGTCCGAAAGGCTCGAAGAAAATTAAAGTGAAAGAAGTGGTAAATGTGTCACCACGAAAAACTCGTGCTCAGCGGCGTGCGTTGTGATGTACTTGTCATTAGTTATTCATTTTTTCATTCTCATTTCATGACCTTAGCCCTAGTTTCCTTTCTCTCGTTCGTTTACATCAGATTGAAGATGGATAATCAGCAGCAGCAGCAGTTCTCAAGGCAAACGGGCGAAGCCCGAAGACTTCGATTGGAGGCGGCAATGTCAGACGGCCGCGTGTTATTTTGCACGGGAGATATTTCCGGTGGGGTGACAATGACACTCATGCTGGGCAATGCGTTCCAGCATGTCAATGATGTCGGGAATGTCGTGCAGGTGAACTCCACCAGTCCACCTACAATCACCGAGGTCGAGGGAGCTGCTGGTCCAATACCAGCATTGCCAGCAGCAAAGAGTGCGGAGGTCAAGGTGCCTCGCACCATTGACCCACCTGGAAAGATGCAGGGGACGGAGGAAAGCCCCGTGCCGACGCCAACGGAGTTGGAAGTCTACGAGGCCGAGCCTGACGATGAGCAGGAGTGGGCAGGCTTGATGCAGGAGATTGCTGAGCTGCGAGCTGATAATCGGCGGATGGAAGAGAAGGAAGGAGATCTCTTTCGTCGTTTTGACATTTTTCTTCGGCGAAGGGATCGGAGTGCTCAGCCGGATGTGATGAAGATGGCTGAGCGCATCAATGATCGTCGCGAGGAGCAGGCTGCGATTGTGCGAGTTCGTAAGGCTCGTGCGCAGCGTCGCAAGGACGAAGAGAGAGAGTTAAGGCTTGCAGAGGAACGTCTGCAAGCGATGAAGTTGGAGCGAGAGAGGCTGGAGGCTGAGGAGCAGCGAGAGGTCATGCGAGTGAGGAAGGTGCAGGAGCAACTCTCCTCAGCTCGCATGCGTGAAGAAAGAGAGAAGAGTCGGCTGGAGATACGAGCCGAGTATCTCCGCCAGAAGTCAGAAGGACCGAAATGTTACGTGTGTGGCTACCCGGGAGTAAAGAACTCCAAAATATGCCCGGAGCGCGCCACACACGCTGAAATCCTGAAGAACACGGGAAGAAAATGAAGGAGTTTTTTTTTTGAGTTTTTATAATAAATAGTTTTTTTTCATTTCCTTTATTTCATTTGTCATATGTATTGCATTTATGATCCTTAACCTTTTTCCTGTGTTTGATCATGGTATCCCGGAATGATGTACCATCGTGCGACATGTGTGTAGAGCTGCTTTGCAAGCTACGCAGCGTCTGGAAGGGGGGTGTAACGAGAGGTTAGGCGTGCTATTTGAATAGCGCGCGCTCGTTAGGTCGCACGATGCGAACTTAGTAGCAAGCGACGCTACTGTACTGCGGCAAGGAACGCGCGGGGGAAGAGTAGGAGAAGGCCCGCGCGCCACGCTGATCAGATTGGATTTGACCGCGCTGATGCGTACTTCGCGTGTAATTTATACCTTGTGCAAGGCCACCGTTGTGCCCGAGCGACGCTATATCTTGTCCGGCGAAAACTCAAGGTGATTGAGGATCAACTCCATTCCTGTGCTGGAGAAGGGACGCCTTCTCCGAGCTATCCTCGAGGACTTGAGAGCGATTCCCGTAGAAGAGCAGCGGCTCGTGTTTAAGTGCGGAGGAAGCCACGCGTGCTTCGCACGACTGTAAGTCGAATTTCATACAACATACTTTCTTGACAAAGTCGCCGTTGATCGAGTATTTCCCGCCACGGAATACTCGTTCCTTCTTTGTACAAGTGCGAGCGAATTTCTCTCCGCTGTCGCGCATACGACCATTGAGTGCGGATTTTATTTATATGCAATAATTATTCAATAGACGAGTCTATGACTCGCTTTTCATAACGAAATAATCGTGAAGTTTATTTTCCTTTCCTTACTTCGTCCTCTCGAATAAGAACTCGTAATTTACGGAGAAGTGTGATGTTCGAGCGCATCACACATTTGTATTCGTCGCATTTGACTAGGTATTAGACGCGCATAAACGTTCGTCGAGAAGCTACGCCGGGGAGCGTAATAGCTTGTACGTAGGTAAGACTCGGTGACGCGGCGACAATCCGTAGTCGCCGTGCTAAAGCCATTTGCCCCGTTACAATATATAAATTAAGCATCACATTCTAAAAGGTCTAGAATAGTTCGACAATACAATAGAAAGAAATAAAAATCATCGTTGCCCGGAAAAAAGTTTACTCTGGGATTGGCCATGTACGTGCGACTTTTCTTTCTTCAAATGATCTGAACAACAAGAAAAAATTGGTCCGGTAGATGTGCCTTCAAAAAAGAATTTGAACTTTTAATCTCGAATCGTTTCCTGTTGACCGTGGAATTGCACATATGCAAAACTCAATATTTTATTTTATTGACAGAGAAAGGTTAATATTTTTTTTGGTATTTCCATTTAAGCTAGTAGTTGAGTAATGGTGTAATAGAATGAATTTCCACCAGGATACTGTAGTGTAATAAATATTATCATGGCTTCAGTAATTTTTAGAATTCTTGTCTTCACGCAAAATCCTGGATAATACAGAGGAACAAAAGAATGCTCAACTCTTTGATGATTATGAAAAGGAAAGCCATGAAGATCGCAAGGAATCTTCCAAAACTCAAGTTAGCCATAAGAATTTTGAATCAACCAGTCTTGTACACGACGAAAAGTCATTACTGCACAGAAAACCTCTGCAGCAATATGCAGAAGATATCAGGCAGACTGTCGCTCGAGATGGAGGCGCTGTATTTACCGAGATTCACCTTAGGTGAGTTCATTGAATCGTACTTTTCTATTTAAACTTTTAATGATAATTTCTTCAATAGAAAAATTTACCCGCTATTTCACATTAAATATCAGAAATCAATTTTAATGCTAAGATTTAAAAATTTCTAAATTTGCAATTTATTTCAATTTAGTTTTCATATGTTTAACAAGATGTCATTTAAAAAAACTTTAGTTCATGAATAAGGGAAAACAATTATTATCTTTCCAGACAATTAAAATTGATTGAGAGAAAGCTTTTATTGAATCAAAAAGCTTCTACTCATAAATACGGAAACAGCATATTGTGTTAGTATAATCGAATTACTTATTGCAGTTGATGTACTAGACCTGTTAATTTAGCAAATTAACACCTTTGGTTTAACAGCTATGCTCTGTTTAGTTATAAACATATTTTGTAAAATTGCAACGAAAAGATTTCTTTCGATTTTTTATTATTCGTTTCCTTATAATTTCGTATCTCATATCTAACTTGTAATACTACGTTTTTAATAAACTTTGTAAATGGAAAATGTTCCTCTTACGCGTGGTCATAAAATAAATCGAAGGGATTGAAGCCCTTTAACCCTGAATTAATTTTATTTTTATGAAATAATTAAAGGGTTATGACAGGCTTAACGATCGAAAATAGTATATTACTACCCAAGGCCAGTAAAATAAGAAATGTCTCAGATCACATGTAATTGTCGGCCGAGGCAAAGCCGAGGTAGACAAACATGTGATCTCAGGCTTTATTTTTTACTGGCCATTTGTATACTATTTTTCTTCTCGACGTTGCCGGAAAGCGGCAACTTCAATTCGCGCAGCGGCCAGAAAGTTGAAAAATTTTTTTTTTGTAAAGCTGTAAAAATGTCATTATTTATGCAATCACAAGGTAATTCCTTTTATTTTCAGTTGTTCGTTTAGGCCTTTAACTATTGAACTCTTAAAAGTATTGATTTTTCATCTCACAAATCTATTATTAATAGGACATGTTTTTACTGAAGTGTTTTTACGACGTGCACGGTTCTAAGCGTTTGGGTAAATGAAATTAAATTTTTTATATCTCATTTTACTCCTTAAAACCTGCACTAAAACTTAAGTGGATCACTTTTTTAATAAAATTTCTTTTTAATTAAAACGAATTTGAAAAAAATAGATAAACTGGTTTAAAAAAATGAAAAAACAATTTTTATTAAAAAAGTGCTCCACTTAAGTTTTAGAGCAGATTTCAAGGAGTAAAATGAGATATTAAAAATTTAATTTCGTTTACCTAAACGCTTAGAATTGGGCATGCCGCAAAAAACTTCAGTAAAAACATGTCCTATTAATAATAGATTTGTGAGATGAAAAATCAATACTTTAAAGAGTTCAATAGCTTCATTGAAGGCCTGATTGCATACTTTAAAATAAAAGAAGTTCCATTATGACTGTATAAATAACGACATTTTTACAGCTGACCAAAAAAAATTTTTTCTTCGACTGTTAACTATGTCATAAGCCCTTAAGGAGTTATGTCAAGATTAAAATTTAAAAAAATATATGGATGAATTTCTGTGAGATCAACCGGCTAACGTTTTTTTATTTAAACTATCCTAAATCACTTCTACTCGGAGAAATAGAACCCCCAAAATTTATTTAGATTTTTCCCATCAAGCCTTTCGACCTGCAGAAGGTCAAAATTGTTGAAATAAGGATTTTTGGCATTTTTTGACTAAATTAAAAAATGTGTAGTTCCTCAGGAAAGCGATTTTCAACAAAAATATTTAGAACACTTTAGAAAAGCTCAGCTTTTAAAAAAATACTGTCAAAATTATATATCTGTTTCAGCAGTCATATGTGCAATTTGAACAATAAAATTGGAAATTTTCAAAGTTTGCTCGCTTGGATTCAGACCCAAAAAATCATGCAGATAGCTCTATTCACTATAATAGTATCTACGCTACTGCCCAAATAGCACTCAACTTTTTTCTAACCTCATAAAAATAATTAAGTGAATGAAATTTTTAAAAATATCTTATATATATATATATATATCTTGTATAATATAGCTTCGAAAAAAATACTGTTACATTAGAAAAAAGATTCTAAGAATAAAAGGTATTCTTGATATTTTTCGAAAACGAAGCAAAATTATATAAAGTTACGAAAAATGGCAAGAAAATTTTTATTGTTAGGATTTTTTTACAATGTAACCAAATTTTAGTATGAAATTTAAATATTAGTATTTTCTTTGATTTTTTACTCGGAAACGAACCAAAATTATGATAAATGTGAAGAATACTTTTCTTCTTAGAATTTTTTTCGATTTAACTATATTTTTTTCGAAGCCATATAAGCATTTTTTTAAATTTATTATTTTAAGAATAGCGTAGATAAGTTTGCAGTGAAAAGGACTATCTTCATGATTTTTTGGTTTTAATTCAAGCGAGCAAACCTTAAAAATTTTTAATTTTAATGTTTAAATTACATACATGACTGCTGGAACATATATATAGTATTTTTTTAAGCTGAGCAAATTTTCTAAAAGAGGTTTTCTACACATCCTGATTTCACCAATTTTGACCCTCTGCAGCTCGAAGGGGCTTGATAGAAAAAATCTAAAAAAAATTGAGGAGTTCTATTTCTCCGAGCAGAAGAGATTTAGGAGAGTTTGAATAAAAAATATTGGAGCCGGTTGATCCCACAGAGAATAAATAAAATCGTTAAAAATCATACTTTTCCTCTCAAATATATGTATTATGTACTACTTTTATAAATTAAAATTTAAAATAAATATATCTAATAATTTCAAACCATTCAAGGCTTTTGTTGTTATCAAAAAATGGTGATTTTCAGAATTTTGAGGTACTTGCCGCAGCTTTCTGAAGGAACCGGTCTCTTTTTAGGTAAGCTAAAGTGGAAAATGCTCCTCTTACGTATGGTCACAAAATAAATTGAAGGGATTACTGAAAGACATTAATTTAAAATAATTAGCTATAACACATATTGTAAGTAGTAAATTTTACGTATTTAAATATGCATAGTATTCATGATTAAAATATTTTTGGTAATTCTGCTTCACTTAGTTTGTGGAGAATAGTATTCCAAAGGCCAACCGGTTGCTGAGAAATTCTGTGGCAAGTGACCTAAAATCATAAAGATACAAAAGAAGAAAAAAAATGCATTTGAAATTTGTGTACGCAATCATGAACAAACTCAGCAAGACTGACAGGATCTATTTGGCATGTTTTGATTTGACACTAATATTAAAATGCACATAAAAAAACTACATAATTATGATCCGGGTATGGCATGTTGGGGCTAAAAATAAAATAAAAATTAACATTACTAACTCATAATAAAGTTATATGAATGATTACAATTATTTTTACTACTTATTATTATTATTATTGAATACACTATCAATTGTTTAAACGCATACAAAATGACAATCTAGATAGTCAATATGAAAGTTAATTTTGATATCTTCTATCTTTATAACTAAAAGCAAAAAGTAAATAAATAATAAAAGCTCTTAATAATAAATACAATTGGTATCTATTAGTCTAGATATTTATCTGAGTTATTGCTGTACTGTGAAGAAGTTTTTGTACTTTAACAATACCCTATTCAGGTTATAGTACTTTTTGTTATGGTAGCTAGTAGAAAAACTGCATTGAACTGGTGAATTGAATAATTGATAAAAAATAACTGTTCGGCTGTTTCATAGATAAATGCACTACATCGATTATGCAGTAATTGTCATTTACTATTTTGTATATAACCCTATAGTCCGGGCGTCAGGGAGTTCAAAAGTGCAATATCATTAAGTTATTTCTAACTTTATTTTTATGATTCAAAAATGTTATTGGTAACTTACTGAAAATGATCCTAAAGTCTCAACTTCGGGCCAGGTCGGGAACATTGTTATTATTGCAAAAAGAATTCCGAAAATCTACCTTTTCTTAGTTTTTCGCAAACAACTTTTTTGTAACTCATTTCGTGTAAAATAAAATAGAGATGAAAGTTGTTCAGAATTGGATTTCATATCAGATACATGTATTCCTGACCGCAAAATTAATTTTTTTAGACGTTAAATTATTAAACGAAAAAAATTTTTTTTTAAATTTCATATTGCCACAGATTTTACAAAGAATTATAGTTTTCATTGAATAATTACTCAAAGATGAGTTATGGTACGAACAATGTAAAAATCGTTGTCCGATCTGGATATTTCAAAATGGCATCTTATTGCAAAATTATTTATCCCAAAATTTCAAATTCATCTCCAAATTGACCATGGAGCGATAACTTGATCCAAGTGCCTTTAATCGTCAGCTTATATATGAAGTACTTAATAAAGGCTGAAAAGAACTTTTTTAAAAATTATTATTTAACAATATCTTTAACAACAAATAATTTTCATTTTCGCCAATTTTGAAGTTAGAGAAGCGCGGTAAAATGCATCTTAAAGTACGTAAAAAACTATGAATTTTCATGTAACTTTTGTTGAGATCTGATCAATAGGAACCGAGATACGAAAATTTTTTCAATCGACGTTCACGCCGAAACTACTTAATATTTTTCGATGAAATTTGATACAGTGCTTATTGGAATAGTACTTTAAATGATAGCATTTTTCCCGATTGTTGTAGATACCACCCGGCCGGGCGGCACGGTGGTGGGGGGAAAGCCGCGCGGCGGCAGACAGTATTCGTACACGTTAGTTGTAATTCAATTATCTCAGTAACTTTATATGGATGAATTGAATTACCATCATAAACAGATATTAATATTCAGTATGAAAATATTTGGTAGTGCATTATAAGTATGTAAAAGTTGTGTACTGTCACGGACGTAGAGCGCCTGCATAGGTGCAACATGACGGGCGAAGTGATAAGAGGAGTCGCGCTTCGGTGCATGAAACTGCATCGTAGACGTTAGCTCCGTGGTTAGAGCATAGGCCTCTGGCTCTCGGGTCCGCGAGTTCGAGTCCCGTCGTCTACCTTTTTCTTACGCTTTCCTATCCCGTCCAACATTCATACGTTTCATACGTAACAGCAACTGGCATCCCTTGAGCGGGAGATCGCTGGTTTAGAACCCGGTTAAGAAAAGATCTCCTGAGCGACGAATCCATATACAAACGATTTTACATTACCCGCACTGCGATCCGTTCCAAAAAGGCTCCGACTCCCCCGATGCCCCAGAAATCCATCTGCGCGGTAAAAAGCAGGCTTGCAACTCAGTGTCATGCAACACGTAAGCGGCACCGTAAGACGAGTTCTGCAATTGGCGAGGAAAGATCGGAAGCCGAGGACGGCTTCGGCTTAAAGCAGGGTGGTGTCACGGACGTAGAGCGTCTGCATAGGTGCAACATGACGGGCTAAGTGATAAGAGGAGTCGCGCTTCAATGCGCATGAAACTGTATCGTAGACGTTAGCTCCGTGGTTAGAGCACAGGCCTCTGGCTCTCGGGTCCGCGAGTTCGAGTCCCGTCGTCTACCTTTTTCTTACGCTTTCCTATCCCGTCCAACATTAATATGTTTCATACGTAACAGTACATAGCCAAAAAAGAGTTTCTTTTAGAAAAATTGTCAATTTGGAGTATTTGCATTACACCTATAAAAATTAAATGAGTATAACGTTAAAGCTGGGAAAAAAGACGTTGAATGAAAAAAAAATGTATTGCAATAGCACTCTTAGTTACCGAGATAATTGAATTATTAACGTGTACGAAAACTGTCCGCCGCCGCGCGGCGTTCCCCCCACCACCGCGCCGCCCGGCCGGAGGAGCCGCTCGGCCCCGCTCGCAGATTTCCAATTGTTCATCGGTCATTTTAGATGACCTGAGGTATTTACAACAATCGGAAAAAATACTATTCCAGTAAGCACTGTACCAAATTTCATCGAAAAATATTAAGTAGTTTCGATGTGATCGTCCATTGAAAAAGTTTCATCGAAAAATATTAAGTAGTTTCGGCGTGATCGTCGATTGAAAAAATTTTCGTATCTCGGTTCCTATTGATCAGATCTCAACAAAATTTACATGAAAATTCATGGTTTTTCACGTACTTTAAGATGCATTTTACCGCTCTTCTCTAACTTCAAAATTGGCGAAAATGAAAATTATTTGTTGTTAAAGATATTGTTAAATAATAATTTTTAAAAAAGTTCTTTTCAGCTTTTATTAAGTACTTCATAAGCTGACGATTAAAGGCACTTGGATCAAGTTATCGCTCCATGGTCAATTTGGAGATGAATCTGAAATTTTGGGATAAATAATTTTGCAATAAGATGCCATTTTGAAATATCCAGATCGGACAACGATTTTACATTATTCGTACCATAACTCATCTTTGAGTAATTGTTCAATGAAAAATATAATTCTTTGTAAAATCTGTGACAATATGAAATTTAAAAGATATTTTTTTTCGTTTAGCAATTCAACGTGTAAAATAATTAATTTTGCGGTCGGGAATACATGTATCTGATATGAAATCCAATTCTGAACAACTTTCATCTCTATTTTATTTTACACGAAATGAGTTACAAAAAAGTTGTTTGCGAAAAACTAAGAAAAGGTGCATTTTCGCAATAATAACAATGTTCCTGACCTGGCCTGAAGTCGAGACTTTAGGGTCATTTTCAGTAAGTTAGCAATAATATATTTCAATCATAAAATTAAAGTTAGAAGAAACTTAATGCAAAAATGCTAACTTGACCCGAGCAATTTTAAATTGATTGACTTCCTTCGCTTTACTTTAACCCATTGAGTTTAAAAATATTTGAACTTGTTGAGATTATTCATATATGCTATTTAAAAAAATCACACTAAGATAGGTTTCTTTTTAATGAAAATATAAACATTGTTTATTTGGTTTATTTTATTAATACATTCATAACTTTTGCATAAGGAACTTTTTGCAAAATGTTTTTTTATATCGTATTCTTAGTCAACTTTTCCATTAAAATCGTTTTATAGAGGTGTTAGAACAATTCTTTCAAAAAATCACAAATATGGTGATTTTTTGAAACTTTGCTTTGAACCATATTTCATTTTCTTGTCTGTTGTATTTACAAGGGGAATTTTACAGTAGAAAACGATTTCTACTACCGCAGTACTAGTGCAATGACAAGCAAGCATATACGTTGTAACGGCTCGATTGCCGCTCTCGCAACAATCGGTCGTGTACAACCGTGGCCAATACAGCCACATTTATTACATCTTGTAGCTGTCTCCTCGTGATAAACACGGCTCGGCCGACTCGTGGTGTTTGCGCGTATGCGCGGAACGAAGGCGGCAGGGGACGGGCTTACTAATAAATGAACACGCGTGAAGTAATGAGAACTAGGGAAAATATATTATAGAGTGAACATACGTACAGTGCTCTATCGTACGAGCGTATATTATGCTCCACCGCACATTGCAAGAGAGAGAGAGAGAGAGGGGGGGGGGAGATGGGGCTTGATCGCCCGAGTACCGAGAGTAAGAGAGAGTAGGCACTTACAGTCGCATGTCGGTGCCGTGGGGTCGCAATCTGCTCTGGCTCGCTGCAGTCGTTCAGGCTCGCAATCGGGATTGTCGCTGGTAACGTGGCTCCGGAGGCAATCGGACGAAGGGTAACGTCTCGGTCGTCGCACGAGGTACGGAGGCAGTCCACAAGGTACGCGTAAGAAGTACAGGCGCGGGGGACGCACGGATATTTGCATATAAATGTTGTATTAAAAATGATATTTCACGGCGGTTGAACGTAAAGTGAGGAGGGGAAGCTTCCCAAGTCAGCTCGGTGGGGGATTACACCACAGCGCTTCTGGGTGAACCAGAAGGAGGGGGAGGCTCGGGCATTCCAATAGGTTCTGGTATTCAAATATACATGCAATAATAGCATTTAGAAGCTGGAAATAAAATAAAAATTATCGTTACCAATTGATAGTCAAGGTTTATTAATGATTACAGTTATTTCCACTACTTACCATTGTTAAACACACTTTGAGTTGTTTGAAAGCATGCAAAATTATTCTTCAAACAGTCAATACAAGGAATCCAATCTTGCTGCATTCCACCGGTATCCCTAAAAGCAAAAAATAAACCAACAAAGAAAAAGCTTTTTACGTATACAATTATTACTTATTGTTTACAATACTTATCTGAATATTTGCTGTACTCTATAGAAGCTCTTGCACTTTAACAACAACATTCAGTTTATAAGCACTTAATTATTACAGCATGGTTACTGTAGCTAGCAGACAAACTGCGCTGATCTGGTGACTTGAAAGTTGGATGAGAAGCAGCCAAACAGCTGTTTCTGTTCAGAAAATTCTACTATACCAATCACATAGTAACCTTCATTCCCGACCCGACGCTGGGTAAGAAATCGCAACATATTCGGGTGGAAAATTCCAATTTGTTGAATGCCTTTACTTTAACACATTGAGTTTAATATTAAATAAAATCACACATAGAAAAGTTAATATTTTATATATAACCCTCGAGAAAAAAATTGTTGATTAAACAGTTTTTATATCGTATTTTCAGTCAGATTTCTCATGAAACTACTCTATAAGAAGCGTCGTAGAACAATTCATTCCACAAATTTAGTCAACTTAAAATGTTTAAAATTCTCGATTTTTCGAAAATTTGCTGCAAAAATATTTATCAGTTTTGAGTTTGTATCTTCGAGGCAAATTGCTTTAGCAAAAAACAGATATTTTCATAATTTTAACCCTGCATAACCCCTTAAGAGGTTGTCATTTTCATGTGAGTATAGGGATTTTGAATTGAAGGCCTAGAAAAGCTTTTACCCAAAAAACTGAATTTTTTAAATTATACGGGTTAATTTTCATACATTTTGTTCTCAAACAAATTTTTTAAGCCTTTAAGGACGTTCTTCTAGTATCGTCCCTGTCAAAAGTTTACGAAGTATCTGTATGCCATATGTACGAATGTTTTCCCTGTGCGGCAAGAAAAATTTTTACTACGACTATACCAGTATACCCCTCACTAACACATCTATGCTCGTGTACGTATACACCAACACGTGCGTTTTGAAGAGAAAGTGCCAAAGTGGCAACGTTGTATGTAGTGACAGTGTAAGAGAGAGAGAGAGAGAAAGAGAGAGGAGGGGGGAGAGGGAAGTACAGCGAAAGAGAGGGCAGCTAAGCTAAGGGTTGCCAAGTGTCCACGCGCTCTCTCCTGTAATTTTGAAAGATCTGTCAATTTTTATGTTTCGATAGCTGTATCTTTTAAAGGAGCCTGGATTGCCTATATAAACAAACTTGATAACTGTTTCTGAAAACTTCCAGAATAACATAGTTTAATTACAGCAATAGTTTGTGAGATCTCACGTCATAATAGTGAAAAATGTCCCAAAAAAAGTGTTTTTCCATAAGAACCAATGTTAACTTTAACATCAAATATCTCGCAAATTCACCTGGCTTGACACTATATGACCTGAACATTTTTTGTTCAGAATACTTAGAGGAAGCAGTATCAAAAATTTTACAAAAAAATAGTGAAATTTTTTTCATAGAAGAACGTCCTTAATCAAGACTCTTCGCTTCCAACTGTTATCTTCACCTATGCTGTAACATCTATGTAGCCATCTATCTATCAACTTCACATATGGCCTTGAGCCTCCGCCTATCATCTCCAACAATGACTTCCAACATCCACCTATTACTTTGTTTAAAATACAAAATATAATTATATTTTTAACACACTCTTACTTAAAGTGTGTACTTTATCGCAGGCGAACTGAGAAAAAAGTGATGCGTTTATGTCTTAACCCCACTCTCGTCTCTATAGTGATACGCGCTGTTTATGCTCGAATCGAAGGCGAGGTGGTATTTCAAGACGGCGTTTCAACGTATCATTCTTTTCTCAGTTTATCGAAGATACCACCCAAAGAGGTAAATAGAAAGGCACCTTTTTTATAGTTGTTTCCCCAATAGGTCTAATCCACAAGAATTTTTTAATAATATAATATATTGTACATATTGCATAATAATGCAATATTATTATGCAATATATTATGCTAGGCTTCGTTATATAACAAATAATAAAACATCTTATATATATTTATGACGTATGTGTGTATTTTATTTGTAAATGTATTAAAACTTAAATGTTCAATACTTAATACTCTTTGGGCGGTGTGAAAAAAATAGAAAAAACACAAAAAAATGTATTTAAATCAAAATAGTACGCTTTAAATTAGACTGCAATAATTGATATTATACTGCAATAATTTATTTATTGAAGTAATATTTATGATATTATAAGCTTACATTAAAATTGTTAAGCTGTACATAAATTTTTTATTTACAAACATTATGTCATAGATGTATACGTAGATGTAGTTTGGGTAGTCCAGGACTGTAGGGATATTTTACTGATGACATAAAGCTTTTTCTTATAGTTAGAAATTATTTACCAACCTTCATACAAAATTATAATTCTTATAAATTCCACTCAAACTACCCTGAACAAACGGCAAGCGAACGGAGCAGGCGTTATCAATGCAGGGCCAATGCGAGGCCAATGCGGGGTCATGCGGGGCCAATGCAGGGCTATGCGTGGCCAATGGTAGACCATGCGGGGCCACCAATCTCACCCGAAATAAAATAACTATATAATATAAGGATATATATATTGTAACGTGGCAAAATTTTACCACGCCACAAGCGCCAGGAGCTGCCGCGGTAGAGAGTCTCGAAGTCGAATGAATGAGAATTTGAATGAGTGGTTATTCACGATACGACAGGCAGAGAGATGACGGCGAAAGACGATAATCACGGCGGACTTCTTCTGGTTCAGTTCGAGAGAGAAAGAGAGAGAGAGAGAGAGAGAGAGAGAGAGAGAGAGAGAGAGAGAGAGAGAGAGAAGGAATTGATCGAGAAGAAAGTCAAGGTCGGCGTGAGGACAGCCATCCAGCTTCACTCAGGGTATCCAATTCCATTCCTTATCGTAAGTTGTTGAACGCAGATAACGAGTGCGGCGGGGTCTTCCTACGTGAGCATCTGATGCAGCAGGACCAGTGCAATGGATGTTCACCTGCACCGGATGTTAGAAGTGAAAAGCAGCGTAGCGCGACCGATGATGACAGGAGCTTTAAGAATCAACGGCCGAGATAGACGGGAGCTCTGAGAGTCACATCGTACTTGGCGATTTATTTGTTGTCTCTGTAATAAATTAATTTTCTGCGTGTTGCCTGGCAATCTGTTCTAACGAGCGTTCGAATTTCGCGGCTATCTGCTCCAGCGGTTAGAGTAGTCGAGGCGTCGAGTGCGCATGCGTAGCGATTGACGAAGCATGGAGCGTACAAGCCTGTAGCGGCGCGAGAACACGTGCCATCTGTCTAAGCGAATCGACCAATAGGCTGGGGCGCCGAACGGCGGCGAGGGAGCGCGAGACTCCGAGGCGTGCGATGCGAGAGCGAACCGGCACTCTCCTGCCCCGGCCGTTTCAGCTTGGACGTTCCAGCGCTTTCTTCCGAGGGAATTCCTGTGCTTTCTTTGCGTTTAAAATATTAAGTGTGGTTGTCTACTGATTTGGAGGACTTTGAGGTTCACTCCAGGAAATTTAGGAAAAGGTCAGTGGTCTCGTTTCTCTTGATATCTTCGTTTCCCTCCAGGCTAAAACGCAGTTCCACGCGTGAACCTGGAGATCGGTATCTTTGTCTCGCGATCATATTAAACATCAGCGCGCGCGGCTATCTACTATCTGATTGTCTTCTCTTAGTGTTAGTAATAAGGATTTTATTCGGTAATCACGAATTCGGTCATATCGGTAACAGTGTTAGTAGTTTTCATATATGCGCGGATACAGAGTGTAAAGTGGTCGGCGAGTCAAGCGGACTCGTCCGACGCTAAGGTTTTATTAGGGAGCGAAGGTCGCCGTAAGCCATTAGATCGCGGGCGACGCGATGTAGACAGTCCTCTGTTGCTTGGAGGTTGCTCGCCTGGTTGCTTATTCGCAGAGTGCTCGTAAAAACTAGTAAAAATTTCCTTCCAGAACTATTGTATACATTTTTGACGAAAAACGCTTCCCTCAGGAGCAATAGATCGTATGAATTTTGACTGAACCTACAGTTTAGCTGCACAATGCATCCATAGATTATGTACAGTGGAATCTACACTACTAGAGCTTCGACGTTATAAGGTATTTAACATACAAATTGTGCCTTTGGGGAGCAGGGTAACCTATTATATTTGAAAAGAATATTAGTGTTTAAAAATTAATTTGTGAAAATAATTAATTTTCAGACTTTTCGATTGTGTTTTTATAAGACAATTTTTTTAAGATAACGCTACTTATTCTATTTACTTACAAGTGCTACGGCCCTGAATTTTGCACGGTCTGAATCTTGCGCCGATGGCCTCTTGAACCGAGAGGAAGGTTCGTTACGAAAATGGCAGTCGCGAACAGCCCGGGCAATTGAATCTCGCCCCCCCCCCCCCCCCAAGGAGTTGTAGCCTTAAACGTCGCTCGCGCAAGCTCACGATCCAGTCGAGATGATTGTCCAGGAGCCAGTGCAGGTGGCTATATGGCACTGCGTTTGAACCACTATACTTACCCTCACGCAATATTCTTGGCAGAAAGATTGTTCGCTGTAGTAGATAATTAAAAGACTTTATTTTTTCTTGTTACTAGCTACCATTGCGCTGAAAAAGTCATGCAGTTGCAAGCTTTACTCTCAAAGTACTCACATACTTGCCCTCAGTGCAAATTTCTGCTGGTAAAGTGCTGCTACGATTTTGGAATGAATGCAGAGACAGAGGCTGCCATTGTTGGAGGATATTACAAACAGATTACAAATTTGGACAAAATAGTAACTCAGTTTGGAGATAAAGCTTGCTTTTTAACGACATCGCTATAAAGCTCAAGTAGAAAGAAAGTGTCAACCGTACCGATGGTCGCGCGAAAATCGGAATCGTCAGCCGTATTTTCTTCAGTGTTGAGTTATCGAACGGTACTATTATTTCAAGTTTTCTGGGGTGGAGTTTCTCTAGTCTACATCAATGCTCATTTTCGAGGTAACTTACTCCAAGAGAAGCTGTAATACTTCAAGATTCAGATTTAACTATAATTTTTACTAAAAAAGGTAAATCAACTGTTCAAAAAATTGTATTGCGGTTCTCGGTCAAACGGAGAGTCTGTGCGGTATCTTAACCTCTAACCAGAAGAACGATTTTCCTCCTGACAACCGCTGGACACGTTGAGCAGTCTGTGGTGCCTTTCATCATTTCATTTCACTGAAAAGTTCGGCTCGACTTTGAAACAAAAATCATTTGTCTCGATCTTTGAAATTACGACAACTTGCCGCAGACTGTCGCTGGTACGTAGACTCCGAGCCGTTCTACAGAGACTACCTTTATGACATCTGCGCTTGCGAGGCCAACATCGAGTAATCAAATCGTTCACGAGTACTATAGCTCTGTTGTCTCGGTGACCAAGAGTACCAGATGTGTGGCAGTAACTGCATGCGATCCTACTCCGAGATTTCCTTCCATAATAACGTCAAATAGATGAGGAGAGCTATCCCCACCAGTCAGTGTTCCTGCAACAACGCTGGTATGGAATTCAAGGTAGGTTATAGGAAAGTCCGGCCCACAGCGAAGGGTCTGCGCAGGTGCCATCACTAACCGGAGATCGCGAATCTGAAGAGCACTTGCAGCGCCACGAATCATCGGGAGGTCACGACCTACGAGCCTATGAAGTCGCGCTCCTGTCGAAACATCCAACAGCCTGTCTCCCATAGTCTGCCATCTGCAGATTCGGTTGCGTCAAGCAAAGCGAATGTCCATGTTATCACGACGGGCAAAGATACAAGGAGACAGTATTCGCATTAAAAGAGCTTCGACGACCGTCAACTTAGCTACCAAGGTTCTTGCAACTATGACCTGGCCAAAGACAAGCTCAGTGACACCGAAAGCTTCGATGACTCAGTTTTCGACGTCACTTATATTTCATAAATGCACATCCCAAAAGATTGTTAAAAATACAAAATTAAACAATTAAACGTTATTTCTTTCTTACATGTATTACTATCTATCTTAATATGCTAATACTTAATGGGATATATTAATATTATATTAGTCTCAATATATTAATACTTAATATGTATTACTGTCAGTCCTAGTATTGTCGGGGAGTCAGGGATTTTAGGCTGGCACTTTTTTCTACAGTCAGTTTTATTGTCGGAATGTATAGTTGACGATGTCTTTTATTATTATGGGATTAAAAAATCAAGAATAGAGCTGGTCGGTAACATTGTTTTTTTGCAACTTTAGTGCAAAAAACGCATTTTTTTTACTTTCATCAAAACAACTTTTTTATTATTGATTTTACGACTAAATAGCTAGATATGAAAGTTATTTAGAATTCAATTTCCTATAAGATAGATTAAGCCGAAAATAAAAAAATGACTTTGTTTATTGTTAACTGGTTGAAAACGGTAGAGTAATTATAAAACTTCTTTGTCGTATAGTGACTAGAAAATCAACTTTTTAAAGCGAAACTTCACAGTATTTGAGATTTGACTACGAACAATCGAAAATTTCCAGTCCGGTCTTGGTATTTGGAAATGGCGACTTGTTGCAAAATTATTAATTAAAGACTTTCAGTTGTTGTAGCATCTAAACCCACTTATGAAAGTTGATCTAACAACATCTAATCAATGGCTTATAATGTACTTCATAATCGCCAAAAAGATTTTTTTTAACCAATAATTAACTACCGTTTTCAACCAGTTGACAACAAACAAAGTCATTTTTTAATTTTGGCTCAATCTATCTTATAGAAAATTTAATTCTAAACAACTTTTATGTCTAGCCATTTTGTCATAAAATCAATAATAAAAAAGTTGCTTGGATGAAAATAAAAAAATGCGTTTTTTGTACTAAAGTTGGAAAAAAAACAAATTTTCCGACCAGCTCCATTCTAGATTTTTTTATCCCATACTTAGGACATCATCAACTTTGAACTCCTAATTCCCTGACTAGTAAGAATTTGAGTTAGGGTATTTCAGTACTACAATATAAATGTTCTTTTGTTTTTGTGTGTGTTTAAGTCGCATCCCCTGTCGGTATTAACGATTTTCATTCCCTGCATTTTTGCGAGTTCTCAATTAGTGCATTGAGTCCACTATTGAGCAACTTGTAAATCCGCAAGGGAACAGGGACTTATAGTTTTATGTACAGTGAAATATACACGTTGTACACAATCGAATCTGAACCACTAGAGTTCAAATGTATACACACTCATGTAAACAAAGAGTTGTCCCCAAAATCGTCAAGAGTCAGACTTGAACCCAAGACCTCTGAATTTCTAGCCTGATACTTTACCGATTGAGCTATCGTCGCTCTTTAATATAAATGTATTGGATCAAAATTTTTCAGATAAATGAAAAGAGGAAACTATATCTTTTATTCATTTATTAACAAACTCAAATTTAATTCTGTGTATGCGTAGTCGATTTTTGGGTGTAAAATCATGTATTGTAAGCTTCTCATGCCATTGCTTTACCGCTATACTTTTTTTACATATTTTTTTATTTTCGATGTTGCATTTTTCTGTAATATCGATAAACAACTCGAACTTTATTAAATCGATTTGTTGCTTACATTCATAGCATAAATACGTCAAGTTTTTTTATATTAAATAAAAAATTTTGGCATGAGTTTATGCTTATTAGATTATTTGTTGAATTAACTATGTATAGTTGAAATTGATATAATTATAAACAATAAGTTGTACATTAAATCCTAATTAGTTCAAGTCTAAGTAGATTATTTTTTAGATTGTAATCTCAATAATTTTAAGTCCAATGAATTTGACATTCAACAAAACAAAGAAATTATCCAGTCAAAGTGAAAACTACCATTATTTGAAAAACATTACTGTAAAAACTACCATTATTTGAAAAACATTACTAGTACTGAGGACGGCGCACAACGCGTCATGATGTGCGGATAGGTTATGAACTGAGGGGGATAAGGCAGGGAACCGTGACTGCACAGATCACGAAGGTTGCATTCATTTTGCACGTAACTACGTAGGACGCCGTGCAGATGATGATGCGTAATGAGTCACAGTGTCCGGATAGAGTACTTTAATAAGGATAAGATGTATTACTTTAAGCCCAAGACTGCGTAGAGTACTGACGATACCCGTGTTCGTCGTGCAATTGCGTAACGGAGAACAATGGGCCGTATATTCGGTTTAGTTTAATTGATCGCCGGGTGTATATATAAATAATTAGATACGCAATGCTGTAGCCGAGCTGCGATTAACAATGGAAGAAACTTACAAGTTACAGTGTGCGATGGTGGCGACTGCAGGCATAGTTGCTGCGGATGAGGCTGTCTCAAGCTGGCCTGCTGAGCTGCTGCGCTGCGTAGTCAGGAGCTGTCCTGCTGAAGTGCTGAGCTGGTGACTATCGCACGCGCCGACAGCTGGTCCGCGTCGGCGACTGAATGTGTGTGATGACGGCTTTGTTGGCTCAGATGAGCGTTGTTGCGGGACGTGAGTCTACCTCCTGTTAACTGAGTCTTTCTTATCTTCGATGTTCAGCCACAATATGTTGGATGGCTGGGACTCTCGGTGTATGTTATTTCTTTTTTTTTGAGATTGAGCCCTAGTATTTGCTACTGCAAGGGTCTCTGCGAAGTCTCCTCCAATAATGTATGCTGTGATGATATCCGCCTCTCTTATGCACGTTGTTTATGATCGTGCTGTTGAATGGAGCGTCCGAAAAGTGGCGGCGAGAGAAAAAAATTTCACCTTGACGAAGAAAATGTGCGTAGCTGATGGGTCTGCCTCTACTTTTGCACTTCTTTGTGCTGCAGCACTCCACTTTGGGATGCCAGTTATTACGGGTGAGGGGTGTGAAGTCAAGGTTAACCCAGAGATAGAGGCAGAAGTTGGCTGACTGATCTTTATTGGGTTGGAGGAGCTCCTGTAGGTGTTCCGGTCGCTGGATGACTCTGTAGTGGACTGACTAGGCGAGTCACCCAGCTTTAGCTCATAGGCTCTCCTGTCTGCCCCAAAAGTGCATCACATGCTGCAACGTTCACGGACCCTATTTCCTAATTTAAATTCTCATTTTATGTATGGAGTTAACATGCATATAGTCATGTGTATAACATCATTTCATAATTTATTAATTTGTTTATATTTTTATTCACGTTACAAGTTGGCATGATGCGCGTTCGTATTAGACATATGGATAAAAGCTCCAACTTGCAACATTCATATCAACTATTTAAATAATAAATTTATGAAAATAAATGGTCGTATGAGATTCTTTGATTAAGAAACTATGTAAAACGCAAAAAACCCGGTTGCGATTCGTTAATTTCAATTCCAAAAACATCGTTGCAAGATTGAGAAAAAACACAGCGTGCGCGCGAGAATCGAGTCGACAGACACGGCTAAGCTTGCCCCCGGAGTGGACATTATGTTTTACTTTTTCGACAAACTTCTCAAATATGTACAAAATAGACATTTCACATGCCGAATATTATTTTCTGAGGCACTTTTGACATATAAATTTATAACGTACATGATCGTTAATTCATCAGCTTTCAATTAACATTGTAAAAATACACGGAAACGGTGATAGTTCAATTTGTAAACCAAAGAACGCAACGATTATTTTTCCGACATAAAATTCACTATACTTCGTATTGGTAAAAATTATAACCCCCGAGTGGTAGAAAAATTGCACCAAAACGAGATAACAGTTGATTTCGACGGAAAGCGCAACAGCGCCACCACTGCAGAAATATAAACGTTACCTCGGCGATTGGCGTGATCTATTTTCACACAACGTCTGTTTTTCGCTTAAGTTAAAGAATTTTAAAAAAGATTTTAACGATCAATAATTCTTAAAGTGAATCTCACGTGCACCTATAAATGGAAGCATTCTTAAAGAAATTTAAGTATGAACATCTCAAATCTTTGTTTGAATGTAAGTGTTATGAATCTCTATTTCAATTTATATATACACATAGCATATAAACATAACCGAATTAACGTATTTAATTTAACGGGACAAGGTATAAGATAGTTGTGTATGATTGCATTTTTTATTTTCTTAACTAACAATGTCGACGCAAGCACCTTCTTTGCATTGGATATTTCGTTTATTGAGACGATTTTGAAAGATAATAATGATATTATTTTTGAGTTTATATCAAAATATTGTATTTATAAGGGACAGCTAACAGCAATGAATTCTGTCATGGAAAATACAGATATAATTGATTTAACTAATTCTTGCGTAAACGTACAACTAGATTCAAGTACACTTGATCAAAGTAGTGCCGTTTCTATAGACATAAAAATTGACGAAAATAGTACAGAGAAAAACAAGAGCACCTATGAAAATAACGTTGTAAATTCAATTAATCAAGCTGAAAATTCATCAAGTGATCCCTTTATAAATATAGGTACAGATCTTATTTTATAAAAATAAATAAGAATGTTTTTTAACACTTCAATATATAATTTAAAGTTTTTTAATCGATTTTTTTAAATTATAATGAAACGTAATTTTTTATTTTCGATATTTCAATTAATTAAAAAAAAATTGATTTTTATATTATATTCTTTGATAATAAATTCAATTTTGTATATATTCTTAGATACTGTTATGTTCAAAGACAATGAATTATGCAGATTTCTAAGCGCAAACGATAACATCGACGGTAATATTGTATTAGGTAAATTTAGATTAACGCAAAAACTTGATTATAATAGATTATTCGATAACGTACTAAAACCAATAATGAAGAAAGAGAACCGATATAAGTAAGTATAAATTTTCGTAGCACTTAATTATACGCTGTTATTAGTAGATTCTCGGTTGATCTGTATGTAATTTAAAATAAAATTTATATATTATATTCGATTGCACAGTGCCTGTAGTTAATATCTTTTAATCATTTTTTGGGATGTTGTAATGTATCTATTGTTAGTAAAACTATTTATAATTTGTATTCAGAGTTACAGATTGAGAATTTCAAAATATCAGAAATCAACTCATCGAACTTTTTCCTAACAAAGATTCGGCTACTATTTATGTGTCTTATGTAAAGGATGTTGAAACTCAAACGGCAATGGGTGCTAGTGGTTCCATCTATAACCATTATAGATATATAAGGCGATTATTAAGGGAAAGTGGGCTTTTATCACGGGATTCTCATAAAGATTCGTTGAACTGTGTACAACAAGGTATAAATATCATTAAACAATATTATAAATTAAAATTTATTTTTCAATTATTTATAATGTTCATTGCAGACGTAGTTTCAATTAATTGCTTAACTGATTTTGAACGTAATAAATACGAATCCATTGAAATAATCCAAGCATGGGAAAATTGTTACAATGAAAGGAGATCGAAACTTGTTGTTGATTCAAAAAAAAGAAGCGATAGCAAAATACTTAAGAAGTTTCAGTTGTGTGTGTCTACCACTGGGCATTGCATTGGTAAAAATTTTGTAACCGTCATTAGCCTGATAATGAAAAAATACGAAATATGTATTTACTTTAATTATTACATATGTGTATTTATTCTCTGTTAATTAATATTATTACTCGTACCTTTTATAGTTAGAATCCGATTTCAGTAAAGCGATCTCCGAACACATAAAAAATCAAAGGATTGAACAAGACTCATCAATATATTCATCATTATTCACACAAAAATGGCCATTGATTGCTTCCAAAGTAATTAAATACTGTAAAAACAAAAATCTGAAGGAAGTTAAAAATTTCCTAAAGCAGAATAAGGCTCTCATTAATGAAGGTAGCGCAAATATAAATATTCTGATTTATTGATTTAGTATCAAATGCATTTATGCCCGCTTCATATGAACAACATTCTTGCGCTCATAATATTCAAATTTACAGATTGTTTTGATTGTCAGGTACACACAATGAATTAATATCGCTTTTGTTGTTACCACTATAAATTAAAGAAGAAATCTACTAATTTGAATATTGACATTCCTACAAATGCTGGATCTACTACCACTGAACAAACAACTGTACAAAAACTGGATATCGCAAAATCATTTATTCTTCATATCCCGGTAAATTGAATATAACAAATATTTATTTATAATATCCTTTAAGAATGCTGCTTTAAGAGACTGCCAAAACTGATTTCGAAAATTGGTTGACAAGCATTGATCAGAATACTTTTCCGTATGTTATAATTTGCGGAAGATTAGAAAGTATTTGCCTATCATATGTTGTTTTGAAATCTGAAAAGTATAGCTATCCAACTCCCTTAAAAGCAGTAGAAGCATGCTTAGTTTACTCTAGTTTACTCATTTCAGTTAAGACATTCGATAGCTGTATCGAAAACTGTCACTGCTATAATGCAGGCTTAGATTACATTTGGTTTGTTTATTATTATTATTTATGTTTATTATTTATTAAATTAGTAATTTTAAACTGTTAAAAAAATTCTTTACAATGGAACCAAAGCTTCTTATTTATAAGATTTTGCAATTTATTTTGATTTTGTACGGCAATCCGAGTGTTCCAAGAAAAGTTGTTCAGATCGTAATTAGTTTTATTCATGATTTTATTTGTGATGTGTTCGTAGCAAGCTTGAAAAAGGATATTATGAGATTATTGGAAAACGAAAATATATCAAAAACTGCTATGTAACGGTCCTGTCCCTCTCCGTGTAAACAGAAAGCGTTCGCCTCGAGTTTAATATATGTAAATAGTGCGCGTCGTCTCGTGTATAGCGTTTGACAGATTCGCGCCTTTTCTCGCGTTATATGTATATTAAATGTATACGCGGTGTAAATAGAATATGAGCGTGTTGCCTGTAGGGAGTATCGGATTGATGTGTATATCAATCCGAGCTTAATGTGTATATACGTGTTTTCCTATAAAAGCGGCGGTAAGGCCCGTTCGCGGCATTATTCAATCGTAGACTTATCTATTGCGTGTTGAAATAAATAAAGCTTCGGTACGTTGCAGCATCAATATACCTGTGTATTTATTATAACTCCTCATTCCTCTCTATCTTCCTAACCAAGAAAACGAACCATTACATTGGCGATCCTGCCAGGATAGAGAGAAAGAGAGTTACAAAGTTTGTACACAGATTTGATTCAATGGTGCCTATATTTTTTCCGGTGAGTTTTCCGTGGCCCGGAGAAGAGCTGTCAATCATCCGGAAAATCCTGTTTATGATTTCGGAGAGAGAGTACAGGAACTGGCCTCCGAAAACTATCAGTTGGGAGAGTTGATTTGCTTGTTAGAGGAAAGAGTATATCGTCTCGAAGAATTAAATTTAAAGTTGGCTCTAGAACGTTTAGACGTGTTAGAGGAAACCGTTGAGCAGAGAAACGTTGAAGTCGACGCTCGTCTGCAGAAGGTCGAAGAAGAAATCGACGTTTTGACATTAAAAATGTCAAACCTTTCAATTTAAAAGTGTTTTTTTTTTATTCCAAAATTGCTAGTGTATAATTAGTGTATAAATAGTATTTTATTTCCGTGCAAAAAAAAAATTATCATAAAAGTAATAGTTTTATATATATCAGAAGTAGAATCTCGGGTTTTTTTATTAATATATATTTCAGTAAGAGTTCAAAATGTTCATGGTTAAATTTGTTTAATATACAATATTGTCAATGACTTATAAATATTGCAATATTGTGTGGGAGACAAAAAGCCGATAGAATATGAACTGATGAAATATACGAATTTCGAAAAATAATATCCGAAAGGAGTTATAAGAGAAAATTCGCTTAAAATTTGCAACTGAAATTTTTGTAAATTGTAAAAGAGAATTTTATTAATTTTTTCACATGAAAAAACAATAATTTCGGAAGAAAAAAATTTTTTTCGACTTAAGCGAGATTCGAACTCTGATCGGAGAGTTTGAGGACGGGAGCTTTACCTCTGAGCCATCTAACTCTTAGTAGGCCAGCGGTGTTATATACTATCTGTGCCGAGTACACTATAGTATGATGGTGAAAACACGCAGTTCTAAGCTCCTTGAGGAGAATTAAGGTAGTTTGCAGGGAAAAAGAGATGCTTTGAATGAATCTCTTGCTAAATTAAAAGACGACACACACATTGACAATGCTCTTGAAGATGAAGTAATGGCTTTCAATGAGCAAGTTAATGAGAATATGCAAAATATACTTTTGTATATAGAAGAAAATGAAGTTGCTTTGCAAGATTTGACAAACAATGTTCAAACTTCCGAAGAAAATTATCAAGAAGCTCTTAGACAAATAAAAGAACTTGAATTGAAATTAAATACAAGTGAAAAGGAGCTTGAAAAACGATGCCAAAAACGAGATTTTGAGCGTCGTGATAATTGTAATGAGGCATCTAGGGGTGCTGAATTGATTAATACAAAAATTCAACAACTCACAACAGATGTGAATGACATAAAAACATATGCTAAGAATATAAGTGAGGATGCGGATAAAATACGCATTTAAATGTCTCAAGATATAACTCCAGAGTCAGCCATAAATGAAAGAGCTGTGGAGCATATAATTCAAAAGTATTTTGAACAATACGAGAAACAGAGAAACTTGAGGGATAATTCTCAAGTAAAATCTCTAGAGGAGCGCATTGTTTTTTGGAAAATGCCAATAAACATTTGCTATCCAGATTGACAAAAGCTGAAAATTCGAATAAAAGTTATAGCACTCTAATAACAGAGATGCAGGACGTAATAATCGATCAAGATCAGCAATTCAGCGATTTAAGAACATTTAAGTTAAACGCTGAGAATGAAATAGACATTCTGCAAAGCGGATTAAGCACTCATGAGCTTAGCGTTGATAAGCATAGTGAGCAGCTCTACGATCTCATGAGAATGACGAAAAATGTCAAAGATCATGAGATTGAAAATGAACTGAAAATTGATCTATTCAAAAGTCGGATCAATAAAGATAATGAAAAATCTAGAGTTACTCGAAATAACTCAATAAAATGGTCAGATGATGAAATAAGAGATAGGAGAGCTTCGACTAGACGATTATCCAATAGTAGTCGATCTCCTTCGCCCATGAGACCAATAAAAGACAGGCTAAGAGAAAATATAACTAAGCCTAGTTTAATTTTGTCTCCGGACAGGAGTACAAGAGTAAATCAGAGTTTCTTAAACACGAGTCGTTCTGCTTTTCGGAGAGAAAAAATGTCTGCTCCTATTTTCAAGGCTGATTTATCTGATAAGCCTATGAAATTTTTAAGGGAGATTAAAAGATATATGGGATCGGAGGACTTGCCTCTAGACGATGTCAAGTATATTTTGGCACGTTCTTTGAGAGGTATAGCAGGTAGTTGGTGGGATATGATAGAAAATTCTATCTCATCATTCGATCAATTCGAAAAAAAATTCAAACAGAGATTCTGAAATTCTGATATCACTGACCAAATCAAAAGAAAAATTGAATATGGTACATACAGTGATATGGAGAAAAAGACTCGTGTAGAATATACTACTGAATTAATGAGTCAAGCAGTAGATATAGGAGAAATGTCTGAAAAAGAGCTTGTAAGAAAACTTGCGGATCATCATGGATTCGAAGTAAGATTTGCAGTTTCTACACAGAAAATAGAAACTAAATCAGGTTTGCTTGATTTATTATCTTGCAAAGATATTGGAATGCAGAGGGAAAAAGAGAGTAAATCTGTATTATCCAATAAATCTACGGATTCTGGTGCTAGTACTAATTCGACAGTACAGAATTCTCAGAAAAATTTTAAACCTTGGAACAATCAAAGGTTTAATAATAATAACAGTAACAATCTGAATAGTCAAAGTAAATCCGAGGAGAGCTCTGAGACTAATAAAATTCAAGCTAAATCCGGAGAAGCTGCGACTAGTCAGAAAACTTCTGGTGGACAGAGTACATTTAAAGAAATGCCACAGAAGAGTACTGGTACTAAATCGAAAAATGGACATGACATTTACTCTTTAGATAGAGAAATTTTAAAAAATCCGTTAGAGGCATGCGGAATGTCGGGAAACTAACGACAGTCGCAGCATGTGCCCCGGATTTTATCTCAAATAGAGGATCCTTGTTAGATGGTCCGGAGGAGAGAATTCAAAAATGCCAAAACACAGAGTGTCCTGTGATTAAAATAAATTTGCACGATGTCGAGGTAGAAGCTCTCATCGATACAGGCAGCCCTATCACGTGCATTTCTGATGAATTTTACAGATTGCATGTTGACAAATTTAATAAATGTCCAACGTTACCTATTATAGGACAAGTTATTAAAGGGGCTATTGGAGCTCAATCTGTCCGTCTAAAGATTCAATTTTTTGCGGAAGTTACTATTGGAAAAACAAGCAAAAATCTTAATATCATTGTAATTCTGAGATTATCAAGGGATTGCATAATTGGAGTTGATGCTATGGAAAGTTTTGATATGTCTATCAAATTTCGTATGGGCACAGTGGAGTTAAGAGAATCAAAAGATAGTATGGAATGGTTAATTTATAAAACCTCTCCATTGAGTATAGAAGAGATAAATCATCGTTGCATTGAGGCAATCGAAGATTTTGGAGAAGTTGAGGATTATTGAAGTCAGGAGGAACAAGCCGAATTAAATGCAGGTCGAACTTTTCTCTCTGAACTCAATAAAAATTACTCAGAGTTGCATGGAAATCAATGCGAGGCGTCTCTGGTAATTAATAATTTGTCATCAGATGACACAGATCTGTATGACATTACAGTGCAAGAAGTAGAAGAGAAACTTCAGAATTGCCTCTGTAAAAATCCGAAAACTATCGACAGTCTCAGAAATCTCATCTGGAGATATAAAAAGGTTTTTTGTAAAAAACCAGTATTATTAAAGAATTTTGAATATAAAATCAAGATCAAAGATGATTCTACATTTTATGTTGCTCCATATCCTTTTGCAATTAACAATAGAGAAATTGTTAGAGCAATGATAAAAAAGATGTTAGACTGGAAAGTGATTAGAAGGTCAAACAGTCAATACATTAGTCCATTGGTGACTCCAGTAAAAAAAGACGGAACGGTGAGGCCGTGTCTTGATGCTAGAGAGGCAAATAAGCGCTTTGTAAAAGATTATGAGTCTCCTAGAAATGTAGAGGAATTATTGCAAATTTGTGATGAAATTGCAGTGATGACAAGTCTTGATTTAACGAGTAGTTTTTGACAGATACCGTTAGCCGAAGAAAGCAAAAAATATAGTGGTTTTATGCACGAAGGCAAAGTATATGAATTTAACGTTTGTCCTTTTGGCACCAGTGTAAGTACCCCAGCATTAGTGAGAGGCTTAGATTTTGCTATCAGAGGGCTCGGTAAAAACATAATAAATTTTGTTGATGCTTTATTATGTATCTCCGGATCAGAATAAGCTCATTTAGTACATCTTGAAAAATTGTTTAAAAGACTAGAAGAGTATAATTTCACTCTTAGTCTTAAAAAGACACATTTCTTTAGACAAGAAATTGATTTTCTTGGCTTTACGCTTACTCCTGAAGGAATAAAAGCTCAGGAAGCAAAGCTTGAACTAATAAGAGAATTTCCAATACCTAGAAACCATAGACAGTTAAAAGGTTTTCTTGGTTTGGTAAATTTTTATGGTAGAATGGTTGATAAGTTTGCATATGCAATGCAACCATTATTCAGATTACTAAGAGTAAAAAAGTGGGGGTGCGGGGACAAAGAGAATGAAGCATTTCAAAATGTTAAACAGTTATTTTTGGAAAATGCTACTTTGTCTCATCCTGATCCTACGAAACCTTATATATTAAGAACAGATAGTAGTGATTTTGCGATATCAGGTGCTCTGTCTCAATTAGATGAAAATGGAGTGGAAAAAGTCATAAAGTTCGTTAGTCGTACTTTAAAAGGCAGCGAATTGGCTTATTTCACTACTGAAAAAGAACTTCTTGCAATTGTTTTTTGCATAATGAAGTTAGACGATTATTTAAGAATGGCGAAAGTGCAGGTGAAAACTGATCACCAAGCACTGATTTATATGTTTAATTACCGATTTACCAGTGCGAGAATACGCAGATGGGTAATGGCAATTCAAGATCATGATCTAGAATTTGAACATGTAAAAGGGAAAGACAATGTCGTGCCTGACTTATTATCAAGGCATCCCGATTACATGAGTACTGTGAGAAACAAGCCTGGAGAGATTGTGATCTCGGCTGTTCATCGGAAACAGAAATTGAGTAAAGAGATGATTTCTGTTTTTAAGAATTTTAAAACTCATCAAGGTGAGGATGAAAAAATTCAAATGATGAAAGAGAAAGCTGTACATGTGCTTGATGAAATATCTGGGCATCATGTAAAGCTGCCGATTTATATTGTGAAAGACGATTTGACTTATAAGAAAAATTGTTTTGAACGATATTTGTTGGTAATGCCGGAGAGATTCGTAAGTAAATTCATTTTAGAATTACATGAATATTACGGTGACATCGGATCTAGGAAATTACAAAAAATGATACAAGAAGATTTTTATGTGAAAAATTTGAAACATAAAATTTCTTACTTGTTATCTACCTGTGACTCGTGTCAAAGAAATAAAATTTCGACAAGGCCGAGCACTGCTAAAAGACAAACAATCATTCCAGAGAAGCCCGGTGACTTATTATCTGTGGATTTTTATGGTCCATTACCGACTTCTACTGCAGGGATGAAGTATATCTTTGCAACGATAGATGTCTTTAGCAAACTGGTAGTTTTATACCCGATAAAAAAAGCCAATACGTCTACTGTATTGAGAAAAATTTTCGATCATTATATAAAAAATTTTGGAAAGCCAAAGAGAATCATGTGTGATCATGGTACTCAATTTACTTCTAAAAAATGGCAGCAAAAACTAGAAGAAGAAAATATACAATTAGTATATTCTTCTGTGCGCCATCCACAAGGAAATGTGGTAGAGAGAGTAAATCGAGAGCTTGGTCGGTTTTTCAGAACGTTCGTTAGTGATAAACATACAGGATGGGCTCCGTATGTTAATATCATTCAATCTATTATTAACGAAACGTATCATGAAACAACTGAGTACACGCCTCTAGAGTTACATTTAAATATAAAACCTAGTAGAGTGTGGAGAGCATGGATAAGAACTAATATCCATGCCGATGATCAAACACATGAGGAAAAAATATTCCTGGCGAGAGAAAGAATTAAAAAGAAAGGTGAAAAACGTAATGAAAAATTTAATTCTGAAAAGAAGCGTTTTTTCACAAAATATGAAATTGGAGAGGAAGTACTTGTACGTGCTAACAATGTCTCAGATGCAGAGAATAGACAAATATCTAAATTTTTCTCTGTATATGAGGGGCCGTACGAAGTACAAAGAAAAATAGCTGAGGATACCTATTTTTTAATTGATAGGGAGACTCAAAATGAGAGAGGCAGATTTCATGCGGACGACTTGAAAAAGTACAAGCGTCGCGTAGAAATTTAAACGACGTTGTAAAGCTGTCACCTGTTTGTATACACATAATCAGGTGATCAGTTTGGTTTTTTTTTATTCCTCTATTCGTGGCGATTTGCACGAGAGAAGAGAGATTCATTGATTTAAATATTAGACGTTTAAAATTTAGATAATTTATTGAAATTGGGTCCTGATTTATTTACGGGATGGTTTAAATCATTAAATGTTAAAAACTAGAGAGTAGTAAAAATTTTGCATGTTAGATGTAAGATTTTGAGTTTTAATAATTATTTAGATGTTTTTAATGAAATAAACACTCTAGTCTTGATTTATACATAAGGCTAGAGTGTATTCTAAATAAATAAGATGTTTTATTTTAATTATAATTATTTATTTAGATGTAACAGAGTTACTTCGTTTAAAGTGCTCTGATTTAGATTTTAAAATGTTTAAAAAATCGGATAAATTTTGCGTAAATAGGCAAAATTTAAATTTATTTTGATTTATTTTAATTTCTAATTGTTGGAAAATAGCAACAATTAGAAATCTTAGATGAAAAAAAATTTTTTCCCCGAGGTGGGATCGAACCGACGATCTTCGGGTTCGAAGGCACGCACGCTGGCGCGGAGCCATCATGCCATATGCTTTTACTGATAAAAATCTGAGTCAAGTGTTAGATTGGCAGTGAAAATTTTTTTTTTCTTTTGCATTTTTGTAGACCTCCTGAAGGCATTAATGGAGTGCTCTATTGGTAGTCATCCTTATCTCCTGAAAGCGTTGAGGGAGAAGGAATAGTTTTTTTTTTCTCTTCCTTAGTATGAACTCTTGAAAGCGTTGAGAGAGTTCAAAGAGGTAAACACCCGTGTCAATGACCGGTGTGTACTTGATTCTGAGGAAAGGTTGAACTTTTCCTAGAATATCAAAATCAATTTTAGTACTCTGCTTTCCTTTGAAGAGGCATGATGTGCGACGAAGACGTTCTGGAGCTAAGTGTTCAGGATCAGGATATGATCCTGGAGGAATCCATGGAAGAGATCCTGGGCGATTTGGAGGGTCTGGCCGCGGTCGGCAAGGAGGACAAGGCGACCCAGACGGGTCAAGATGCTTGGAAGGAGAGGCCAGGGGACCATACCTTTGCTGCGGGCGTCTTTCGAAGAAGGAGGACGAGGTGGAGGCCACCGAAGGGCAGAACGGCGCAGACCGGCGAGGGTATCCACTCCATGGAAGAAGTACGGCGGCAGCTTGCTTGGGTGGAGCGGGATATTTATGATGACGAGAGTTATCATAAATATTCCGTGAAATACTTGAGGAAGCAGCTGTTGGAATTCGAGCTGGAGTGGGCTCCGGAGGAGGCGGCTGTGGCATATCCACCGGTGCCAGCATTTCAGGCGGTGCGAGCGCCTCAAAGGGAAAGAAGTGAGTGGTTAGTGTGGAGTGTTTTTTTTAATAGTGGAGAGAGTTTGAGGTTTTTTTTTTGTTTTTTTTACAGAACAAAAGAGGAGGAGGCGGTATACTCCATATTGAGTTTAAAAAAAAAGTTGAGATTATTTTTTTTATTATTTTTTTGTTAAATAAATGGTTTTAATTACGAGAGATAGGAAGTGTTTTTTTTTATTTTATTTCTGTATATTTGTATTTTATGTAAAAAATAAAGAAAGTGGGGATTTCTGTTAATTTATTGTTATTTACAATAATAATTAATTAACAGAAGGGGACTATGTAACGGTCCTGTCCCTCCCCGTGTAAACAGAAAGCGTTCGCCTCGAGTTTAATATATGTAAATAGTGCGCATCGTCTCGTGTACAGCGTTTGGCAGATTCGCGCCTTTTCTCGCGTTATATGTATATTAAATGTATACGCGGTGTAAATAGAATATGAGCGTGTTGCCTATAGGGAGTATCGGATTGATGTGTATATCAATCCGAGCTCAATGTGTATATACGTGTTTTCCTATAAAAGCGGCGGTAAGGCCCGTTCGCGGCATTATTCAATCGTAGACTTATCTATTGCGTGTTGAAATAAATAAAGCTTCGGTACGTTGCAGCATCAATATACCTGTCTATTTATTATAACTCCTCATTCCTCTCTATCTTCCTAACCAAGAAAACGAACCATTACAGCTATAATGGAAATAGAGAATTGCTTTCAAAAATATGCTTTAATATTTAAAAATGTCTTATCTGAAGAAAACAGATTTAAATTATTGAGAGAAAAGGGATTTTTAAATCATGAACTGCATTGCATTGGATTGACATTTGTGAATAAAATTGTTAAAAATCAAGAAGCGCTTATACCACAATATTTGGATTGCGCGTACGTACCTTTAAAACAATCATTAAAGCTTTTTTTAGAAATACCCGGAAACTTTAATAAAATTATAAAATATATAGAAAAATTACAAAAAAGCAAGCAAATTATTTTTAATATAATGCAGGCGAAGTTATGGATTAACAAGTATGCGAAAAATCCTGCAGAAATAATTTTACCTCTTTTTGCATTCTACGATAATTTACAGACTGGAAATGCTATGGGAAGTCGTGCTGCACAGAATAAATTTGGAGCTATTTACGTATCCCTCGCTTGTCTTCCTCCTAACATGGCTTCTCAATTAAATAGCATTTTATTTAATACACTCGTTCATTCTGAAGATAAGAAACAGACAACTAATGAGAAAACATTTCGAATATTTATTGAAGAACTAAACGAACTTCAAAGGACGGGTATTACAGTGGTTGTGGATGGTATTTCAACAGTTATTGATTTTGTATTAACTCTTATAATCGGAGATAACTTAGGTCTCAAGGGAATTTTCGGATTCGTTGAATCGTTCTCGTCACATTTTTATTGCAGAATATGCAAAGCATCTTCTAAAGAAGCATCAAACATGACGATTGGACTAGAATCGTTATTACGAACTCGAGAAAATTATGAATTAGATTGTAAGCTAAATAATGCATCCAAAACTGGCATAAAAGAACCATGTGCTTGACATAAAATTGAAAATTTTCATATAACTAAAAATGTATCTGTCGATTTAATGCACGATTTTTTAGAGGGAGTATGTGCATATGATTTGCGAGAAGTACTTATATTCTAATATTTGAATAATAATATTCAAATATGTGTGAATATGTGTATAACACAATATTCAAAGACTTTATCCCTCGGTGTTTTTTAATATTTTATAAAAGAGTCTATCGATCTCTCCGAGGCAAGTGTTGGGAAAAGGTAAAAATTAATTTATACCATTTTTCCTTTTGTTTCAACGTTTTGGTGAACACTGTCACCCTCTTCAGGAAACTGTTAATTTTTATTTCAATAAATAAATGAGCACAATACAATTATAATATGTGACAAATTATGACTTACATATAGAGGAGCACAACAGCCTATAGATCGAATGTGTTTCTTCCCCGTCCAATCTCAGGCGGGGGAAGGAGAAGCGAGAAGCAAGGAGACGGACTATTATTGTTCCGGCTTCCTCGACTACGGTTTCAATAATAAGGAAACAATAGGTGTAGCCAACGCCTTTATATCAGCGAGGAGTCTCGCTAATTTTCGAGCGGTCTGTTTACAAGTGACGTCAATGCTCGCCGCTCTCATGCATATCTACAAATTTTTAAAGTCGTCTATAATCCGTTTTGTTTTTCAATCGGTGTAATAAGTGTGTGTACACGTTGTTGAGATTCTGTGTATCTTCCATTTTATGGATACCATTATCCTGCATTTTTATGTGTAACATTTCTGAAACAAGTCTTTTATTTAAATTACTTTCTTTATCCTTAATATTTATTTTTTCAAAATTGAAACTATGATTGAATTTACTATTGTGTTCATATATGACGTTGTTTTTAGATTTGTTATGTTCCTCAATACGTGTACACACACTACTCTTGGATTGGCCCACAAATGTCGCCGTACAATCATTACATTGCAACTTGTATACAACATTCTTTTCTAATTGTTTTTCTATTTTGTCTTTGCCTTTAACTATAATATTACACATATGATTGTGTATTTTTGGCACTGTCGTAATAAATTTTTCTTTTAAAGAATGTTGCATTTGTTCGTAAAACCCTTTAACATAGGGTAAAGTAACAATGTTTTTAAAATTTGTGTCGTTATTGCAACGTTGATATTGTGCATTTGAATTTATTTTGTCAATACGTTTTTTTATATATTTGTTGGTAAAGTTGACAGGATAATTATTTTCAGCTAGTAATTTTTTTACAATATTTATGTTTTTCTTATGAAAACAAATTAGAAAAGAATGTTGTATACAAGTTGCAATGTAATGATTGTACGGCGACATTTGTGGGCCAATCCAAGAGTAGTGTGTGTACACGTATTGAGGAACATAACAAATCTAAAAACAACGTCATACATGAACACAATAGTAAATTCAATCATAGTTTCAATTTTGATAAATATTAAGGATAAAGAAAGTAATTTAAATAAAAGACTTGTTTCAGAAATGTTACACATAAAAATGCAGGATAATGGTATCAATAAAATGGAAGATACACAGAATCTCAATAACGTGTACACACACTTATTACACCGATTGAAAAACAAAACGGATTATAGACGACTTTAAAAATTTGTAAACATGCATGAGAGCGGCGAGCATTGACGTCACTTGTAAACAGACCGCTCGAAAATTAGCGAGACTCCTCGCTGATATAAAGGCGTTGGCTACACCTATTGTTTCCTTATTATTGAAACAGTAGTCGAGGAAGCCGGAACAATAATAGTCCGTCTCCTTGCTTCTCGCTTCTCCTTCCCCCGCCTGAGATTGGCCGGGGAAGAAACACATTCGATCTATAGGCTGTTGTGCTCCTCTATATGTAAGTCATAATTTGTCACATATTATAATTGTATTGTGCTCATTTATTTATTGAAATAAAAATTGACAGTTTCCTGAAGAGGGTGACAGTGTTCACCGAAACGTTGAAACAAAAGGAAAAATGGTATAAATTAATTTTTACCTTTTTCCCAACACTTGCCTTGGAGAGATCGATAGACTCTTTTATAAAATAATAATATTCAAAATTTTGATTATGGTGCCGAAAATTCTAATGTTCCTCCAGAAATTTATCCTAGCCACTTACAAAATAAACATGAACAAGATGACCACTGGAAAACGCCAAGAATATTGATTACTGATGCAATATATTTGACTGATTAATAAAACAACATCATCAACTTTATATACAACTTTTTGGGCCATTAAAACCAAAATTTCATTTTTTAATCCACTATCCCCGAATCTTACTTCTAAATGAACCATGTGTACATTTTTGGTCAATGCGCTATGAATCGTTTCATCGAAGAACGAAATCTGTTGTAGAAGCCGCAAGTTCAAAAAAAAACTTATTAACCACTGTTGCTATTAAACATTGTCTAAAAATGTGTGAATTATTTAATTCTATGGGGTTCAATGATATTTCATTAATTTTACGTGACGATAGTTATAAGGGTATTATAATCCCTTATTTTAGGTCAGCAAAATCAATCAATAATTTGGAATGTTACATCGAATTGAAATTTATAATAATATTTTTAAAATTGGAATGTTTATCGTCTTAAATGTGGCAGAAAGCGAAAAAGTTTTTGGAGAGATTATGAAAGTAATTGAAATAAACGATCAAATACATTTTGAAAGTTTTCGAAGAAATTATTTTTGACGAACATTATCATGCATACGTTGTAGAGGAAATAAGTAATATATATGAATTGATTAAACTTGTAGATCTGCCATTGATAATGCGTTGTTTATCTGTAAATATACATAAAACTCATTTTATTGTTCCACCATATGGATTGTAAATACATTATTTATAAAAATATTATTTAAATCATCTTGAGTTTGTAGAAATTGTAATAATCCAATAAAATTATATCATAAAAAACAGTAATTATTTATTATAAATAACTTATAACTTTTTCCAATATGAATTTTAAGATTTGAAATTTTTTTATGTTTTTTTGATGTAAAAAGAAAATCATCAAAAGATTTTGGCCGAGTTTTGAAAAATATTTCCACGGCTTAACGGATGGCGCGTATATTCATTAAAAGAGTATAATTCTTTATTTTATTAATTTTAAGCTAAAAATTCAATTTATTGTTATAAATCCCTCAATATATCATCATAACATCGTTATTCGAATTTATGTTTGAAATAACTGTTCGTAAAGAAAGTTCAAAATAATATTACGGTTTGATAAAAATACGTATCGATTTATTGTACTTAAAACAGCTGAATGGCTGCGTATCGAATTGGTTGAATTTTTACACTAAAATTCGGAGAGCGGTTATGCTGAATGGGAGGGGGAACCGCCATATTGTGAAAAGAGCAGACTGTCTCCTACCACCGTTTCCGTGTTGCAAGAAAAACGTTATAGTCTCGCGACCAGCGTATTTGCATGCGAGATTATTTTGTTTCCCGGGGCTTGTCATTAGTAACAAACCATTATCTATTATTTATTAAGCATCAATAAACATTCGTATGTTTTTATTTTGGCGAAAATTGAGTGTGAATAGTGGCAAAACATGTAAATTAAGTTTCCGCATATAACAGTATATCTATAGCGATACTGGCGCTCGGACAAGTGAAGGGAGCAACTCGCGGCTTCAGCATCGGAGCAGTTCCGCTCAACTGTATAAAAGAGCGCGTGATTCTGGGAAGAGCATTCATTCTTCTTCTGAAGCTGGAGCTAGAAGGAGCAATAAGTCTCCTAGCTAGCGGAAGTATACAGGGAAGCGCTAGCGCTCCGGAGAGCCCTAGATACGGGGCATTGTCTCCCACATGGGAATCCAATTAAATGCGATATAACTGCGAGCAGTCTTCAGCCATGTATGCGGCTATAATTTAATTTTTCAATAAAAAACAGAGTCTTTATAAAAAAATTTCTTAAGTTTTTACCTATGTCCCTTCACATAGCGAGATGCGCAAGTCTTGCACTAAGTCAGACTGAGCGCTTGCATATCCTATATTATGCGCTGGACTACCCTTAGACTCAATACATGGCCTAAAAGGGAAAAGGCGATTTTTAAAATAAGTATAATAATAAAGAAATTAAATAAATTCTAGTGAGACGCAAATACATAGCATTGTGTCTATATTAAGCACTCACACCTTTTTTGCTTCCTGAATACCTCGAGATCCAGTGAGTGATCTTGGGTGGAAAGGGATTTAAAATCAAAAATAAATTTTATTTTTTTAGCTCGATTGTTCTTTACCAGGCATTGCGTCTTGCTAAAGAACAATCTTCAGTACGTGAGAATCAAGTAGCCGTCCAAAGCTAAAGTCTTCATCTACTCAAAAACGCATTGCATCGTTTTATGAGTAGAGAAGCAACGTGCATTACGTCACGTATATAATTCATTGTTTGTTGCTGAATGTGTACAATGCAATATGTCATTGTACATATAAGTAACTAATTAATGTAATTCAATTTTAATCTATCTGCGACCTACGTTGAATTATTCGCCAGGTATCCCGGACCATGTAGAATTTAAATAATTTTTTAAATAATTCTCTTTTTTATTTCCCGCCTCTTTTTATTCTTCGTTGCGCGGAGGCGGGAGCGTTTCAATGCACTTTTGGTGCGCGACTCCGCGCCGTGACGTTCGGTGCAGATGTTGCAGCTCGCGGACGTGATACTACCATGCGCCGACTTTGAAGTCCAACATTCTACCACTGAGTCACGAACACTCGTTATATTTGACACTTAATTTTGTACACTTATATTTTATACGGCTATATTTTAGAACTTATATAGAAATTTTAAAGGATTTTTTCGATGATTGACGCATATGCGTAAATGCGTACGTTATTTTTGGTATCACGATAAAATGTCCAAGCAAAAATTTCCAAAGTTATTGAAGGGGATAAAACACCTTTAAATCATAAATTAAAATAATACTATTTAAAATTATTAAATAAACGGAGGTATTACCCATATTTTTTGCGGTATTAGTGTATTATTTTACCTTTAATTTGCAGACAATTTGACCTCTCTATAACTTTTATGCATACCATTAGAAATTTATCTCAAGATGAATCAAAATATGGCATTGAAAATACATATTTATATAAAATACAGGTTTGTTTATACCACCTTTTTTCGAAAAATATTAATCATTAATATAATGTAGAATCACGCGTACGCATTAATCATCCAGAAAATTCTTTAAAATTGCTACATAAATTCTAAAATATAGCCATATAAAATATAAGAGTACAAAAATAAGTATCAAGTATGACAAGTATTCCTGGCTCAGTGGTAGACCGTTGGACTGCGAATCAAAAAGTTTCGAGTGTGGTTCTTGTTCGGATGACTTTTTTGTCATTTTTTTTTTACTTTAATTTATGCATTACTAACTATAGTGGTAAGAGTAATTATTACAATAAAAATGTTATAACAAATGTAATTATTTAAATAATTAAACAAATGGCGTTATTTTGTTCTTGAAAACTGAAGTTACGAACTGACGTTATAAAATTTCCGAATCTGAACTATCGCCTATAACGTTATTGAATATTATAAAATAACGTGATGATATGACCTTTTTTTATCAATAAGATATTGCTCAAAAAATGTATTAATAAAAAAATGATGTTATTGCTTATTCCAAACCTGCACAGTAGAAAATGACGTTATTCCTTGAAACTGATACCAAAATTATTGCAAATAACATTATTTAGTGCTAAATGACGTTATAAAATTATGTTAAAAAATGTTCCGGTTTGTGACTTCCCCAATAACGTTATTTCAAAACTTTATATCAGAACATCATTATTAGCAGTAGGGTTTATTTCATTTATGCAGTTATTAAAAATTTCAATCCATATTTTAAAAAGGATTACACAATTTTATTCATATAATAATAGTATTATAAATATCAATCAAATAATTCGAGTTCAGCGTTGTCGAAGTCGATTTACAATAAACAAATAAACTTAAATACTTTTTATCATTGAATGTTTAGATCTATATTTATATTTATTGCATAATTATATGATGAGTTTTAATTATTTTACAAATTTATTTAATGGTTTCTAAATTTAAGCTTATTCGGGCTGTTTCAGTTCTGAAAATCCAACAACAACATTACCTATTCTAACTACTCCGCGGGAAACTAAATCATTCGATTTTATTCCGGTAAATATAATTCGTGAAGACACCAAAGGAAACTCTTTTTCACCATTTAACACTAAAAATTTTGAAGATCTTAGCGATATAAGCCTTATCCCAGCAGGCTCTAACACTAGGATTCAGGTAATCAAGCTTTATCTTATATTTTTACAGACAATGTCCCTTTCAGATTTGCATTGAGAAGGACATCGCCTATAAAACTCATATTTAACAAAATTTTTATTTATATTTAAAGAATATATGTATGTATAACTAAACGCTATTTAGTTTACATTATACATTATATATTAAAAGACATAGTCACCTTTAATTTTAGGGGTTTTTGACATTATGTGCTGTTCTTGAATAGATTTTTTAATGTCTTGATGCATAATTAAATGCCTATATCATTAATATAATTATGTAAGACTATTTACATTTTTTCTATATATACAAATTCAAATCTTTGCATTCAGAGGATAAGTATTTCATTTATGAATTAAGTATGAAAATTTAAGCTCATTTGGCCCATCCGGAATCTTTTGAAGCTTACGAGCTGTGAACCAGGAATTCGAATAGATTTTTTAAGAAATTAGTACCTAAATATCAACATATGCCGGCTTATGTCAAAAAGCTAATCAGACAAAATAATTAATATTCTCCTATTAAAATATACTGTACATTAAGGATTTCGGACTAGTATACTATTTGTTGTCGTGTGATTGCGTTACTCGTCTTCAATTCATTTTAACTCGCCTCACCCATGACAGAAAATTACACATTGGCACTGAAATAGTCCACTTTGATCCTTTGATACACAACATATTATTTTGTACAATATCTACAGATCGTAAAGATCTCAAAAAGTTCAAAATTATTTAATTCATAGATCACTGTGTTCAATAATATTAGCATTAATTTAGTTTATTTACGTTCGTAAAATAATTTTTCAAAATTATTTTTAATGCAGCTATTAAAGACGGCGTGCTTGTATGAAATTGTATTATCTCTCTGGAATTTCTAAATATTTACTTATAGAAAATGATAAACAGTATTACTTAAAAATGTCGAAAGCTTGTATATAAATTAAAAACAAGGAAATCTAAAACTAAGTTTTATCGCAGTGTGTCAACAGTAACACCTCAACCTCTAGCAGTCGATAATTGTCCAGTAGCATCCATAATTTCAAATACTTATTTACGTTAAGGGGACCCAACCACCTTAAAATTGTAAAACTTAAATGACATATTTATTGTTAATAAGAATATATATTATTTCAAAACATGAAAATACATATATCCCACTAATAAAAAGTCATGACCGGATGTTTTGAAGCCGCTGAAGACGAATTGTGATTGGCTGATATTGTGCGCGTGCGTCAAGACTCAAGAGCCAATATATTCATGTATCATGGTTCATGTGTTTCCGGTGAATGCGTTAGTTTGAGGTTAGAGCGCGCGAAGCCCGCTGATGTTGATCTAACATTCTAGCCTAATATAATAGCACAAAAGATCTGCATGCAAGAAGAGCGCAGGTACAAAAAATTGAGAAAGAACTTGTTTTTATTTTATGCACAATAGAATCGACAATGGGTTCATGAGCTCTTCATATATAGGTATACCTATGCACAGTTCGATAAGTTCTTTTTAAATATAAAGATAAACAGGATAAACTGTACTTTAAAAAATATCTTTTAAAAGAGAAATAATTCTTCAAAATTTTCAAAATAAAAATCGACTTTGCGATTATTTCAAGTATTTTTGAGTACTATTAAATTATAAACAAACTGTAAGAAAAATTAGAGCGCGCGAAGCGCGCTGCTCTTGGTCTAGTATTCTAATAAAATAGAGTAAAAACGAGTGTAAGATTTTGAAAACAAGTTTACCAGTGAAAAGTAATGAGGCATCGAAGTGAGAATTTTTCATTATTCTTAATTTTTATTAAAAATTTCCATTTCGACAAGTTATAACTTTTCACTGGTAAACTTATTTATTTTTTGTGTTTTGTTTGTATCCTGCGGACAAACAAAAAACAGGACGTTTTATACTATACCTATTTTTTGGTAACCACTTATGATAAATCTAAAAAAAATATTTGGTTTTAGTTTTTGCTCTATTTCATTAGAATATATCTGTTTCTTCATGCTTTGAAATAATATATATTCTTATTAACAATAAATATGTCATTCAAGTTTTTACAATTTTAAGGTGGTTGGGTTCCCTTAAGAAAACTATAATCAAATTTAACGCATAAATAATCAAAATAACTACCTAGAATAAAAAAATGTGTCATGTGATTCACATATTGAAAACATTTATACCGTATAAATACTTTGTATTTTTTACAGTGGTCAATTATTTATAAAACTGAATTATTTAATTTTTCATTCACCCTGGTAAAAAGTACCATGAGTTACTAGCGAGTAACTCGTGAAAATTAACCGATCTCGTGACAGACTCGCGAATGAACTCGCGTAAGTCGCGTAGTCCCTACTAAAAGTGGGACGCTGACTGCTCAGTTACTCGGAGCAAACTCGTGAATTATTTAATTTAAAATAAACAATTAATTGTTCGGCGACAATCATAATATAAATAATAATAATCCATTAACTTAATAGAAACAATTTTTATTATTTAATCGGCGGTTGCTCAAATTTATCAGATTTATCAGACGATCCGATGTATTAGACGATGGCTAAATTAGTAGAGTGTCAGGCTAGTAATCCAGAAGTCTTGGGTTCAAGTCTGACTATCGGCAATTTTGAAGATGGACTTTTCACCTCTTTGTTTACATATTTATATAAGGGTTTAAGAAGGCTGATGTAAAAATTAAAAAAATTATCAGATTGGGAGGTTATGTTTGGGCATCGCGAGCATGTCGCGAGTCAGCAGAAAGAGGCGTAGTTTCGCGTGCATGCGGAGATGCGTTTACGTGATATACACTCATCTATGCTGTCGATTTTAGACGAGTTTGCTCCCAGTTCATCGCGAATTCTTAACTCTATAATTTGCAAACAGAACTCGGTAACTATTATCGTATTGGCTAGTCCTACTCGCCAATTTTTTACCAGGGCAGCGAAAAATTTAATACTATCTAGTAAAATTAAATTCAAAATAATGCATGTTATTGAAACAATAAAATTATAACGCACTGTAAATATGCTATGTCATAATTTCCACTGTATGCAAGTACGGAAAATAAACATACGGATACAGAGATGTGAACTGTTTATTTGAAAGTAAAATGTGGAAAGTTTAGTTAAGTGTAAATGAAATAATATAATGGAATGATTTATATTTAGGTAAAAAAAGGTCCAAATGGCAAAGATTATGAATACGAATACGTATACTACTACTACTATGACGAAGAAGATGAGGAAAAATCAGGGACAGGAGTGACTGCTAGTAATTCTCAAGAAGTACCAACAAGAACTTCGGCGCCAAATCAATCAAGACGGGGCAGTAATTCTAATAGGAACAAATATAATTCAGTTGAAAGAACTGCGACAACAACAGTAGAACCGGTACTTAATGAGATTATACCTAGTGGAAATAGTAATAGAGCTAGGCAACTAGAGGTCGTAGCTGGTCATGAGGAAGTATCTGATGAGAGACTACCAGCTAATACACGCTTTCCACCAAGGTAAAACAAAAAAAATGACGCAATTAGAACTAAAACATTAAATAAATCTATTAAAATTTATCTAATGGTTTATAAGAGTGGAGAGGCCCCCTTGAATTTAATAGAAATGTAAATGTGATGTTTATGAGATGGCCGGGAGTGTTGAATAAAGGACGCTCTTATTAACTTATTTGCACGTTTGCTGGCTGCATTCTTCGTAAGATATATGCACTAGCCTTTGTACACGTGGTACTTTGCTACGAGTTGAGTGAAATGTGCCGGCTCGTATTCAAAATAGCTACCATTTCACTGCTCATGCGTTGAAGCCCGTTTGAATTTCGGTGGCTTCGTTCACTATAATTTTGCAAGTTTCGTCGAGTTGTTTTACTAACCTCGTTGGTTATATTTTTATCTTCGCCGCCAATTGTGATTTTGGCGATGGATAGCGGTTGCTTCTATTTGTATAATCACAAACCTCTTCGGCTTTCCTTTTATCCTCGTCGAATTTTTCTTCTTTTACCCTTGTTGGATTTTTCTTCTGTTATCCTCGTCGAATTTTTCTTCTTTTATCTTCGTTGGATTTTTCTTCTGTTATCCCCGTCGAATTTTTCTTCATTTATCCTCGTCGGAATTTATTCATTTTTACCCTCGTCGCCAGTTGTGATGTTTGTGAGATGTCCAAGAGTGTCGAATAAAGGACGCTCTTGTTAACTATTAATATGTCAACTCTTTATTAGATGTATAAGACTATGTAGAGCACGTATTGCTTGCTAAGCCGTCCTTGCTTATCTGCTGACTATTCCATATTCTCTTGTGTCGCTCTTACACTCTACACTATTCACTGTACAGTGTGTACACTGATACCTATATGCCGCTGCGCGCACCACTGTGCCGCTTACAGTGTGTCTCGCGCTCACTGATACATCGCGCTTACACATACACTACACTTAAAATCGGCTACTTGGGTCAAAGTTTATAAATATATGAACAAAAAATTGATGTTAGTTTTTGAAGCGAGGAAAACACATTTTTTATTAATCTCGACGATTCTCTTACCGCATTTAAATATTCATATGAATGTTGACAATACATAGATTAGTATCGAGTACATAAATATTTTAACAGTAAAGAAAAATCACAAAACAACATAAAAAACAAAATAAGTAAAAGAATCAAGTAAAAGAGCCATCTTATTATTTTGGCGTTCATGCTTAATTTTGATCATGTTCGTACGGTTTTTTTTCTTAAAATGATCCAAAGAACGAAAGTGGTCCCGTAGGTGTACATTTAAAAAATGTTAGATACTATATTTATAGTCAAGTGTTTTTTTCACAGCCAATTCTCCCTCCCTTTTCCCTCTTACTTACCCTCAAATCACAAATAAATTTTTTTAATTATAAAAAGTTTTAACTTTTGTATTAATACAATTTATATCTATCAATTGCCAACGTTTTCTGATTTCATAATTTTTTTTTTTTTTTTAATAAATGATTTCATAATAGTTACAGTACAACAGAAAAATACACTTTATTAAGGGGTTATGACAGGGTTAACAGTCGAAAAAAAATTTTTTTTTGTAACACTGTAAAAATGTCATTATTTATGCAATCGTAATAGAACTTCTTTTATTTTAAAGCCTGCGTTCATCTGGATTTTGCCAACATCGAGCCGTTTCATAAAATAAAGGGATATTTGTCTTTAATTAAATTCTTATATCTTCAAATCCAATTATTCATTTATCTGGACTTTTGGGTAAAATTTCTCATATCAGTTTATAGGCAGATGGGGTACGTGACCTGCTAGATAAAAAAGTTGGTAGATAGAAGTTGAACTAGTAGATAAGAAGAGGTTTATCGGATTGCTTAAACTTATATAAGGTATATAATCAAAGTTAACATTTTAATTCATTTCTTCCCAAGCGGACAGTTTATAGTCGATTAGTTTATCATTTCCAAAAAGCTTATAATTAACAACATAATATTAGGGAAAGACATGTTCTTAATTAAATAGATCAACTATTTATAATCGGAGATCGTATTTGAAAAATTTTTCACCAAAAATTAAATATGCACGTCTGAAACTGTCTCAACTTCAAGCATCGATTGCACAGGCACATAAAAAAAGTGGCGGTCTTTTTGATCAGAGCTCTATGAATATATGTAATTTGATCCGCTGAGTTCGAATCCGGAGTCTATTTAACCACACATCCGCAAATTTTCGAGTAAATAGCGAAAAACTTCTGAAAATCATGGGAAACAGCGAAAAATTACAGTCAACTTAATCTGAAACTGAAAAGAAAATTTCTGTACCAACTTTAATAATATTGTTTTATGTATTTCAACCCACTAAATCTGAACCCAAAATCCATTTGATCCCTATACCCTCAGCATTTCGAGTAAATAGCAAAAATTTCGGAAAATAGGGGAAAATGGTAGTAGCCAACCCAATCCGAAGCTAAAAAATTTGTTCAATGTTAAACTAAGAGTAACTATTATGATAATAACTATTTGTTCAATTATAACCTCAAAATTATATACTAAGAGATTATAATGAATAGCAAGGTAAAGAATTCCATCAAGAAAAACTAACAGCAAAAGGAGAAAGAGAAATCCATTGTTACAAAAAAAGAAGAACAGTGTAAGAACAGCATATCTTATACATTACTCTAGTAAGTCCAAATATATTAAAAATATGTATAACACATTTATAAAAAAACATTCTAACATCTATCAACGTCTATAAATGCGATTGTTCACGATTTTCGGCGACTTTTCACGGTTTTTCCTATGTTCTCAAAATTTTGAGGGTTTGCGTGGAAAACAAATACCATACTCAAATTCTACGTATAAAAATACACTAAAATTATGTACAAAACATTGTTCAATAAACTTTCTAACATCTACCAAAGATTATAAATGTGGTTTTTTACGATTTGTACAGATTTTTTATGGTTTTTCTGAATTTACGTCGATGCTCTCTCTTTCTCCCTGTCTCGTTCTCTCTCTCTCTCTCTCTCTCTCTCTCTCTCTCTCTCTCTTTCTTTTACTTTCTCTCCTTTTCTGTATCTCTCACTCACATGCTGAACGCCGCACGCTCTCTCGCTCTCTCTCTCTCTCTCTCTCTATCTCTCTCTCTCATACTCACGTGGCTGAACACCGCGCTCTCGCAATCTCACACGCACACTTACTCGTACACATATAATCATAAATGTGACCACGCAAACATCGCTTCTTTCCGATCTCCTAATCAGTGACAGATCGCTCAGGTGTGACGAGCCAAGTCACGTCATGAGCTGCGCAAGCGGTCCAGCAGATACACTTTTCGAGAGCTGCGCTAGAATTTCTACGAGGCAGCAATATATTTACTACATCGCAAGTTTTATCCTTGTATTTCTAAATATTTAAACAAGTTTGTAAAATATTTCTTAATTTTTCAAAATTTTAATGTTTAAAAGTTTGAAAATGTTTAAAAAGAGTCTATCGATCTCTCCGAGGCAAGTGTTTGGAAAAAGGTAAAATTAATTTTGAACCAATTTTTTCTTTTGCTTCTCTAGAAGCTAAAGGAAAAAAATATACTCTTTTTAAAACATTAAACAAACACAGAGGGATAGAGCCTTTGAATATTGTGTCACACACATATTCCCACATACATTTTCAAAATTTTATTTGTACATTTAGATGAAGGGAATATGTAAAATTTGGTCTTCGAAAACTGCTCAAACCTGATGTGTGATGCGCGCGCGCGCGTGTGTGTATATATATATATATATATATATATATATATACACACACACATATATATATATGGGTGATTCTCTGACAAATCGAGCTCACCATTTTTTCACTTTCACCAAAAATATTTTTAAAACATTCTTTACTAGTCTATGAGTGCCCCTGAATTTTTTCAGATTTTTTCCATCACTTTCATTTAAGTTACAGAGGCTCAAAGTTGGCATAGTAAGCAATTTTTGCATTTTTTGCCTATTTTCGTCAATTTATAGCTCTTCAGGGAAACATTTTTAACGATAAACACATAGAACATTTTTTTAGCAAATTTGCTCTAGTTTAAGGGAAAAATATTAGCAAAGTCATATATATATGTTTGCTTCTACGTATAAACCTTTTAAGCCTTAAAATCAAGTTTTCAGCTTGATCGATCATCAATATCGAAGCCACAAAGATTTGAAAAGATAGTTTAACTCACTATAAAAGAACTTGTGAAAGTCCCAGAATGTCAGAGGCCTTGGTTTCTCTGTGAGAAATAAATATAACAGCTTATTTATTAAAAAACACAAGTTTATTCAAAAGGACTTGTTTCACGCATCAAAAAATTTAGGTAAAACAGTGAAATATTAGCATAATCTATCGAAATTTTGTTGTACTATATTATAAAAATGCTATAGAGTATCCCTATATAATCAGTTTTAACATTTATAATAATGAAAATAAACTAAACAAGATTTTATACTTTGAAAAGCACACCCGGGTGTCATATACTCAATATATATTAGTTTCAAGGATATTTGACTTACATAAAAGTCAATAAACAATTAATTATAATCAATACATCCATACTCATGATTGATTTTTATTTAGTTTTATTTAAAAACAAATTTTAAAAAGCATTTTTTAAGAGAGAGCAAATTAAGCTCTAGCAGAAGGGACTATCTCTCCATCTCTCTCTAATAAATGCATAAATGTAGTAAATTTAGACTTTAGACCAAATTAAAAAAATTTTAGGAAAGACTGACGGTAAAATAAGTAGATGAGAATATTCTATGGGATCTAGCGAATAAAACGGAGTAGGTGAGAAAAGCCGAAAAACATTCATTAGATGTGAAAATAGTGTTGTAAAAGATAAACATACAGCAATGGGAAAAAGTTTGTGTCTTCCGGTAAGGAAGTTTTTTTTATGAAAACGCATAGAGAACTGAGACTTGCCATCTGAGTTAAAGAACTTAACGACGAATACGCACATATGAATATGTTATACATTATATTCGTCTTCGCTCTCCTACATTACTATCACAAAGTGTAGATGTCCCCGATCAGCTACTCGATCCACGCATTCAAAGTCTCAAAATTACTGCGCCGGGTGGCGCCTCCTGCGGGCTCTCTCCTAACTCCTCAGTTTTTTCTCGTGCGTGCTAAGCGACGCACGCGTTTTTTCGAGTCTCGGTTTTTTCCTTGCAAAAAACATGCCAAAAAGTAAAAAGAAGGAAAAGAAGGATAAGAAGGCTCATGAAGAAAGTTGGTAAGGTTATGGAACGAGTCGAGACGCTTCAGTCTAAGGTAGACAAAGGCATTGAAAGCGCAGACCGGCAAAAATCGGACAAGGAGAATAAGGGACCCAATACTGATAAAACCGAAGACGATCCCAAGAAGGATGAGAACAAGGAGGATGCAGACATGGATTGGCTAGAAATTGTATGTACCGGTTAGAAAAATGCGTAGCGGTGATGTTTTGATACGGACGATTCCCGGAAACGAAGTATTGAGTGTGGTTATGGCCTTGCGTGCTCGTATGAGTTGCGAGACGGATGTGTTTGCAAGTGTGGCAAAACAAAGAATTAGAAGTGCCTATAGAATAATCTTCGTGTTTGCGAGCGTCGCAAAACGAAATTTTACAAAAAATGATATACTTAAAGGAAACAGTTGCTTTTATATTTTTAAGCGGGGGCTTTTTGGCGATGTATGCGAGAGTTACATAATCGCTAGAACTTTACATAAAGGAATTTTCCTTTTTTGTTTGAATGGCATATATAGGTTGGAGAGGATCCATCAGCCCCACGCTCGATAACAACTGAGATTCGTCCTGAACTACGTAGTACATGGAAATTCTATTGCCGCGAGGGCATGAAGAAAGAGGGAGAGGTCGCATTGTTGGAGAAATATGCATGTGTAGCAGAATTTAGCACACCGAAGCTTAATCCTCAGATTTCCGCTACTATGAAAGATACAGCTAAGGCTCGCGATAACCACATGGTCAAAATTCAGGACATCAGTGGTCTAATTTTAACAGTCGCGGGATCTTTAATGAACAATATTTATAATCATCGAGACGAAGGTCTGGAATTATCAGAAATGTTAGAGCCAATTAATACGATCGGGAAGTTAACTTCCTTATTAATAAACAAACAATCCTTGAATAGAAAGGCCTTCATCGAACCTGGATTAAATAAAGAGACATTAAACATGTTGAAAGAGACCAAGATCGAGGAATTTCTGTACGGCGATGAGCTGTCATCGAAAATAAAAGAATCAAAAGCGCTAACAAAAGAGGGCGAAAGTTTACTGAAAACACAGCAACCTGCAACGTCTAAGGTTTCTCGTCCATCGAATTTCAGCAATCAGTACAGAGCTCGCCCTCGCGGTATGGGGAATACACAACCCAGAGGACAGGCGAGATCACGATTCTCTTTCAGAGGAAAACAACAATTTGTGAATCATCGGGTCGACAACCATAAAACCAACCGCAGAGGGAGAGCTAAGCACGGTGAGTAATGTAACAGGCAGACTTCGTGAATTCTATGCAAATTGGGCAAAAATTACGAAGGACAAGTATATTTTAGATATAGTATCAGGTTATAGCATTCGCTTTGTATGAACGCCAATAAGCACTAACGCAAGTTACAATTGTTTCCTGGGTGAAGGTCAGGAAAGTAGACTTGAATTGGCAATTGAAGTCTACTTTCCTTAACTCTTACTTAAGGGAGCAGTGGTCAAGTGCGTTGAGGTTGAAGGTCAGATTGTATCTCCATATTTTTTAATAAAAAAGTCTAACGGGAAAGATCGTTTTATTGTAAATTTAAAAATTTTAAATCAGTTTGTAGTTAAAGAGCATTTCAAGATGGAAGATTTGAGAACTGCAGTAGCTTTGACTTTTCCGAATGATTTTGTAGCGACTATTGATCTTGAGGACGCGTATTTTTTGACAGCACTAGATGAAAAGAGTAGAAAATATGTGAGATTTAGATATAAAGAAACATTATTTGAATTTACGTGTCTCCCATTTGGTCTGACCTCTGCACCTTATATATTTACTAAATTACTAAAACTACCGATAAAAATTTTGAGAAGTAGAGGCTTTAAAAGCGTAATTTACCTTGATGCTTATATGGGTATAGAACATACTTTTGACCGTTGTAGTGAGAATGTTAGGCAAACAAAAGAACTATTTACATCTCTAGGCTTTATTATAAATTATAAGAAATCAAGGCTGATTCCTTCGTAACAGGGTACATTTTTGGGCATGAGCATTGATGCGGTTAAATACTGAGTCTTTTTACCGAGTCAAAAAAGAGAAAATCTCATTGAGTTAGTAGATAGTTTTATACAGATGGAAAGTTGTACCATTAGAAGTTTTGCACATTTGATCGGTAAACTAGTTGCAGCTTGCGTAGCAGTCGAGTATGCTTGGCTATACACCAAGAACTTAGAAAAAGAAAAAATTTTTCAGTTGGTCATGAATGATGACAATTTCGATAAAAGTATGGCTTTACCAAAATTAGTTTTAAACGACTTAAGATGGTGGAAGCAAAATCTGCCAAATAGTGTACATTACATCAAAGATGGTAATTATGATAGAATCATTCATACAGACGCATCCTCGATGGGCTGGGGTGCAACAGATGGAAAGAGAAAAATATTCGGTTTCTAGTCCGAGCAGGAGATTAAGTTTCATATTAATATACGGTAAAAATCGCGTTAAATGAATTGGCATAGGAATTAAGAAATGTGCAAATACTTCTATGAGTGGATAACACTACAGCCTTGTCATATTTAAATAAAATGGGAGGTGTGAGAGTAGATACTCTAAGCGCCTTATCTAGGGAGATTTGGCAATGGGCGGAGCAAAGAGGTATAATATTATTCGCCTCATATATAGCATCGACGGAAAACGTTATATAGCAGATGAACTCTCTAGAATGAAGCAAGATAACATAGAGTAGGAACTCAATAAAGAATGGTTCCAAATAATAACAAAGACTTTCGGCCGACCGTCTATTGACTTATTTGCATCGGCTAAGAATAGAAAATGCGAGAGATTCATAGCATGGGAACAGCAAGAAGGGGCTTTTTGTATTGACGCATTCACAATTAATTGGGCAAATGAATATTTTTATGCCTTTCCCCCGTTCGCTTTAATTTTAAAGATGTTGGCAAAAATACAGCGAGAGAATGCTAAGGGAATAGTCATTGTACCTCTGTGGAGAAATCAGCCTTGGTTTCCGTTGTTGGAAAAAATTATAACAGACGAAGTCATTATTTTTGAACCAAATCCTAATATGTTGTTGTCTCCCTGCAGACAGAGGACACATCCCAGAGCTCAGCACCGTCGTTTAATTGTCGCCAAAGTGTGCGGGCAGCCTTTTTCGAAAGAGGTGTACTTGAGGGAGCTTTAACAATAATGTTAGCGTCAGTAGCGGGATCAACACTAAAGCAATATACATGCGCATTAAAATAACGGGATGATTTTTGTAATCGAAAAAATATTAGATTTACGAAAGCTAGTGTAGCAAATGTACTTAATTTTTTAACAGAAAGATTTGAAAAAGGTGTAGCCTACGGAACAATAAACTCATTTAGAAGCGCGATCTCACTGATCTCTCCTGATAAAATCGGAGAACATCTAGACATTTCCAGATTTATGAAAGGAGTATATAAGTTGAGGCCGTCAAGACCCAAATACTCAGGTACTTGGGATGTCGCCATAGTTCTGGATTTCCTCGAGGTATTGGCTTGTGATAATCTTGTTAATTTGACCTATAAAACACTCATGTTACTAGCCTTAAGTACAGCGCAAAGAGCGCAGACTTTGTCATTTATTAAAATATCTAATATTAAGATATAAGATAGAGGTTTAGTAATTAAGATTCTGGAGTTACTAAAGACTTCAGCAGCAGGCAGAGAACAGCCTCTGCTCCAATTTCCAAAATTTATTGAGAAACCTAATTTATGCGTTGTAAATTCAATATTAAAGTATATGGAGATTACGAAAGACATTAGAAAGAATATTGATAATCTGTTTGTAAGCTTGAGAGGCCCTTACAAAGCGGTAAGGGAGTATTCAATAAGTAAATGGTTAAAGAAAACCTTAGAGTTAAGCGGTATTGATACCGACATTTTCACCGGCCATTCAACAAGGCATGCCGCCGGATCAAAGGCTGATAAGAAAGGTATTGATATTGATACCATCAGACGCACGGTCGGCTGGTCTCAAAGATCGCAATGCTTCGCGAAATTTTATAAGCGGCCCATTTTGTTAGACGGATTTGAATTCGCACGAAATGTAATACAGAATTAGAAACCAAATAGTACTATATGTTCTTAGTTATGTTAAATAAAGACCAGTTCCACTATATAATTAATTAATTACAACTTCCTTTGGGTTTTTACCCCACTGACTCTAAACAATTACACTTTGTGATAGTAATGTAGGAGAGCGAAGACGAATATAATTCAACGATCAAACGAACTTACCTGTACGTGAAGTTCGATCGTAATTATATGAAGTCTTCGCTCGAACTACATTACCCACCCCCTTTTTTGTATTGTTATCAACCCATCCTAGATCAATTACAGTGGGGTAAAATAATTAAGCACTCTGAAGCCTGAGGAGTTAGGAGAGAGCCCGCAGGAGGCGCCACCCGGCGCAGTAATTTTGAGACTCTGAACGCGCGGATCGAGTAGCTGATCGGGGACATCTACACTTTGTGATAGTAATGTAGTTCGAGCGAAGACTTCATATAATTACGATCGAACTTCACGTACAAGTAAGTTCGTTTGATCGTTCAATTATTTTGTTTATATTGAAAGTTTATAACGTTACAAGCGAAAAAATGTAGCTCGCTGCAGTTCCAGCTGCTATCGACCCTTCGCGCATGCGCGTAGCTCGCTGAGCTCGCCTCGGGCTTCGAGCTACCTTTTTTCACTTGTAACCTTATAAACTCTTAATATAAACAAAATAATGTATAACATATTCATATGTGCGCATTCGTCGTTAAATTCTTTAACTCAGACATTAAGTTTCAGTTCTCTAGGCGTTTTCATAAAAAAGATTACCTTATCGGAAGACACAAACTTTTTTCCGTTGCTGTATCTTTATCTAATACAACATTATTTTCACATCTAATGAATGTTTTGGGCTTTTCTCACCTACTCTGTTTTGTTCGCTAGATCTTATAGAATATTCTCATCTACTTTTTTTACCGTCAATATTTTCTAAAATTTTTTTAAATTGGTCTAAAGTCTAAATTTACTACATTTATGTATTTATTAGAGAGGATGGAGAGATAGTCCCTTCTGCTAGAGCTTAATTTGCTCTCTTTTAAAAAATGATTTTAAAATTTGTTTTTAAATAAAACTAAATAAAAATCAATCATGAGTATGGATGTATTGATTATAATTAATTGTTTATTGACTTTTATGTAAGTCAAATATCCTTGAAACTATTATATATTGAGTATATGACACCGGGTGCGCTTTTCAAAGTATAAAATCTTGTTTAGTTTATTTTCATTATTATAAATGTTAAAACTGATTATATAGGGATACTCTATAGCATTTTTATAATATAGTACAACAAAATTTCGATGGATTATGCTAATATTTCACTGTTTTACCTAAATTTTTTGATGCGTGAAACAAGTCCTTGTGAATAAACTTGTGTTTTTTAGTAAATAAGCTGTTATATTTATTTCTCACAGAGAAACCAAGGCCTCTGACATTCTGGGACTTTCACAAGTTCTTTTATAGTGAGTTAAACTATCTTTTCAAATTTTTGTGGCTTCGATATTGATGATCGATCAAGCTGAAAACTTGATTTTAAGGCTTAAAAGGTTTATACGTAGAAGCAAACATATATAAATGACTTTGCTAATATTTTTCCCTTAAACTAGAGCAAATTTGCTAAAAAAATGTTCTATGTGTTTATCGTTAAAAATGTTTCCCTGAGGAGCTACAAATTGACGAAAATAGGCAAAAAATGCGAATATTGCTTACAATGCCAACTTTGAGCCTCTGTAACTTAAATGAAAGTGATGGAAAAAATCTGAAAAAATTCAAAAAATATTTTTGGCGAAAGTGAAAAATGGCGAGCTCGATTTTTTGACCCTATCGAAAAAAATTTTTAAAATGTTCCTAAGAGACACATGAGTATCCCTGAATTTTTTCAGATTTTTTGCATCAAGTATCTTCGAGTTACAGAGGGTCAAAGTTGATGAAATCATGTTTTTTTGCTTTTTCTGGCTACTTTCATTAATTTGTAGATCCTCAGGGAAGCATTTTTCACTATAGAGATATACAACATTTTTTTCTGCAAATTTTCTAAACTATTCAAAAAAAATATTTTTGATGTCGTATATATATGTTTTAAAAAAGTTATAAGTCATTTAAGCTTTAAAATCAAGTTTTAGGAAAGTTCGATCATCCGGATCATAACCAAAAAATTCATGAAGATACCTTATTTCAATTCAAAAAAGTCTGCGAAAGACCCAGAATGTCAGAGGCCTTGGTTTCTCTGTAAAAAATCATTATATCCGTTCATATATGAAAAAAATTTAGTTTTTTTGCTGTATCAAAGAATTTAACCAATTTTATCAATTGCGTAAATTTTTTTATAATAATTTCAGTCATTAAAAAAATGATAAGGGTAGTGAAATGCTTCGATATAGCAATAAAACTAAATTTTTTTCATATATGAACGGATATAATGTTTTTTTACAGAGAAACCAAGGCCTCTGACATTCTGGGTCTTTCGCAGACTTTTTTGAATTGAAATAAGGTATCTTCATGAATTTTTTGGTTATGATCCGGATGATCGAACTTTCCTAAAACTTGGTTTTAAGACTTAAATGACTTATAACTTTCTTAAAACATATATATACGACATCAAAAATATTTTTTTGAATAGTTTAGAAAATTTGCAGAAAAAAATGTTATATATCTCTATAGTGAAAAATGCTTCCCTGAGGATCTACAAATTAATGAAAGTAGCCAGAAAAAGCAAAAAAACGTGATTTCATCAACTTTGACCCTCTGTAACTCGAAGATACTTGATGAAAAAAATCTGAAAAAATTCTGGGATACTCATGTGTCTCTTAGGAACATTTTAAAAATTTTTTTCGATAGGGTCAAAAAATCGACCGCTCGATTTGTCAGAGAACCACCCATATATATATATATATATATATGTTTTAAAAAGAGTCTATTTTTTTCCTTTGGCTTCTAGAGAAGCAAAAGGAAAAATGGTTTAAAATTAATTTTACCTTTTTCCAAACACTTGCCTCGGAGAGATCGATAGACTCTTTTTAAGACATTAAAATTTTGATAAATTAAGCAATATTTTAGAAACTTGTTTAAATATTTAGAAGTACAAGGGTAAATATATATATGGGGCATTCCCCGTCAAAACACCCCCCCCCCCTGCATACTTCAATTTTTGAGATAAATCGACGGGTTTCGGCTTAAAATTTTCGTCAACTCTTCTAGTTCTTCATGCACTGTTGCGATTTTGAATTTTCCAAAATGACGGACCTTTTTCATTAGCCAACGTAAACTAATTGTCAAATTGTTTTGTTTTATTTTAATGCAACTTTGAGGAAAACATAATTTTTACTAATTTTATGGGTGTATTATAGGTATCTAGTATCACTAGTATCACTGAAATGAGAATTTTCACGCATCTTTTTACGTGATTATAATACATGTTAAGTATCAAAATAAGAGTTTTTGGGGTCACTGATTACGAATTCATCATTATTTTTCTAAAATTTTAAGATGGTGAATCCAATATGGCGGCTTAAATGAGAATTTTTACACATTATATCGTTTTACGTGATTATAGCACACCTTGGATATCAAAATAGGGGTTTCTGGGGTCACTCATTACAAATTTCTCATTATTTTTATAAAAACTTCTGCTAGCGAATCTAAGATGATGACTTAACCCATTTTCGCTCAAATGGACGAAATATATTTTCAAACTTATCTCAACGCTAATGAATCGTGAAGAATTTTAATTGAAACTTGTTATCCTATTATTTACGGGCATGCTCTTACATTTTTTGTTCTCAGCATTAAGCTAGATTTTAACATTTACTATTACTTTTACCAGGGAAAAGGTGACATAATCAAGTCTAAATTATGTCTATTGGTGGATAAAATAGTTTTTTAATTTTTCTTTACTTGCGAAATTTTGAATTCAATAAGGTGAATTCAAAATGGCAGTCAAAGCGTGATATTTTAATAATTCGTTCGGCTATTTTCAATTTGAACACCTTACACTTGAAGAAAATATCACAATGAATAAAATTGACCCAGAATTAGCCAAAGATTATGTCAGAATTTGTGCAGCATGTTTAGAAGCAATTTTTAATGTTTGTTCTCAAATTATTAACTTATATAATTAATATATAAAATTAATAAAATTAATTGTAAATATGTAGAAAATATTCCTATAATTTCTTTGAGCAATTCTAAGTACTTTTCAATGTGTATGATTTTGTCCTAAAGTTAATGGTTTTTGCATAAGAAATTGTTGAATTTTTCAACATGAACAACAAATATGCTTTTTTATGAAAAGGCAGTTAACATTAGTAAAACATTGTGCAAATGAAAAAGTGCTTAGAATTATCAAAAGAATTTATAAGAATTTTTTGAGAAGCGGCAGATCTGCATTATAAAACATTCAGGTAAAAAAAGACTGTAGTTCGTTTTCTAAATATTAGTGCTAATTTGCTTTTCGATCCTTTTTTCAATTTTTAAAATTTTTCTCCTTTGCCATGGTTTCCCGGCGACGTCCACGCTTTTATATAAAACAAAAAATTTTGACAATCACTTTACGTTGGCTAATGAGAAAGGTCCGCCATTTTGGAAAATTCAAAATCGCAACACTGCATTAAAAACTAGAAGAATTGACGAAAATTTTAAGCCCAACTCCGTCGATTTATATCAAAAATTTAAGTATGCAGGGGGGGGGGGTGATTTGACGGAGAATGACCCATATATATATACGTGGTTACAAAATTTTGCACTTTTCTGAGGTGAATTGTTTCCATTTCTAGAATTAGCACATATTGTGACATGGTAGTTTCACTGCCCTGTAGGAGGCAGCTCACCGCGTAATCACACCTAAAGGATAGACCGCGAATTCGTATTTAATTATGAATATTGGACGCCCAAGATCCTGATCGTCGATTCTCTGGTTTGCCTCGACTGATGATCTTCTTTATCTCTGGGTCACGGGCTAGATAAAAGGACGGGAACATACGAAATAATAATACGCTCGATTTCAAAACACAACTTAGCCATTTATTCGATTAGATTAAGGGGTTATGACAGTGTTAAAACCTGAAAAAAAAGAAAAATTGTTAGTGTTATAAAAAATTAATAGATATATAGGTGTTCTAAAAACTATATTTTTGCTTTAAAATACAAGTATTATAGATCACTTTTATGCATAAATAATATGCATGAAGTGAGTGTAACATTTAAAAACAATTAAAGGTATTTGCTTACCAAAAATCATGATTTTCATCACTTTTGTTTGCTTGCCGCATGTTTCTGATGGAACCGTACCATCAATCCTGATGAATCAAAGTGCCAAATCTTCCTTATGAGTCTGGTCTCAGACTAAGTGGAACAGATTCCTGAAAAACACAAAATTAATATAATTAATTAAACATATATTGACAATATTAGTAATTATAGTGAATGTTACATATGTAAACATACGTAACATTCACTTTGAACTTATCTTTGTCAATTCTGCTGCGCTCAGTTTGTGACCATACTCATAAGGAAGGTTTTCCACTTTGGTTCATCAGGATTGATGGTAAGGTTCCTTCAGAAAGCTGCGACAAGTACATAAAAAGCATGAAAAAACTAAATTTGAGTAAAAGGCATTTAAAGTTTATAATGTAAATTGTACAAATGAACTCAGCTATACTTACAGAAACTATCAGGCATACCTTGATTTACTTTTGGTACTCAAATATACATACAATAAAGTATATTTGGTGGTACGCGCAAATCATACTGTGTGATAATAGTATTTAGAAGCTGAAAATAAAATAAAATTTTTCGTTACCTATTCATAATCAAGTTATGTTTATGAATTACAGTTACATCCAATACGATTATTAAATACACTTCAAGTTGTTGAAGAGCATGCAAAATAATACTCCAGATAGTTAATATAAAAAGCTCATTATGGACACAATCATTACTAATTAATTTCCAATACTTATCTGAATAATTTTTGTACTCTACAGAAGCTCTTGCACTTTTACAACACCACTGAGGTTATAAGCATTGTTACAGCAGCTTGCAGAAAGCAGACTAACTGCACTGATCTAGTGTCTTGGATGAAAAACAGCTGTTTGGCTGCTTTCAGCTGCTTTACAGAAAATTCCACTGTACCAATCAAACAGTAATCTTCATTCTCGATCGGACGCTGTGAGGCACAACCTGTTCGAGTGGCAAATTCAAATTTGTTGAATGCCTTTACTTTAGCACATTGAGTTTAGTATAACATAAAATCACACATAGAAAAATTAATTTTACGGATTTTATTTATTTTATGGAAATAAATTCATAACTCTTGAGAAAAAAACGGTTTGTAAAACGGTTTTTAAGTCATATTTTCAGTAAGATTTCTCATGAAATTACTCTTTAAAAAGTGTGTTAAAACAATCGTTTCCACAAGTTTGGCCTAATTAAAATATTTGAAAATCACGACTTGAAACAAATTTATCAGTTTTTTGTCGATATCTTCGAGGCAAATTTTTTTAGCAAAATCGGCTCTCAGGACCATATTTTACATACTATTAACTGTGAAAAAGCGAAAAAAAGAATGGATATTTTCAGAATTTTAACACTGTCATAACCCTTTAATGAGTTAAGTGATTTCTCTCAGCGATGCGCTCGCGGACGGCGCTTGTCCTCGGCTCTATCGCTGTCGAAACTTCGGGGTAATTACGAAAAGCAGATCACTCTACCTGTCTCTAAAATAAAACCACTTCAGCTCGTTGCCCCGACTCGGATGCTGTCTCGTACCCTGTGAAAACGTTCGCGAAAGAATGTTTGTTAACCTAGAAAGACACACGGAGGAATGGCTCAGTTTACTACTTCTGCTTTTGACACTGCTCCCCTAAGAGGCACCATGAATACTCTGTCGATGCTCGATGGATACTGATGCTTGCCACCGTTCGGCGCCTACACCGATTCGCGGCGTCTGTCTCTATCTCACTCGCACTCATACGTTTTCCGTTAGATCGCTCGCTTTCGCCTATCAGTGTATCGCACGCAATCATACACTATAGCACACTGACGCTCTCGCGCCCTCTCGCACATTTCTCCTATAGACGAGCGAAGTACAAAATTGTCATTCACTCATGTCTGGCTTTACACTCTTTCAAACGCAGTCTTACATTTGATGGTAGCTCGGCACGCTTACAATATTTTCCAAATCCCAATATTTCCACACTTCTTCCCATTATCATGCACACTACGGTTCGGTGCCTCCACTCTCTCCTGTCTGTCTATAACGCATACTCTCATACACGCTATCTCCTTCTTTCTCTTTCTTATTCATCGGTCGCTAGCTCGTCAACATGGTGCCGGTCGCTCGCGCGCGTTCGCCTCGTGGCTCGCATGATTCAATCTTGTGTCTCCGGCTCTCTCTTTCGCGCTGGCTGGACGCTGTGCTGTAGTTCCCTTTCTTTCTCTCTCGCCTCTTGTTGCCACGCGCTGCTGTACGCCGTTCTCCATCTCTCTCGCTTTCGCCTCGTGCTGATGCTGCTCAGCTGCGCGCTGCTGTCGTCGCCGCGTCTTATTTTCCTTCCTTCTAGCCCTGCCTGTTTCGGACTATCTGCTCGACTGACTCGCTGCAGTTCTGGAAACACCCCCGAATATAAGATATAGTTATGCTTAGAATGATGCTATCGCTCGATGATTGGTATTAATAAATGATAGACTCTATGCATCTATTCGAGCTAATTGGTCAATTTATTGCCGACGTTTCGAGCTCTAATATGAGCTCCTCTTCAAGGCTACAGCATTTTTTTAAATGTACGAAAATACACAAATACATTAAAATATTAAGTATAAAACAGATCTAACAATCTACAAATCTTTACCTAATAAAATTTCTCAAATTAACAACATCTTTTTGAAAACCCACAGCTGAATATGATCGCCATACCTCGGCACTAAAATTATGAATAAAATAATTAAATTAAGTCAAACTCTAAAACCAAAACGCAGCTTTACTATTGGCAGATCGCAAACTGATCACCCGCAGTGTCGCCAGATGGTGATGCGACATTTCCAAGGGACAACGACCAACTGATCCAATTCAGTTCGCGCCCGTTGAGACCCCGAGCAGTCACAGGTACATATCATAGCGCATACATACAAATAAAAGTAATGCGTTGAAAATCGAACCTCAGACGCCGCGAGAAACAATTACGAGTACCAGGGCAGCACACGTGGGTAAGACGTAGCAATGATCTCTCTATCAGATGGTACCTCGAAGAGCTCCTGCCACAAAACAGACTGCCCCTTCCATAGCTGCAAAGGCTAGCGATGCGGCATGGCCGAGACATCGCCCAGCAACACGGACACTTCGATATCCCCCCTGGGATGTGCCGCTCCAGCCTCCAGCCAACCATCATTGAACATATGTTGGCTGATATTGTAGAGCATGGAGCGGTGGGCCACCTCTCCCCTCCCGCCGCGACACGTACACCACACGATCAACACGCAGCACCTCATCTCATACAGTAATAATATTACAATATTAATAATTTATTATTTCTAATTATAATTCTGGTAACAATAATAATAATAATGTTTTTGGAGAAGAGTATACGGATTTTCCTTATTATAATGTGTGACACGGCAGGATGGAGAAAGCGCGGCGGGGGCTGGGGGCACGACCAGGGCGATGACGGCGCGTTCGGTTGATCCGCGGCGCTAGGCAATGACCGGCGCGTACGCTTTCCGTGTTGGTGGTGTTGCGTGGTGTGGCGCGTCGTTCTCCTCGTACGTGCTCTCCTCCTCCCATGTTCCTCGGGACTTCACTCACGTCGCGGATGCCTCGAGCAAGTCTTCGGGCCTCGGCTGACACTCTTAATCGTCAGGGCCGTTTGAGCCGGGAATATAGTAATGGATTGAACACGTATGGATTTGCGGATTAAAATTACTGATTTATTGTGCTAATTAAAATCACTCTTAGAACATTCTCGCACTCTACGCGTCCTCCATCTCTCCATTCCACGCTCTCCTGGCTGCGCACGTACACACTCTCGCTCAGCCACTCATACATATGCGGTTCTGTCGCTCGTCGCCCCGCTCGCTGTGCGCCATATGCTCGCTGTGCGCCATATGCTCGCTGCGCTCGCCGTCGCCTTGTGATTCTCGGTGGCGCTCCTACTCTGCGCGCGCCCTCTCACAGCTCGGCGGCCGTGACGTCACAGCGGGGACTCGGCCAGCTGCTGTTCTCCCGTACGTTAGAACATGTTCGTTCTGTTCGGTCTTCGGTGTCTACAGGGAAGCTATCCGGCTTTTATGACGGAATCTCCGTCGCATAGGATTTTAATGAAAAACTAATATCAGTTCTAAAAAGGAACGATAAGCTACTTGTAAATAAGATAATGGAGAAGTTCAATAAGTTCATAAAATTAAGGAAGGATCCTACTACTAGAGGCAATTCGCGCAATGTTGTCTATAAGATCGACTGCTCCAATTGCGATTCTTTGTATGGTGGAGAAACATACCGTCCTCTCAGATTGCGTGAGTCTGAGCACAAACGTTATATAGAGAAGGGGGATACGACCTCCTCTCTTGCTGTCCACGCGATGGAAACTGAATATAGGCTCGATTTTGATAACATAAAAATTATAGATAGAGAATCGTCCATCTTTCGGAGACGATTCTCGGAGATGCTTCATATACATTATTTTGATGGCACACTTAATAGAGCGGACGATACGTGCCCCCTCAAGGCCAACTATAAGAATGTAATTGGGAATTTAAAAAAAAATCTAGCCCTCGATAATTAGAAATAATAAATTAATAATATTCTAACGTTTTTACTGTATGGGATGAGATACTGCGTGATGATCTTATGGTGTACGGGCCGCGGCGGGAGGGGAGAGGTGGCACACCGCTCCGTGCTCTACAATATCAGCCAACATATGTTCAATGATGGTTGGCTGGAGGTTGGAGCGGCATATCCCAGGGGGGATATCGAAGTGTCCGTGTTGCTGTGCGACGTCTCGGCCATACCGCATCGCTAGCCTTTGCAGCCATGGAAGGGGCAGTCTGTTTTGTGGCAGGGGCTCTTCGAGGTAACATCTGATAGAGAGATCATTGCTACGTCTTACCCACGTGTGCTGCCCTGGTACTCGTAGTTGTTTCTCGCGGCGTCTGAGGTTCGATTTTCAATGCATTAGTTTTATTTTTATGTATGCGCTATGATCTGTACCTGTGAGTGCTCGGGGTCTCAACGGGCGCGAACTGAATTGGATCAGTTGGTCGTTGTCCCTTGGAAATGTCGCATCACCATCTGGCGACACTGCGGGTGATCAGTTTGCGATCTGCCAATAGTAAGGCTGCGTTTTGGTTTTAGTGTTTGACTTAATTTAATTATTTTATTCATAATTTTAGTGCCGAGGTATGGCGATCATATTCAGCTGTAGTTTTTCAAAAAGATGTTGTTAATTTGAGAAATTTTATTAGGTAAAGATTTGTAGATTGTTAGATCTGTTTTATATTTAATATTTTAATGTATTTGTGTATTTTCGTACTTTTAAAAAAATTTTGTAGCCTTGAAGAGGAGCTCATATTAGAGCTCGAAACGTCGGCAATAAATTGACCAATTAGCTCGAATAGATGCATAGAGTCTGTCATTTATTAAGATATAGTTATCTTACTTGGGTGGTCTCTAGGCGAGCAAGCCCTTGACGGGATCCCCGTCACAAGATACATACGAGTGATTCTCTGTGAACTCGAAAAAAATTATTTTTAACCTATCCAAAAATCTATGGATGTTATTCTATAATGTGACAAAATATCTCATGAATTTTTTCAGATATTTTCCATCAAGTACCTTCGAGTTGCAGAGAGTCAAAGTTCATGAAATGCCTGCTTTTTTCCATTTTTTACCAATTTTCATTAATTCATAGTTCTTCAGGAATACATTTTTTAAAAAATATTCATCGAATACTTTTTTTAATAAATTTGGTCGATTTTATAAAAAAATACTTTGAAATTCATACATGTGAAAATCCACCAGAAAGTGGCACACAACTCGGTTCAAAAGTTGCAATTTTTTATTTTTGAATGCACACCTATGGAACCATGCTAGTTTTGTTTGGTGGCTCATCTAAAACAATAAACCGGTATGCGTCTAGTCAAAACCCTATATAAACAATGAGCTGCAGATGAAAAAAAGAAAAAGAATGACCGACATTTTTGTTCTAAAAATTAAAAAAAGGGCATTATCTAAAGTATTATAATTTTTTGAATCAAGGGGCGCGGTAGCGCCACGATGGCAAGTATAAGGTACTTTAGTACGTACGCCGCCGTCGGGCGCTAGCCAGACCCTATTATACTTTGAACTTGCCCTGTTGGAACCTTGACGTACGGTTTTCTTCGTATTAACAGCTTCGTTTCTTACGTACGAGCACTTGAATGAAAGCTTGCGATGAAAGTAATAAAATCACATCAGGGCCATATTTTGTGAAATTGCTTCTATCGAATGATATTGTAAAGTGAAAGTTCGGACTCCTCAATTCTCCTCACGGGAGAACAATTATTCGACGGATATCCGGTGACGTAGTATCTACGTCATTCTGGGCTATATAGATATACTTTAGTATACGTTGTTTTTCCGCAGACGACAGACGATGTTTTCATACGCAGTGTTATTTTTTATCAACGTAAATTTTCTTTTGCTGTTTCTGTATATATATTGCTAAATACTGTTAAATAATAACATAAATACAGATTTTAAAAAAGTTCCAAATATAAATAATACTTATACATGTTGTATATTAGTTATTGTGCAGTCGATGTTTTTATGAAAAAGTCTTATATAAAGGAATCAATGTGGATAATTTAGTGATATAATTTAGTTCATTTTTACACATCATAAAGCAGTGTCATATGGTATAAATTTAACCTAAATATATTTTTTTACATAGTGTCAAATAATTCAGTCGATTTTGTGTGTACATAATCATAAACATGATTTTCTTCACAATATAGAATTAGATAAGTATTCAGTTTTAATATTGATCAGTATATAATATATGAGTAAAGTTTTTGTGAACTGATTCTTTGTTTAAATGTTTTTTTTTATTTTTCAGATATTTTCTATTTTTAATTGGGAGGTTATATGATATGCCTGTGATAAAACAGTTTCAAGAAACTCAGCATTTAGTATTATTTGTTATGATGTTATGATCTGTAATATTTAAGATATAATTGTAAGATTCCTCCGTCTCCTTGTAAAGGATCATCAACTTCTTGTGTGAGTTATACGTTCTTTTTCTATCCAGATCAAATGTACCATATCGGATAGAAATGTAATATTTAAAGAATTGGAAGATAGAATGTATCAGATTATATAAGAAAATAACTTTTATGTGATGAGACAAGCTAGTAAAGTATTGAGAATTTCAGTCTTCCATGCAAGAAAGTTTCTATAATTGTCGAAGTGCTTATGAATAATTATGAAATTTACCTAACGTCTCCTGAGAGGTAGACTCTCAGGCTGTATAGTGAAAGGGATTCTTATGATAAGTATACAATACATGAAAGATTCATGAACTGATTCTTTGTTAAAATATATCCTTTTATTTTTCAGGTTTTTTTACTATTAGATTATATAAAGAAATAACTATTCTGTGATGAGACAGCTAGTAAAGTGTTAAGAATTCATCCTTCAAGAAAGTTTCTACGTTGTTGAAGTGAATATGTAACTTTTTCTATCGTCTCCTGGGTTCATCTTTCATGCAAAGTTTCTACATTATTGAAGTGGATATGTAACTTTTTCTATCGTCTCCAGGGTTCACCTTTCAAGCAAGTTTCTACATTCTTGAAGTGGATATGTAATTTTTCCTATCGTCTCTTGGGAGGTAGACTCTCAGGCTATTCGTCGAAAGGGATCCTGATGAGAAGCTAGTGAAAGTGTTGTATTTTCATCGTCCAAGAATCAAAGAAAATTTATACAGAATTTCCAGTTTATATAATTTTCTTGTGATGTGACAAGTTGGTTAAGTGTTAGGATTATATTCAATCTTCCACGCAAGAAAGTTTCTACAATTGTGGAAGTGCTTATGAACAATTATTAAATTTTCCTATCGTCTCCTGGGAGATAGACTCTCAGGCTATACGTCGAAAGGGATCCTTACAAATAGCTAGTGTGTTTTATTTTCTTGGTTCAAGAATCGAAGAAAGTTTCAACATAGAGAATATTCAGTATAAGGAAAAAATTGTCTTGTATTGTGAGAAGCTAGTGAAGTGTCGAGAATATGTATCGCTCATGCATGAAAGTTTCTAAATTGTTTAAGTGTATATGAATAATTCATAACTTTTCCTATCGTCTCCTGGGAGGTAGACTCTCGGGCTGTATGTCGAAAGGGATCCTGATGAGAAGCTAGTGAAAGTGTTGTATTTTCATCGTTCAAGAATCAAAGAAAATTTATACAGAATTTCCTGTTTATATAATTTTCTTGTGATGTGACAAGTTGGTTGAGTGTTACTATTATATTCAATCTTGCACGCAAGAAAGATTCTACCATTGTGGAAGTGCTTATGTTTACTTTTCCTATCGTCTCCTGGGAGATAGACTCTGAGGCTGTAAGTCGAAAAGAATTCGTATGAATAGATAGTAAAAGTGTTTTATTTTCTTGGTTCAGAGAATATTCAGTTTATATAAGGAAAAAATTATTTTCTGTTGTGAGAAGCTAGTGAAGTGTCAAGATTATGCATCGCTCATGCATGAAAGTTTCTAAGTTGTTTAAGTGTATATGAATAGTTCATAACTTTTCCTATCGTCTCCTGGAAGGTAGAGTGAAAGTGTTTTATTTTGTTGGATTTTAGAGATTATTCAGTTTACATAATAGAGAATATTCTTGCTTGATGCAACAATAATGTTTTATACAATCTTGTGACATGACAAGCTAGTGAAAGTGTTGTATTTTCATTGTTTATGTATCAAAAAAGATTATACTCAATTTTTATTGGGAGGTTACGCAACTGTCAAGTTATAAAGGGAAGGAATTCCTGTGAGAAGCTAGTGATGTGAAAAATGTTTATTCAAGATTTATAATTATTATATAAGTTCAGAAGACAAGTGGTTTAAAAGTTTTTCCCAATTTTGAGAGAGCAAGTACACTAAGTTTCCAGACGTAACGAGACTTTTCCCAAGGGAAAAGCATGTTTTGTTTTGTATAAGGTAACGAGAACTTATGAGTTGTCAAGCCAGTCCAAATTTTAGCCTTAAAAGTTAAAAAATGGCTGTGTTTTCAATTTTTAAAAAAACGTCGATTTTGCGGTGTTTTCCACGGTTTTCCGAGGTTTCCTCCATGTCCATTCATTGGATCGAGACGCTCAATATATAAATTTCTTCGCAATTTAATCAGCTACAACTTTTCTCTCTTTACTTTTTTACGTTCCTTTCTTTTTTTACGAGTTAAAAGCAAAAAACTAAAAAAATATGTATTTTTGCATCGTATTATTAATAATAAACAACGTTCCCGCACAGATTTCGTGTCCAAAAGTATATGGGCTTCCCTTTCTCTATATAATCGCGGTATCCGTTGCCGAGCTACGTCCACAAAAAAGCTGGGGCGCTTGGCCTAAATTAATTAATATGAAATCATACGATTTTTATGATTCAAGTTTTGTTATTATTAGTAAATTTTAAAAACGAACAATATTTTATACAAAAATTCATAATATTAAAAAATTGAAAAATTGTAAGGAAAAATTTTATTTGTAGAGGTTGTGCCCTTAGGTGTGACCAGGTGTGACCCTCATTAGAAGGCTCTAGCCAAGGGTCTGCCACTGGTGTCATAAAAGGCTTAGTCCTCTCTGTACGGGTACCCATATAAGACAGCATTAGAAAAAAATTCTACTCTCAATTTTCAAATAAACAATTTTTAAACAAAGGTAATTTTTGGCCTACGTCAGTTCATGTGTAATGATTACTTATAGTTACAAAACTTGAATCACGAAAATCGGAGCATTTTCACTGTTATCAATTCACAGTCTGTAAGTGAAGATTATCAAACTAGTCTAATAATCTCAGGTAGTTACCATTCGATTTTTATCATTCAAATTCTGCTGAAATAAGCCTTTTCTGTAGAATTACATATCTGTTCATAAAGTATTTATTTTACAAATTTTGAGTTATTATGAATTGTTCACGTTCAGCCTCTGAGATCGCCCTTTACCCTCATAAAATTTTCGGAAACACTACCCATTTTTTCACCCTAGTATTTGATGCCCAAATTTTTCTGTCCATACTTTCAGTATCGCGCGTTTCGTCGGGGACATGCGTAGGTAGCCACTGCATAGTAAGCTGTGCTGTATTCTCAGAAGGTGGTGAACACATGTTGGCCTGTCACGCATTGCTACCGTTGGTGTGCGTTGATCAGCCCGGACTAGTAGGAGAATGCAAAAAAAACCTTCAGCTAAGGAAAGATAGAAGATGGCACCACTCGTTTATGCTAATTATTAAAATAAACTAATATTTTGAAACTTTTATCCATGCTTGAAGATAAATTTTGTTTTTTTATGTACAATTCCCTTTACGAAATTCGTCTAACTTTAAAAGAACAATAGTTACAGAGGAAACTGTAATTATAAGTTATCGACACATAGCTTCGAGATTTTTGAAACGTTCTTGATCCCCTTAAAGGGATCAAGAACGTTCACAATGTAGTGTTTTCATATATTTGAAACCACTCCGAGACTATTGTTCAAATCGATGTGAAAATTTGAGAAATAATTCGTAAAGACGTAAAATTTACGGCATGACTGCAATATTTAAAAAATTTTGAAAAGATATTAAAAAATATGTTTCGCTTTCCTCCGCTAGGCGATAAAAAACGCTGCATTCGTACCATGCATACGAGAAAATGCATTATTAAAGTTATTGAACGAAAAGAACGCATAAAAACCCATAAAAACAGAGTTTACCCATAAACTAATTTATATAAGGTACATAATAGTCACAAAAGTATTAAGTTTTCGAGCATCATGAAAGAATAAAAACGAATCTTCGTGTAGCAAACAAACTCTTCCACTTTTACCTTTCAAAGGAGTAAGAAAACGGTAAGAAAGAGAAAAATTTTATTTCTTTGACAGGCAACCGGAGGCGCAGAATTTCATTTCTCAAGTCTTCCCGAAAGATCGGTAATGCAGCTCGAACAGCACGCGCGACCGGCCCGAGCAAGAATTTTTTCATCATAGTTTTCATGCCAAATTTTTTCTACCAACACTTTCAGCATCGTGTATTTCACCGAGGATAAGCGTACATAGCCACTCGCTGTAAGCTGTACTACGCTCTTAGTAAAAGGTAGCGACAACTTGGTACACGTGTTCACCACCTGGTACCAAACGCTTAGACCGCTCGGCAGTTTATACTACTTGACTTACGGATAGGACGGGGTCGCAGGCCGTAGTGTCCCTTTTATGAGAGTTCACTTAGATCGTTGAAACTAAATTCGAATTTGAATAAATAAGTTAGCTAATAAAAAAATTTAATAGATGTAAACGATTTATAAAACTAGAAAAGGCTAACTGAATTTGAATGACAAAAATCGAATCGTAATTTCTTGATAAAGTGAGTGCTCAGATTTTCATGATTCAACTAACAAAATTTTGTTTTTCAATTTTTCAATATTATGCATTTTTGTATAAAATATTATTCGTTTTTAAAATTTACTAACAATAATAAAATTTGAATCATAAAAGTCAGATGATTTCACATTAGTGAATTTTGAAAACGCGAAAACAACGTGAGCCGTTTTTTCTAGCGACGTTTATGTAAAAATTATTCCATTTTGATGATTCAAGTTTTGTTCTTATCAGTAAACTTTAAAAGCAATTAATATTTTATTCAAAAATTAATAATAATGAAAAATTTAAAAATCTTAAGGACAAATTTTATTTATAGCGGATAACCTCAAGCGCGACCCGCATTAGAACGCTCTAGCCAAGGATCTGTCACTGGTGTCATAAAAGGCTTAGTCCTCTCTGAATGATGATTCCTCATGAAATTTTTGGAAACAATACCCATTTTTTCACCGTAGTTTTTGATGCCCAGTTTTTTCTGCCCACACTCAGCATCGCGCGTTTCGTCGGGGACATGCGTAGGTAGCCACTGTATAGTAAGCTGTATTCTCAGAAGGTGGTGAACACATGTTGGCCTACCACGCATTGCTACCGTTGGTGTGCGTTGATCAGCCCGGACTAGTAGGAGAATGCAAAAAAAACCTTCAGCTAAGGAAAGATAGAAGATGGCACCACTCGTTTATGCTAATTATTAAAATAAACTAATATTTTGAAATTTTTATCCATGCTTGAAGATAAATTTTGTTTTTTTATGTACAATTACGTTTACGAAATTCGTCTAGCTTTAAAAGAACAATAGTTACAGAGGCAACTATAATTTAAAGTTATCGACACATAGCTTCGAGATTTTTGAAACGATCTAGATCCCCTTAAGGGGATCAAGAACTTTCAGAATGCAGCGATTTCGTATATTCGAAATCACTCCGAGATTATTGCTGCGATCGATGTGAAAATTTGGGAAATAATTCATAAAGACGTAAAATTTACGGCATGACCGCAATATTTGAAAAATTTTGAAAAAATATTAAAAAGTTCCGCTTTTGTCCGCTAGGCGATAAAAAGCGCTGCCTTCGTACCATGCATCCGAGAAAATGCATTATAAAACTGATTTGGCGAAAAGAACGCATAAATATAGAGTTTACCCGTAAACTAATTTATATAAGGTACATAATATAACAAAAATATTCAGTTATAGAGCGAAATGAAAGAATAAAACCGAATCTTCGTGTAGCAAACAAACTCTTTCGCTATTACCTTTAGAAAGGGTAAGAGAGGGTAAGAAAGGAATTTAATTTCTCAAGTCTTTCCTAAAGATCGGTAATGCAGCACGAACAGCACGCGCGACCGACCCGAGCAAAAATTTTTTCACCATAGTTTTTGATGCCAAGTTTTTTCTACCCACACTTTCAGATCGTGCATTTCACTGGGGGTACACGTAGGTAGCCACTGCATTGCAAACGGTACTAGGCTCTTAGTGAAAGGTGGTGACAATTTGATAAACGTGTTCACCACCTGGTACCAACCAAACGTTGCTTAGACCGCCCGGCAGTTTATACTTCTTGACCTGTGGGTAGGCCGGGGTCACCCGCCGTCGTATTCTTTGTATGAGGGCTCATTTTGACTTTGAAATTAAATTTGACTTAAATTAGTTCGTTAATAAAAAATGTGTTGCTTATAAATGATGTGTAAAACTAGAAATTGCTTGAGATAATTAAACTAGTTTAATATTCGTCACTTACAGTATTCCGAATTGATAAAAGTGAAAATGATCCGATTTTCATGATTGAAGTTTTATAACTATAAGGAATCATTACGCATGAATGTGTGTACGTTAAAAATTACATTATTTAAATATTGTTTATTTGAAAATTGAGATAGCAAATTTTTTTCTAATGTCCCCCGCACAGGTAGCCGTATCGAGAGGACTTAGCCTATTATAACACCGGTGGACAGAACCTTGGCTAGAGTGCTCTAATGAGAATCACACCGAAGACCACAACCTTCATAAACACAATTTTTCCATAACAATTTTTAATTTTTCATTGCTATGGATTTTTGTATAAATTATTAATCGTGTTTAAAGTTTATTGAGAATAGCAAAACTTAAATCGTGAAAATCAGATGATTTTGACATACACTTCACTAGAATTTCACGATTTAAGTTTGGCTCTCAGTTTTGCTGTTCTATGTAAACTTGAAACACGATTACTAATTTATACAAAAATCCATAACAATGAAAAATTGAAAAATGTTAAAGAAAAATTTGCTTAATGGAGGGTGTGATCTTCATAGGCCAAGCAATACAGATTACTTTTCTACATGAAAAATTACAGATAGGGAACGATACTAATCGATAGATAATGATGTATAATTAATAAAAAACCAGTTTTGGTCAAAAAATTCCCCAGAACTAAATTTATTTATAACAAAAACTGCAAAAAATTTTGTTTGATTTTTTCTCTATAATAAAAAAAGTAATATATTAATGTTAATAGTATCAACGGCCAAATTGTAGATGAGAAAATTCTATAGAGTTTGAAATGTTAAACGTCTAGATATAACATTAGGAACCGAGAAAACTCTGAAAAACGAGAAAAAGTCCATAGTTATTCAAATTTAAGATCCCAAATTCTGAAATTCGTCGAATTTTCTCATTTTTCTGGGTTTTCTCAGTTCCTACTAGTCCTATCGAGACGATTAGCATCTCTGTTGAGGTTTTTATGTGTAACACGGAAGTAAATAATCAAAACCAGAGTATAATTTACTTTATATACTTATTTATTATTATTAATAAATCGAACTGTATTTTTCTATACTAGTAGAAGACAACTATAAGGACGCTCTCTGTTCGTCAAAGTCCGTCGGACAACTGTCGACTACAGGCGCTCTCCAAGGCCTAGTCCTTGAGGAGTGGGGGGGGGGAGCTCTACGAGCTTGCTTGGTGCAGGCTGAAGCTGCTCGCTTTTAGATCCCGACAATCTCAAACTCCGCAGAATTTTGTCACCTACAATTTTGCTATTAGTACAATTCATATCAATCTATTACTTTTTTAATTATAAACAAAAAACAAAACAAAATTTTTTTGTAGTTTTTGTTCTAAATAAAATTAGCTCTTGAAAATTTTTTGACTGAAATTAATTTTTTATTGTCTATACTTCATTACCTATCGATTGGTATCCTTCTTTACCTGTAATTTTTCATGTACAGAATTAGCCTTTATTTTGCTCTATTACTTGGCCTATCATTTGAACGCTCTAGCCAAGAATCAGCCTTTTCAGTATAATCACATACTTATCTGTGCATACAGTATTTATTTTATAAATTTTAAATTATTTAAATACAGCATTTTATGTATATGGGTTGCTCACACTCAGCCCCTGAGATCACCGTTCACCCCCATAGAATTTTCGTAAACACTTATACCTATTTTTTCATCGTAGTTTTTGATGCTGTTTTTCAACCCACACTTTCAGCATCGCACGTTTCACTGGGGTCACACACAGGTAGCAACTGCATCGCTACGTTCATAAACTGTGCTACTTTCTCAGTTATAGATGGTGACCACATGTTGGCCTACCATGTATTGCTACCGTAGCTAGTAGGAGAATACAAAAAAATCCTACAAAAAAAAATTAAAATAAATTAATATTTTGAAACTTATATCGATGCTCGAAGATAAATGATGTTTTCTATATACGGTTACGTTTACGAAATTCGTCTAACTATATAAGAACAGTAGTTACGGAGGAAACTCTAATTTTAAATTATCGACGCATAGCTTCGAGATTTTCGAAACGTTCTTGATCCCCTTAAAATAATAGCCAATATTCCGTATATTTTTTTTTAAATCCTTTCAACATTTCATTCAGTTGTGCGTTTTCAATGTTTAATAGGTCAAATTCAAGTACTTTTCTTCTACCAATATGTATAAATTAAAATTTCTTAATGTAGTGAGCTATATATATGCTTCTTAAGTAGATTATTTTTTGAATGCATATATATAGCACACTATATGATATATAAAAATTTGGACTAACTATCAAAAAAGTCGAAGGAAAGAACTTCAATTTGAGCTATTAAATATTCGAAACGGACAACTGGATCAAAAGTTTCAAACATTTGGATAAAGGAAAAAATCTCTGTATTTGCCAAAATCGAGTGATTTAGTGGAAAAAAATGAAATTCGGCTTTTTTCGAATCCTCGTACCTTCCCATCCAACTCACCGATTTCAAAGTTTAATAGTTCCAATTAAAACTCTTATCTTCTACTTTTGTTTAGATTCTCCGAAGTTAAAGTTTCTCATGCGATACGCTATATATATGCTTCCCAAAATTAGTAAAAAATGAGCGTCGCGGGATGCCCCGAAGACGTGCAACATCGAAATTGATGCGATAGAAATTACATGTGATTGTCTTTAATTTTTGTTAACTTCGATGTGTCACATCTTCTAGGCATCCCGCGAGGGCTCATTTTTTCAATATTTTTGATTTAATATATTCAATTTTTAGGTTAAAAAAGGAATTTCATTTAAAGAAGCGAGAGTTCGTATCTGAGATAAGTCTTTGCCTCCAAAATTTTCGCGCGCATACAGATAGATATACAATACAACATACAGGCCAGCTATGTCTACGTATCTATATTCTATACGTATACCATCTCCAGCGGGAACACCCGTAGCAGCTCGTAGCTTGCATATATCTATATGTATAGTAAGAACTATGAGGAAACGGGACATAGAAAAACCCGTGAGTGCGAGTGAGAAACATAGGAAAATGCATAAGTGCGACAGAGACAGACTTTTCCTCTCTCAATTTTCTCTTGTTCCCCACTCTCTGTCCTACAATTTATTTGCATAGAATGTCGATGGGCTTGACCCTTTTTTTTTGTCGTTGGCCGAATCTCAAAGGTTAGCAGCGGACTGAGTGGGCAACGAAAAAAAAAATTGTATGTATTTCCCTATATGTTTTTCACTCGCACTCATGGCAGTGTGCCTCTGCGCTGAGTGTCTGGAGAATCTGGAGAGGGGGAACACTCGTAGCCTGTGTATATTTATGTACATGACGATCAGATGAAAACCGAGCGACTGACGAAAACAGATGTACTGATGAAATTTTTTGGCCTTCGCTCGGTTTTATCCCCCTGTGACTGTGAATAGATGTTTCGCATAAAAATCGACCAACTTGAGAAGCACATATATAGTTTATGATATAAGAAAATTTTGATTCTGATTAACTAGAGCGAAGGTATAAGAAAAGAGATTTAACTTAAGGTATTAAATGTTGAAAACGCATGAATGGATCAAAATTGAAAAAAATTTCAAGAAACGGAAAAATCTATGGATTTTGTCGAGTACTTATCCCTTATAAGAAGAGAGATGGACCCATGGGCAGCGCCATTGGCCTATCTAAATCCATGTATAAGAGAACAGCTGTTGCGTATCAAAAAAAGTCCGAAGAGGTCTGTTCCGTTGTTCTATTTTTCTCGCGCGAAGACGACGTCTTAAGTAATGAGAGTCTTACTTCATTAAAGACTGTGCGAACATACTGAGTAATTAATTTGAAACCTGAATAATTTTTATGATTCAACTCATCAAGAAAGACAAGTATTTAACAGAGCAGAGAATCGATAAATTAAAGAACAGAGACAAATTAATTTATAGTATTAATTAATTTATAATATTTTAAAGAATTTGTGAGAAGTTTTTTTTCTTCAGTTAAATTTTAGATAATATTAAAGCTGTGAATAATTGAATGATCAAAATACTTAAAAAGAGAATACAGGGTAAAGAAAAAAATTTTAGTTTTATTTTAATCAATTTTTTGAAAAATAAGTAAAGAGTTAATACAAAGCTAAGAGAGAATAAAAGAGAATACAGAGTAAAGTTAGTTTTATTTTAATCGAATTTTATAAAAATAAATAAAGAGTTAATACAAAGTCTTGACTGATATAAGAACTGTAGAGTGATTATTGTGTCTTCGAGCATATGCGCGAATATGTTTTTAAGTAGAATTTGTATTAATTTGAAACCTGAATAATTTTCATAATTCATCTCAAGAAAGACAAGTATTTAAAAGTGTAGAGAATTGAGAAATTAAAGAACAGAGACAAATTAATTAATAGTATTAATTAATTTATAATATTTAAAAGAATTTGGAGAATGTTTTTTTCTTTAGTTAAATTTTAGATAATATTAAAGCTGTGAATAATTGAATGATCAAAATACTTAAAGAGAGAATAAAAGAGAATACAGGGTAAAGAAAAAAATTTTAGTTTTATTTTAATCAATTTTTTGAATAATAAGTAAAGAGTTAATACAAAGCTAAGAGAGAATAAAAGAGAATACAGAGTAAAGTTAGTTTTATTTTAATCGAATTTTATAAAAATAAATAAAGAGTTAATACAAAGTCTTGAGTGATATAAGAACTGTAGTGTGATTATTGTGTCTTCGAGCATATGCGCGAATATGTTTTTAAGTAGAATTTGTATTAATTTGAAACCTGAATAATTTTCATAATTCATCTCAAGAAAGACAAGTATTTAAAAGTGTAGAGAATTGAGAAATTAAAGAACAGAGACAAATTAATTAATAGTATTAATTAATTTATAATATTTTAAAGAATTTGGAGAATGTTTTTTTCTTTAGTTAAATTTTAGATAATATTAAAGCTGTTAATAATTGAATGATCAAAATACTTAAAGAGAGAATAAAAGAGAATACAGGGTAAAGAAAAAAAATTTTAGTTTTATTTTAATCAATTTTTTGAAAAATAAATAAAGAGTTAATACAAAGCTAAGAGAGAATAAAAGAGAATACAGAGTAAAGTTAGTTTTATTTTAATCGAATTTTATAAAAATAAATAAAGAGTTAATACAAAGTTTTGAGTGATATAAGAACTGTAGAGTGATTATTGTGTCTTCGAGCATGTGCGCGAATATGTTTTTAAGTAGAATTTGTATTAATTTGAAATCTGAATAATTTTCATAATTCATCTCAAGAAAGACAAGTATTTAAAAGTGTAGAGAATTGAGAAATTAAAGAACAGAGACAAATTAATTAATAGTATTAATTAATAGTATTAATTAATATTTTAAAGAATTTGTGAGAATTTTTTTTTCTTCAGTTAAATTTTAGATACTGTTATAGCTGTGAATAATTGAATTATCAAAATACTTAAAGAGAGAATAAAAGAGAACACAGGGTAATATAAAGGCTTAAAATTTCTTAAATTATCAGTTTTATTTAATAATCATCAATTTAATAAAAGTATACTTAATAATACAAAGCTAAGAGAGAATAAAAGAGAATACAGAGTAAAGTTAGTTTTATTTTAATCGAATTTTATAAAAATAAATAAAGAGTTAATACAAAGTCTTGAGTGATATAAGAACTGTAGAGTGATTATTGTGTCTTCGAGCATATGCGCGAATATGTTTTTAAGTAGAATTTGTATTAATTTGAAACCTGAATAATTTTCATAATTCATCTCAAGAAAGACAAGTATTTAAAAGTGTAGAGAATTGAGAAATTAAAGAACAGAGACAAATTAATTAATAGTATTAATTAATTTATAATATTTTAAAGATTTTGGAGAATGTTTTTTTCTTTAGTTAAATTTTAGATAATATTAAAGCTGTTAATAATTGAATGATCAAAATACTTAAAGAGAGAATAAAAGAGAATACAGGGTAAAGAAAAAAAATTTTAGTTTTATTTTAATCAATTTTTTGAAAAATAAATAAAGAGTTAATACAAAGCTAAGAGAGAATAAAAGAGAATACAGAGTAAAGTTAGTTTTATGTTAATCGATTTTTATAAAAATAAATAAAGAGTTAATACAAAGTTTTGAGTGATATAAGAACTGTAGAGTGATTATTGTGTCTTCGAGCATGTGCGCGAATATGTTTTTAAGTAGAATTTGTATTAATTTGAAACCTGAATAATTTTCATAATTCATCTCAAGAAAGACAAGTATTTAAAAGTGTAGAGAATTGAGAAATTAAAGAACAGAGACAAATTAATTAATAGTATTAATTAATTTATAATATTTTAAAGAATTTGTGAGAATTTTTTTTTCTTCAGTTAAATTTTAGATACTGTTATAGCTGTGAATAATTGAATTATCAAAATACTTAAAGAGAGAATAAAAGAGAACACAGGGTAATATAAAGGCTTAAAATTTCTTAAATTATCAGTTTTATTTAATAATCATCAATTTAATAAAAATATACTTAATAATACAAAGCTAAGAGAGAATAAAAGAGAATACAGAGTAAAGTTAGTTTTATTTTAATCGAATTTTATAAAAATAAATAAAGAGTTAATACAAAGTCTTGAGTGATATAAGAACTGTAGAGTGATTATTGTGTCTTCGAGCATATGCGCGAATATGTTTTTAAGTAGAATTTGTATTAATTTGAAACCTGAATAATTTTCATAATTCATCTCAAGAAAGACAAGTATTTAAAAGTGTAGAGAATCAAGAAATGAAAGAACAGAGACAAATTAATTAATAGTATTAATTAATTTATAATATTTTAAAGAATTTGTGAGAATGTTTTTTTCTTTAGTTAAATTTTAGATAATATTAAAGCTGTGAATAATTGAATGATCAAAATACTTAAAGAGAGAATAAAAGAGAATACAGGGTAAAGAAAAAAATTTTAGTTTTATTTTAATCGAACTTTTGAAAAATAAATAAAGAGTTAATATAAAGTTTTGAGTGATATAAGAACTGTAGAGTGATTATTGTGTCTTCGAGCATATGCGCAGTACTTCTATATTTGCAACTTCTGATACAGTAAAATTTCTGAAATTATCAGTTTTATTTAATAATCATCAATTTAATAAAAATATACTTAATATATTTAATTTGTAGAAAATAATTATTTAAAGCATAATATTAATAAATTAATATACATTAACCTACTACACATAATACATTTAAAATTCATATACCACAAAACCAACGCGCGCGTTTACGCGCGCAAATGATCCCCTAGTATGATAAAAACGCGTTAAAATTAAGAGACGCGGTAGCGCCACGTTGGGTACGGCAGTACGCACGCCTTCGTTAGGCGCTAGAGCCAGACCCTGTATAGTTTGAATCGGCCCTCTTGGAAATATGAGGTACGGTTTTCTCTGCTTCGGTAGCTTTGTTTCTCACATATGAGGGCTCAAATGAAAGCTTATCACAAAACTATGAAAATCACATCAGTGTCATATTTTATGAAATTGCTTCTATTAAAAGTTGGTGTAAAATAAAATTGGGGATCCTGAATTCTTCAACGAAAATTGTTCAGACCAGGAAAATCGTTCTCCGCGGATACGTCATCGTGTGACGTCAGCTATAATATATAGATATACTTATTATACATATTGCGCAGACGCAGACGATCTTGCTGATGAAACAGTGTTTTCACAATAAAATTCCTGTGTAAGAAGCAGTATGAAATATAATATTCAATTAAATATATATTTCAATTAAAACAGTGTAAATAATTAAGTCGATTTTGTACATGACATAAATACAACTAACAGGATCCAATTAGTTAAGTATTTAGTTTTATTCTGATATATAAATCAATACAATAAATACATTTTTGTAAACTGATGCTTTGTTTAAATATTTTCATTTATTTTGCAGATATAATTTTTTATTTCAATTTGGAGGTTACCTTACAACTGTTAAGTTATACAAGAAAAGGAATTCCTGTGACAAGCTAGTGAAGTGAAAAAAATATTTTTATTCAAGATTCATGATTATTAACTTTAGAAGAACAAGTGGTTTAGAGTGAAAATCAATTTTTTATTTTGATTCCATATACTATTATTTTACTTTTGAAATTATTCATTTACATGTTGACGATGCTTTGTATATTATTAATTATAACGTATTATTAAATTTGATTATAGTACAAAGTACAAAGCTTGAACAGACTTTGATTAATAAATATTTATATCAGAAATGCCGAAAGAACTCAATTGACAAGAATGATAAAAATGTATCCATTTAATAATGGGTTACTAAATATATGAACTTTGACAACTTTTATACAGTGTAATCAAATTGTATGTTTAAAAAATTTTTGTCCTAACATTTATTATGGTTACCTATTATAAAATAATAAAATTACAAAAATAATTAAAAAAAGTTAAAATTGCCAGTGTTCATATTGCCTATAGGACAAAGTTTGCTAATTATTAAGATTACACATTCAAAATAATCAAAGATTAAAGTATTCAAAATTTAAAATCTCAAAGCTGGTCCAACCGACAAATCTGAAAGTTGTTATGGAATCTCTATGACTAATTTAATTAATGTAATGTATGTGTGAATATGTGTATGACACAATATTCAAAGGCTCTATCCCTCGGTGTTATTTTAATATTTTAAAAAGAGTCTATCGATCTCTCCGAGGCAAGTGTTGGAAAAAAGGTAAAATTAATTTTAAAACATTTTTCCTTTTGCTTCAACGTTTCGGTGAATATTGTCACCCTCTTCAGGAAAATGTAGAGGAGCACAACAGCCGATGGAATCGAATGTTCTCTTCCCCGGTTAATCTCAGGCGGAGGAAAGAGGAGTGAGAAGCAAGGAGACAGACACTGTTATTGTTCCGGCTTCCTCAACTAGATTATCGAAACAGTAGCTTTTCCCAACATTTGCCTCGGAGAGATCGATAGACTCTTTTTAAAATATTAATTAATGTAACATGAGCTCTTTTCAATTTTCAGAGAGTACGAAGGACAAACAGCTTTTAGAATATGGATTAGTGGGTTTTTTCCAAGAGAAGTATATCTGCTACTATCTAATAGGTAAAAAGAACATATGAGTTGTCAAGTCCTACAGTCGAAAGAATACCATAAAAAAATTTAAGTTGAAGTCATTGACCAATTTTGAATATTCTAATTTTAAAACTTTTAAATGTTGATATTTTGAAACCGGTCAATGGTATCAATTTAAAATTTATCATGGTATCCTTTCCACTGAAGGGCTTAACAACTCATATGTTCTTTTTTCCTTTTAGATAGCAGAAGGTATACTTCCCTTGAAAAAACAACCCGCCAATCCATATTCTGGAAGTAGGCATATAATTGTACATGCAGCGGAGATGCAGTAGACGATGTTTCACGGTGAAAATTTGTGTATATTTACAATAATCAAGTGGATATTTTCATTAATAATTTAATATATTATCATAAAATAGTGTGAAATATGACATACATTTAAAATTTTAAAACAAAGTCGTTTTAAAACAGTGTGAAATAATCAAGTTAATTTCGTACATAATGATCAACATTTTTAATAGTATATAATTAGATAAGTATTTAGTTTCATTTTGATATTTAGCCGTACAAAATAAATAAACTTTTTTAAACTAATTCTTTGTTGATTGTTTTGATTTATTTTTCAGATATTTTCTATTTTCCTTGCGGGAGATTACACACAACTGTCAGGTTAAATAGGAAAGGAATTTCTGTGACAAACACATATAGTGAAAAAAGTATTTTTATTCGAGAAAAATGTATTACTAAGTTGAGAAAAACAACTGGTTTAAAGTGAGTGTAAGTTTTTTATTTTGATCCCAACTATTAAATGTATCCATTTAATAATAATGGGTCACTAAATATCTGAACTTTGTCAACATTTATGAAGCGTAATAAAATTTCATGTTTCAAAACTGTTTCAGTCGTTTATTATGGTTACATATTATAAAGTTACAAAATCACAAAAACAATTACAAAAGACTACAATCGCAAGTGTTCATGCTATCTACGCCACTATAGGTTTGATACTTAATTAGTAAGGTAACGTGATCGGTTGAACTAATCACAGGGATTCCATCACCATCTTGAGGTTTGTTCGTTGGACAGCTGTTGCAATAAGCAAAGATTCAAGTTTTCAAAATTTAAAATTTCAAAGCTGGTCCAACGAATAAACCTGAAACTTGTTATGGAATCTCTGTGACTAATTTACTTAATGAAAAATTAGTTCTTTTCAATGTCCACGAAGCAAGATGTACAATCAGCTTCCAGAATATGGATGAGCGAGCCTTTTTCTTAAGGAAAGTGTATCTTCTGCTATCTAAAAGATAAAGGGAACACATGAGTTATCAAACCTATCAGTCGAAAAAACTTATATGACTAAATGTAATTGGCATTTTCGATGAACAGATAAAACTAAAAATGGCAAACTGCAACGATAACTCAAAAAAATTGATCGAATGATGTGCTTATGTGCAGCATAATTAAAAGAACGAACGATTCAATTTGATGGTCTTATAGGAAAATAGACAAACTTAACAGACATTACATAAAAAGCAGCTGAAAGAAACAGACTAAGGGCACCATGCAATTTAAAATTAAAGAATATTATGTACATATTATATTCTGTTTGATGGTCTTATAAGAAAAAAACTTAGCAGATGTTCCGTAAAAAGCAGTTGATAGAAACGAACTAAGTGACTACTTGAAGTGCACGGTGTAAATTAAAATGAAAGAATATTGTACATATTATTCAATTCCGTCCTATTCTATCCCGGAATATATAATTCCGCCGTTGCTGACCATTCCCTATTAGAGCGTTAATGTTGAAAATGTTGAGAGTATTTTCTATATACATTGAACAGATCATAACAGAATCGAATTTTTTGCCATGCTGGGTTAAGGGGTTATGCCTGAGTTAAACCTGAAAAAAATAAATCATCAGTTAATAGGCAAAAAAAATTATATGTAAGTAGTATCATAAAAAACCTTTTTTGTAGTTCATGCATACATATTCATTATAATTTTGCATATTTTTAATGCATGATACATCTATACTTACTGTTTAAACAATCCCATGTGTGAAGCATTAAATTTGAGTACTTTTCTTCCTTTGCCGCATGATTTCTCATCATCCGGGTGATGAATCCAAACCAAACTGGATGGAATTTCTTCTAAATATGCCTCTCCTCAGCTTAAGTGGAAGGCTTTTCTGAAAAATACAAATTTTCAATAATTAATAACATATAAGTTATAATATAAGTAATTATAGCGAATGTTACGTATGTTTACATACATAACATTCACTTTAAACTTATCTTTGCCAATTTAGCTTCGCTTAAGCAGTGCAGACGGGTTTCCTAGAGCTGTATAAAAAATTTCAACTTGATTGGACTTATGGTTCCTGAGAAATCCTGCGGCAACTGACCTAAAATCATAAAAATTCAAAACTTGAGAAAACAGCATTTAAAGTTTATATAAGAAATTGATATTTGTTTATGGGATAGTACTTACATGAACTGTTTGGCATATTTTTTTATGTTTGGGCATAAAATACCCATATATTATGGGATATATTGGGACCCGGGTCCTGCACATTTTGATATACGAGTATGAAAAGCTGAAATTGAAATATAAGTTAGCGATACATATTCACACTAAATATATTATACATAAATATAAATATTGCCACTGCTTACCCATTATTTGACAGGTTGGTTAACAACTGCAGTACACTTTGAAAACATCTAACACACAGGCATCTTCTTGTACACATGAAATTTAGCCCGTATATCTAAAAATAAAGAACACACTCACAAAGAACAGGTTCTTAAAAAATAATATACTGTTTATAGTCCAAAATACTTATCTAAATTTAAACACTCGTGGGACTCAGAAGTAATCACTACAGCATAACATTCAGCTTGCACTAAACTACAGACAGCAGACGAAACAGCTGTCTGATAGAAAACTCGTGTGGGTCGGTAAAACAGTGACTTACTTTTTCATATGCTGTATGTGCAAGGTGCCATGTTTCCAGGCGGTAATTTAAATTTGTACACATGTTTTTTTACTGCTTTATAAATTTGATTGAGATATTACAAGACAAAAGTTAAATTCTAAATTTATTTTATTTTAAACATTGAAAATAAAAAAATCCATGATATAAAAAAATTAGCTATATTGTACTGTATGTAATATCAATAAATAATTTGTTGTTTTTTTTTTAATAAAATTGCATATTTCAAAAGGAGTTTATAAATACAATTTATATTAAATTTTCTATAAAAACACAATTGTTTTGAATAATCAAAAGCGTTATAAAACAAAATATGAATAACACGCAATTTTAACAAATTGTTTGATTTTAGTATTTTACCTATAACTTTGTAAATAATTTTTTTCGGGCAAAAAGGGTTTCTGCAATATGTTCTATAGTAAATTTGACGTAAAAAAATCAAATAAAAAAAAATTTGATTTTTTTGAATTTTAACTCAGGCATAACCCCTTAAGTCATGCTATTGCATATACTGCTGTTCATAAATAAATTTTAGGTTAGCAGCTGAAACACTTTAAATACATCCTACCTTAAAAGCTGTAAATTTATAATATATTTAGTAGATATTAACTATAACTTATTTGTTAAATGTATTGCATTCCTTTAAAAATTAGTGAGATCTCCTCCCCCCCCCAGAAAAAAACCTATTCAAGGTAAAAGGTACGCAAGTATAAGGTTGCCTTGTACGGATACAAATAACAATTTATTCGAATGACTGCGAATCGAAGCCCTTACAACTTCTTCCTGCAAAAAACTATCGGTATGTCTGAATTAATTTTTATTCTACATATTATTTTCGTATTTAAACGTTCATTCATTATATATTTCAACACGATTGGTTTTTTATAAAAGAAACTTGCCAATTTACTTATTGATATCACAACTTTCCTTTCTGAAAATTAAAATTGGAATTTTCGTAGAATCGAAGGTAGTGAAGCGATACTACAAAAAATGGTTGTCAGTACAATGGACCCGTAATACGAATTTGTTTACGTACATACACATTTTATTGAAGAAAGTTTTAGATTTTCCAAGTTGATGAGTATAAGTATATAAACTCTTGTCAAGGGATTAGAAAGTCTATGGAGAATTTGAAAACCTTTCATTTGGATGATAGAATAAACACTTAGATAAGGGTTGTGTAGAGTTTGAAAATTATTTTATAATTTAAATGAACAAACAACCTTATACTTGCCCACCTTTTACCTTGAAAAGGATTCAATCAATAGTTTTCCAATTCTAATACCTGAAATTAAAGTTCTTTTCTTCTACATTCATTCTAGTTTATCAGAATCAAAATTTTCTTATATGGTGAAGTATAATAAGCTTCCCAAGTTCATTGTTTTTTACTGATATATATATATATATATATATATATATATATATATATATATATATATATATAATCTAAAAAAAGTAGAAGATCAGAGCTTTAATTGCAGCTATTAAATTTTGAAATCGGTGAGTTGGATGGGAAGGTACGAGGATTCGAATAAAGCCGAATTTCATTTTTTTCCACGTAATCACTGGATTTTGGAAAATACAGAGATTTTTTCCTTTATCCAAATTCTTGAAACTTTTGATCCAGTTGTGTGTTTCGAATGTTTAATAGCTCAAATTGAAACTCTTTCCTTCTACTTTTTTGGTAGTTTGTCCATATTTTTATATAACACATAGTGTGCTATATATATGCATTCAAAAAATAATCTACTTAAGAAGCATATATATACCTCACTACATTAATAAATTTTAATTTATACATATTGATTATTGGTAGAAGAAAAGTACTTGAATTTGACCTATTAAACATTGAAAACGCACAACTGAATCAAATGTTAAAAGGATTTAAAAAAAAAAACGGAATATTGGCTATTTTCGTAAACGCCTGAAGCAAAGTTCGCTGTCTTCAAATATGCATATCTTTTGATCGGTGCATCCGATCCAGACAAATTTATATGCAAATTGAAGATGTTTTAGTGTAATTTAAGTTTATGCATATAAAAAACAGCCAAAATTTATAATACTTTAGATAATACTCTTTTTTTAATTTTCAGAGAAAAATGGCGGACATTTTTTTTTCGCCTATAGCTCTTTGTTGACATAGCGTATTGACTAGGCATATACCGCTTACTGTTTGAAATGAACTACCAAACAAAACTAGCATGGTCTGATAGGTGTGCCCTCAAAGATAAAAAAGTGCAGCTTTTGAACCCAGTTGTGTGCCACTTTCTAGTGGATTTTTACATATACATGTTATAATTTTCTTACATGCAATTTATACTCTAAAATCAGTGAAATTCAGATTTTCATCTAGAGTTGGACAGTCAAAAAATACATGAAAGAACATTTTGATAGTCCAAAATTATCTGCTAACTTTCAGATTAGGCCTCAAAGATTAAGACCATTTAAAAAATCAATACATGGATTTTGAACAAGAAAATTCGGATTTCTTATCGACAAAAATTACATTTAATTAGAAAAAAAATTCTAAGGAAAAAAGTGTTCTTGTCATTTTTTGCAATTTTGCTTTCTTTCCGAGTTAAAAATCGACGAAAATCCAAATTTAACCAGTATAAAATGCAGCATTTTCATCGATTTCTAGCTCGGGATCGAAAAATGACTAAAACTAAAAATGATACTATAACACTTTTGGCATAGAATTTTTTTTCTATTCAAATGTAATTTTTTCGATGAGAAATTCAAATATTTTTTTTCAAAATTCATATTTTGATTTTTAAATGATCTTAATCTTTAAGACCCACATTCAAAGTTTGCAGGTAATTTTAAAATATAAATAGGTTCTTTCATAAATTTTTTGACTGTCCAATGCTCGATCAAAATCTCAGTTTCACTAATTTTAGAGTTTAAATGGGATGTAAGAAAATGATAACACACACACACACGCAGACACACAAGCATACACGCACACATGCACACACGCACACACGCACACACGCACACGCACGCGTACACACACACACACACACACACACACACACACATCATTCATGAACTTTGACCCTCTGAAACTCAAAGGTAATTGATGGAAAAAATCAGAAAAAAATTCGTGAGATATATTGACACTGTGTAGAACAATATCTCTGTATTTTTAGATAGGTAAAAAATTATTTTTTTCGATTTCACATGGAATCACTCATATATACATATATATATATGTATATATACACACGCATATATGTATATACACATAAAAGTATCTGCCACTCCCAGAATGGGCCCGAGATACTCTAATGAGCTAAAAATCAAAAGTTATGCGACGTAGGAACTTGAACCCACGACCTCGAGATCTCTAGGTACGCGCTTTAACCACGGAGCCAGCATCGCACTATCAAAGGCCTTGCGAAATGCTGCTATATCCGACTAGTTGAGACGTGCTCACAACATGTCAAACCCCCACCTTAAACGCGACCAACTTCCCCAGAATTGGGAGCGCCATCTCAACTAGGGCCACAACTGCGTACTACTGTTTCAATCTAACATAACGAAACTTGTGTAAAAACCTTTAGGCATTGACCACATTCGATAGTTGAAGTCGATAAGGAAGGGGGTAAAGAAGAACTACAAGTTCAATCTCATGATCTACTGAGCATTACTCCGTAATTAAGGCCATCTTAGCCAATGGACAGTATTGGGCTCAGTGAAAGAGAAAACTTTGGAAAGATAAGGAAGGAATCTTTGATTGTGGCTTTATTAGTTGGGTGGTATGTAACGGGGCGAGACGTATTCACGAACATTGCACAAAAGTTAAGCGACGTGGGGACTTGAACCCACGACCTCGAGATCTCTAGGTACGCGTTCTAACCACGAAGCCTGCGTCGCACTATCAAAGGCCATCCCAAACGCTGCTATAGCCGACTAGCTTAGACGTGCTCACACGACATCACAATATGTGACGTAGTGACTCGACCGTCCTGCTGGATGATGAGGGCCTTGCACCTCGTAATGACACCTGTGAAGATTAACCGCGAAATCGTATTTGATTCTTATCAAAGGACGCCCGAAGTCGCGATTATTAATTTGCCTTGTATGCCTCGGCTATGTGAATTCTTGCACTCGGGGTTGCAGGCGAGATGTATAGGAAAGGAAATACGCAAAATGAATAAACGCTTGACGTAAGATTAATACTCGATAATTTATTGCAAAAATAATTAAATTCAGTAATCCCGGGAGATCGATACTCGCGGACGTGTGCTCGTCCTCGGGCGAGCTCACCGTCGCTAGCGCAGGCTGGCTCTATATCAAAAACTCGCGGCGGAGATGTAGCAAAAGCTCACCCTACCTGTCTCTAGTTCTATATCCGCTCGTCATCGCGTACTTGTGATGCCTCGTTCCCTGCTGGAGCGCACGCGAAAGAAATTTCGTACTTGATTTCCGAACAACACACGGGGGGAATTCTCTTTCCGGTCGCACTGGATACTCTTTACAAACTCTGTGGATTCTCGCTGTATACTCTCTGGATACTCCGTGCATACTCTGTGGATGCTCCAGGCAGACACCATGCAGACTGCCACGCTCGTGGCGTTCGGCAACTACAAAAAAGAAACATGTTATTATATATTATCTTTTGTAAGAAACCAAATAGACACAAATATTCGCTAAGAAATAAAGTTATAAAAGTAACGAATTTTGAATTTGGCGCTTATTGACTGGGCCGTGCTATATTCTTTCGGAAAGGTTATTCGTCTAGATACCTGTTTTACCATACAGTTCAGGATTCTTATACTTTTATTCTGCATTGCTCAATATTATTAAATAATTAATTTTATAATATTGATAGCATTTGTGGTTAAGAAGTATAGTGCACAAGTATAAAATTTGTGATCAAGATGAGTCCAGACTCAAGAAATAGAGTTCCAGGATCATCAGATAGAAAAAGAAGATTTGGAAGAAGAAAGAGAAGATCAATGATTTTTAATCTGAAACAACAAAAGGAAGTTTCAGCATCAGCATCGACATCAACATCTTTACAACAACCAGAACGAGCAATAGCAATCACTTCAGCACCTACGCCTGATACAGTTCCTTCGTCATCCAGGGCACGGAGTCCAAGATCTGCTGTGTAAGCTTCATCAGGTACTTCAGCATCATTTATACAGCCAGAAATTCCTGTGTCCAGGTCTAGACAAAAATTAAAATCTAATTATTTAGAACCTAGTGTTATTCAAATAGAATATTTGATGTTTATTTGCTTCTGTCAGGATTACAGCAATTTCTGGCTTGTAAAGCTTGTGGTGAATGAGTTAAATTTGATGAAGTTGATGTACGAGGCCTTGATAGCAAGTTAGCCATCACCAGTACTTCGTGTAATGCAGTTGCTTTCATTGACTCTAGTAGAAAAATTGGAAAAGAGGGTAACGCTTATGAAGTGAACAGACATGCAGTTCTAGCCATGAGGATTCTTGGTCATGGACACACTGGCTTGAGCACTTCATGTGGAGTAATGGATTTTCCTATTCCAATTGTTCATAGTAATTTTGACAAAATTAATGAAGACTTGAAAGAAGCAAGCCAAAGTATAGCTAATGAGTCGATGAAAGCAGCGATGTTGGAAGATTGCATTGGGGAAAATCAAGAGGATGATCGGCAAACTGTATCAGGCGATGGTAGTTGGAGGAAACGAGGATATTCTTCCCTTCAAGGCGTTTCAACATTGATACGCCATGCCAATGGAAAAGTGATTGATGTTGCTCCAAAGCAATCATTTTGCCTAGCTTGCGAAAACACCCAGAAGAGGATACAACTCAGTACAAGGAATGGTATGAAGCTCACCAAGAAAAATGTTCTGCTAATCACGAAGGAAGCTCTGGCAATATAGAAGTGGAGGGCATAGTAGAAATATTCCAGAGATCTGAGTCCATCCATGGTATAAAGTACAGAAATGATGTTGGAGACGGAGATTCCAGAGTCTTTAAAGCACTTTCTGACGCCAAACCTTATAAAGATTTTACCATCACAAAAAAAGAGTGTGTAGGATACGTTCAGAAGAGGATAGGCTCGAGACTCAGAAATCTGAAGACAAGCTTAGCCGGAAAAAGACTATCTGATGGCTTGGGCATTGGTGGAAAAAACCGTCTAACTGCTCAAAGGATTGATCAGTTGACGAAGTACTATAGCAATGCTATCCGAGGCCATAGTAATTCTGTTGATGAAATGTCAAATTCTATTTGGGCAACAGTTCATCACAAGAAATCAATAGATGAAAATCCTACTCACCAACTTTGTCCACGGGGATCGAGATCTTGGTGCAAGTGGCAGAAAGCCAAGGGAAACAACAACTTGAAGAACTTCCACCATCGAGATATCATTCCTGCTGCCATCATGAATGAAATTGAACCAATTTATCAGGACTTAACGAAGCGAGACTTGCTTAAGATATGCATTGGAGGCTTCACGCAAAACAGTAATGAAAGTTTTAACCAATATGTTTGGAAGCTCATCCCCAAACATAGTTTCAGTTGTCTGACAGTCCTTGAAATTGGTGTCTACATTGCAGTCACTTGCTTCAATGAAGGCAAAGCAGGAATGCTTCAAGTTATGAAGAAATTTAGCGCCAAACCAGGATCCTCTGTAGTGAACTGGGCCAAGACTCAGGATAAGGAGCGGTTTCTCTTGTCAGATAGAGGAGAATTGGAGTCCACACTAGAGGCACGTAGAGTCAGAAGGAAGAGAAGTCATTAGGAAGACCACTCTTACAAAGCTAGAGCTTTTTAAACATTACACAAAAATATTCACACCATACACAACCTCACAATTAAACATTAAACATAATTCACAACACAAACACTGAAAACATTTTTACAATTTTTTTCTGTTTTTTCTTTTTTTAAATTTTTTGTTTCACTTTTTTTTATTTTAAAATCAAACAATTTTCAATTTGAAACAAAAAATCACATGCACAGCATCAGCTTTGAAAGCAGTCTGTAGCTGGAATGGATATAGGTCACAGAGAGAGAGATTTGATTTTTTGAAAACTAATTTATTTTGGCAAGGCCACATAGGACCGTATGCCAAAGAGAGAGAGAGAGAGAGAGAGAGAGAGAGAGAGAGAGAGAGAGAGAGAGAGAGAGAGAGAGAGAGAGAGAGAGAGCAAAACAGCTGATGAGTGTTGTCTGCTTCCTTTCCATCAGCTCATATGGACTATTTTTTCTAACCTTCAACTTGACACTTAATGCTAGTGCTACTTCTGTTCATCACATGTAAGTATATAAACTTATTTTTTAACAATAAAAGAATTTTTATAACTTAATTATAAAAATGTTTCAAATTTAGAACAATTACATTTTTTTAATGATTTTTCATATTTTTTTATTTCAGATGACTGGACACGAATAAAGTTTTTGGACCATCCTCAAAATTTACAAAGATGACCAGGATACGCTTATCATTCATTTAAAAAGGGTCCAGGTGTGAAGAAAAATTCTAAGTATATTTTTTATCATTAAATGTTCAAGTAAACTTTAAATGCCTTTTTCTCAAGTTTTGAATTTTAGGTCGGTTACCGCAAGATTTCTCAGGAACCATAAGACCAATTAAGCTGACAATTTTGGAGAACACCAGGAAAGCCTTCTTCATTGCTTGAACGGAGCAGAATTTGCAAAGATAAGTTTAAAGTGAATGTTATGTATGTAAACATACGTAACATTCACTATAATTACTTATATTATAACTTAAGCGTTACCAAATATTTAAAATTTTCATTTTTCAGTAATCCCTTCCGTTCAAGCTGAGGATAATTACATTTGGAAGATTTTCGATCCAGTTTGGTCTGAATTCATCACCCGGATGCTGAGAATTCTTACGGCAAAGGGAAAAAAATGATCAAATTTAATACTTTACACATGGAATTGTTTGCAGAGTAAGTATAAATATATAATTGTTTAAAAATATGTAAAATTACAATTAATATGTACACTTTAAGTAGGAAAAAGAATTTTTTAAATATTACTTATTTTTTAAATAATTAAATAATTTTTAATAATTTTTTAATAATTTAAATAATTTTTTAAATAATTTTTTTTGCGTATTAACTAATAATTTGTTTTTTTCAGGTTTAACTCATAACCCCTTAATACAAAGTTGTTTACATATATACTGTCACGTATGAGCTTTCGGGCTGAGGTGACCGCCGGCGAAGCTGAGGTAGTACTTCGCGCGGAATGACGAGAGCCGGAGCGTTCTCACGCACAAAATGCAAGCTTGCACTTTGTGCTGGAGACTGCAGCCTCCGACTAGTCGCACCGGAGGCTTTGCAGGTAAAATTTCGGCGATCGCGACACTGAACAGAGCTCTCTTCTCGGCGAATAAAGCTACTTAAGAGGACTAATACACCTTTAAAATGTTAAAAAATGAAAAATTAAATTTTATTATTTTATAACTTGAAATTGTTGAAATAATGTTTTATACAATGGTATTAGCTTATATATTATGCTGTAAACATAAACAATGTTTATATATGCCATATTCTAGCTACAACATGTCTTCGGAAGCCAAAATCCATGAATTCCATTTTTTTCATACACCGTAGACTTTAGTTAAATCTGGGCATCGGAGAACACTCTGGCAGGTCCAGATGTGCTTTAAAAACATGTAGTTTCCAGATGAGTGTGGGGATTCCCAAATAATTAAGATTCAAAAAAATTATAAACAATTTATTACAAAAATTAATTAAAAAAAGTAAAAAATTATAAATATTCTTCTGAAATTGTTTATAACTTTTTTGAATCTTAATTATTTGGGAATTTCCACACTCATCTAGAAACTACATGTTTTTAAAGCACATCTGGACCTGCCAGAGTGTTCTCCGATGCCCAGATTTAACTAAAGTCTACGGTGTATGAAAAAAATGGAATTCATGGATTTTGGCTTTCGAAGACATGTTGTACCTAGAATATGGCATATATAAACATTGTTTATGTTTACAACATAATATATAAGCTAATACTATTGTATAAAACATTATTTAAACAATTTCAAGTTATAAAATAATAAAATTCAATTTTTCATTTTTTAACATTTTAAAGGTGTATAAGTCCCTTTAAGGACAAGTTAAAAAAATAGGAAATTTTCTACATATTCCTTTTTCCCTGCTTCTTAACGCACCATGTGCGACCTCGACGCCGCCAATTGCGCTGAAATTGACGTCGAGGGAATTCACAAACCATCGTACCAGCAGCACCAGTGCTTGAAAGAAAATTTTTTTCCTTTTGCGTGTCCTACCGAGCAAAAGGAGAGCTCAGGTCGCCGAGGCTTGGAAAATTTGTCCGAGCTCAAAGAAGGTTATTGGTTAATAAGGAGCAGCGAACTTTTGGACTTCGTTCCCGGGTTTCGAGGAGCGCGAGGCAACCAAGAATGCGAGCCGTGATAGCAGGCATTGCCGAGAACGAAGAGAAAACACGGCAAGCAAAGCGGTCGGCAACGAAGCGTTAGCTACGGCAGGCGAAGCGGTCGGCGACGAAGTAGCAGCCGTGGCCGACGAAATGGGGAATGGTAAGAGCAGCCAAAAATACGCTGCCGCGAGGTACCCCGACAGGGCCCACCACCCACACCCCCGCCATCGCCGCCCTTGCTCCGACGAAACCAACCACCGTCACCCCTTCAAATACTACTGATGTCACCCGCGTTACAGGCCCAGCCACCGACGCAGTTCCAAACAGACCCTGACGGCTGTGCATTGCCATGCAGATTCACGCAGTTCACGCAGGCTCTCAATTTAATATTTTACTTCGAAGGCGACCCAGACTCGCTGACGAGATTCGTAGCGGATGTAAGAGACGTATAGGCGATGTTCGGACCGGCATACGAAAGGTGCCTCTTAAGACGCATCGCAAACCGTCTCAAAGGCAAAGCAACTGAGGGATTCACAGCAAGAACCGCAACGTACTCGTCGATGGAGCTGCTCCTACGTGACTTACCCTTCCATTACGCAAATATCAGTATGGCGGATCAAATTCACGCAGAATTGCGAGTGATCGAACAGGGCCCAACGGAAAGCGTCGCATCATACGAATTCCGCGTCGAAAAACTGTACTACCGTTTGCTCACAATCATTCAGTCGGCTCCAGATCTGAGCCAAGCCAACCGAGACTCACTCGCCCGTCAGGTGAAAAGTGTGATTTTGGACCAATTCTTATACGGCCTGCGCGCTCCATTGGATCACCTGACGAGTTCTTCGAAACCCAAGACGTGGTAGGAGGCTTTCACGGAAGCGATGGAACACGAGACAAAGCGAAGTTTGATAACTGGCATCGTAAGCCTAGCGCCATCGCCGAAAAATTCTGCGCACACGTTTAGCCGGACACGTTTTAGGTAAGTATCGAACTCTCGAATTCGACGTTATGAATAAAAATACACAAAGGCCGCGCAGAACTCATCGCGGAAGTAAAGGCAGAGGCGGTAAGAATCGGAATCGAACCCACAACGAATACGTCGATCAAAACGGTGCGACGGGTACCGTTAGTAGCAACATCGGGAGCGACGAATCCAACTCTACCAACGATTAGGAATAGTAAAAGCAGAAAAATAGACTACAGAGGTGCTCGCCACGATTACCAAGTGTAGGCAATAGACAACGCAGTAAGCACTAATATAAGTAACTAGCTGATAAGATCCTCGTGTTCTCAGCGGAAAGTGTGGAACCCCAGGTTCTAGAGATCCACTTGTCGTAGCCCTCCGAAATAAGAGGAGCACCGTATGCATACAGCAGCATTCCGCCGCCACTAAGCTCTTATCAGTTCGTGGTCAACTAAGTCCCGTTCTTGGCGGAAGAGTCGGAACTTCAGCTTCGGGATACAGGCGTGCCGCAGCTCCCCGCATCATAGAGGAGCGCCTCGTGCGTACAATAACGTTCCATCGCTACCGTACTACTTCCAGTCGCTGGTACTTTGATCACATAAATCCTAACCTCGACGGAAAACGACACACACACTCACACATACATATATTTAAGAATAATAGAACAAACAAGGAAAAAAAGAAGAAATCCAATGGCGCGAAGTGTGCGCGCGAGCTACGATCGCTGGCATCCCACACATATAGATACACTCAAATACATCTGCTCGCCTCGGCCACGCGCCTTGCCGCCTCTCCCGTTTTTTTGGGATGCGAGGACGCTGCCCTCGCGACGCTGGACGTGTCACGTACGAGCTTTTGGACTCAGGTGACCGAGCGCGAGAGCTGGAGCGTTCTCACGCACAAAGTGCAAGCATGCACTTTTTGCTGGAGACTGCAGCCTCTGACCCATCGCACCGGAGGCTTCGCAAGTAGAACTCCGGCGACCGTGACTCTGAAAAGAGCTCTCTTCTCGGCGAATAAAGGTACTTTAGGACAACTTGGACTTCTTACTAGAAGCAACACCACGCACTCGTAACAATACATATTTAGTTAATATAACAAATATAATGAGAGTTATAGATTTTCCAAGTTGATGCGTATAAGCATATAAAGTAAGAAACAATCTTATACTTGCATATCTTTTACCTTCCAAAAGTTTTTTTTGAATGCAATACATGTAACAAACAAGTTATAGTTAACATCTATTAAATATATTATAAATTCATAGCTTTTAAGGTAGGATATCTTTAAAGCGTTTCAGCTGCTAATGTAGAATTTATTTATGAACAGCAATATGTGCACTAGAATGACCTAACCAGGCATGGCAAAAAATTCCATTCTGTTATGATCTGTTCAATGTATATAGATAATACTTTCAACATTTTCAACAATAACCCTCTAATAGGGAATGGTCAGCAACGGCGGAATTAGATATTCCGGGATAGAATAGGACGGAATTGAATAATATGTACAATATTCTTTCATTTTAATTTACACCGTGCACTTCAAGTAGTCACTTAGTTCGTTTCTATCAACTGCTTTTTACGGAACATCTGCTAAGTTTTTTTCTTATAAGACCATCAAATTAAATCGTTCGGTCTTTCAATTATGCGGCAAATAAGCATATCATCGGCTCAATTTTTCATCTCATAGGCATTGTTCGAAACTCGACTTACGGTTTTCTTCAATTTGACAGCTATGCTTGTCACATGGGTATACTCAAACGAAATCTTGCGACAAAACTAACAAAATCACGTCAGGGTTACATTTTCTGAAATTGCTTCTATCAATAGACATGCAAAGTGATATTTCGAACTTCTCGATTCTCCTCAAGAGAGAAAAATGAAAACTGAATAACTCATCCGGTTACGTCAGCTCTCCGTATTTCTGTTATAATATATAGAAATCATGTATCAATATAGAGATATACTTGTAGACGCTGCGCAGATGCAAACGATGTTTCACGGTGAAACATTGTTTATATTTAGAATAATCAACATGAATATTTGAATTAATAATTTAAAATATTATTATAAAATACTGTGAAATATGACATAAATTTAATATTTTATAACAGTGTCACTTCAAAACAGTCAGCTTCGTACACAATGATCAACATGATAAATAATGTATGACCAGATAAGTATTTAGTTTTATTTTGATATATAGCAGTAGAATATAAATAAACTTTTAGTAAACTGATTCATTGATTAGATGTTTCTATTAATTTTTCAGATATTTTCTATTTCCTTTGCGGGAAGTTACACACAGCTGTCAGGTTATGCAGGAAAGAAATTCCGGTGAGAAACTAGTAAAGTCAAAAAAGTATTTTTATTCGAGAAAAATTTATTATTTAGTTCTAAAAAGCAACTGGTGTAGAGTGAGCGTAAGTTTTTTATTTTGATTCCATCTATTAAATGTATCCATTTAATAATGGATTACTAAATATAAGAACTTTGACAACTTTTATGCAGTGCAATAAAGATTTGTTTAAGAAACATTTCAGTTGTAACATTTATTATGGTTACATATTATAAAATTACAAAATAACAAAAAAAATTACAAAATATTACAATCGTAAGTTTTCATGTTATATACGCCACTAGGTTTGATACTTAATTGGTAAGGTAACATGATCGGTTGAAATAATCACAGGTTCACAGGGATTCCTTCACAATTTTACAAGGTTTATTCGTCTGACCACTTTTTGTAATAAGCAAAGATAAAAGCTTTCAAAATTTAAAAACTCAAAGCTGGTCCAACGGATAAACCTGAAACTTGTTATACAATCTCTGTGACTAATTTACTTAATAAATAATTAGATTTTTTCAATATCCAGAAAGTATCAAGTACAATGAGCTTATATATGAGAATATGTATAAGCGTGCCATTTTCTTAAGGGAAGTATATCTTCTGCTATCTAAAAGGTAAAAAGAACACATGAGTTATCAAGCCTATCAGTCGAAAGGATAACATGAGAAATTTTAAGTTGATACTATTGATCAGTTTGGAATATTATAATATTCGAACATTTTAATTTTAATATTTGAAAATTGGTCAATGGTATCGACTTAAAATTTCTTATGATATCATTTTGATTCATGGGCTTGATAACTCATATGTTCTTTTTACCTCTTAGATAGTAGAAGGTATACTTCCCTTAAAAGAAAAGAACGCTCATCCATATTCTGGTAGTTGCTCGTACTGTGTGCCCTCTGGAAATTGAAAAAAACTAGTTTTTCATTAAGTAAATTGTTTACAGAGATTCCATGATAGCTTTAAGGTTTATTCGTTGGACAACTTTTGCAATAAGCAAAGATTCAAACTTTCAAAATTTTAAAACTCACAGCTGGTCCAACGGATAAACTTGAAACTTGTTATACAATCTCTGTGACTAATTTACTCAATGAAAAATTAGTTCTTTTCAATATCCAAGGAGTATGAAGTACAAGCAGATCCAGAATATTCATGAGCATACTTTTCATTTAGGGAAGTATATCTTCTGCTATCTAAAAGGTAAAAACAACACATGAGTTGTCAAGCCCATTAGTCAAAAGGATAACATGACAAATGTTAAGTTGATACCATTGACCTGTTTTGAAATATTAACAATTAAAAGTTTCACAATTAGAATATTCAAAACTGGTCATTCTGGATTCTTCAATCGCCTTGTAGGGATAAAAATAACAATTTATTCGAAAGACTAAACATCGAAACCCTTACAACTTCTTCCTGCAAAAAGCTATCGGTATAGTATACTAATTAATTTTTAATCTACGTATTATTTTTCGTATTTGGGCGCTCATTTATTTATTTATTTTAATACGATTGGTTTTTTTATAAAAAATACTTCACAATTCATTTATTGATATCACAACTTTCTTTTATGAAAATTAAAATTTGAATTTTCGTCAGATCAAAGGTAGTGAAGTGATATAAAAAAATGGTTTTCAGTTAAATAGACCCTTAATACGAAGCTATTTACGTATATATATATATATTTTATTGAAGAGATTTTTAGATTTTCCAAGTTGATGTGTATGTAAGGTCCCGCGATTGATTTATTAATTATTGATTTCAACGTGTATAGCGTGTGATTTATGTGAGTATGTGTGAGTACGCTGACGGTAGATATATTGCAATATATCAGCCTCGTGTGCTGGTTGAACAATGGTATGATCGGGTTTCGTTGTTTAAGATCAACTCAGCATTCTCATGTATGTCACCGCGTTATGATTTTTGTAATCCTTCTTTTGGTGGCGAGTGTTAATTGGCTGCGGGTATCCCCACAATTCAATTATTTTGTTACTGCCTTGATCGGGTGTCGAGTCTTTATAAATCCTCGACTCGATCAGCGCAGCGCCTTTTACGACCAGATCAGGTACCGGTATGCATCTAACCTCGTCATACGACTTGCCACTGAAGACTAGCCGTCTACTTGGAGTTATTGCAGAAGAATCTATGCGAGATCGTACGAGGGTGTCAAGGTACTACCTGTACGCTATTGGAGGCCTAGAAATCTACCGAACTCTGCAGGCAAGCTGACATATTTGCTCCCGTTAAAGATATATCTCGACTGCAGTACACTGTGACAAAAGAACCGCCAAGCATATCTGACGTGAGTGGGTGAAGCTGCAGCTTAGATAAGTTTATATTCTTGCCACGACTAGCTCGTGTAGACGTAAGCCATTACACTTGCTAAAGAAAGAAGGACGCTTCAATCAACGGCGCATGCTATAAACGTAAGTTTTAGTATGAAACATATGTAAGAGCTTGTATACAACAACATTATTATAAATACGAACCTAGACTAGAAAGGTACGACTGTGTGAATGCCTGATCTCTGTAAAACCGGAAAACTCTGTCTGACGCCAGCCAAAAATAAATAACAAAGAGTAAAAGTATATATAAGACGTAAAATTTATTGATGCTAACTTAGACGCCCTTCATATACTAACACCACCCTATCATACTGAATGCTTAGACTAGTCAACGATAGAAAGACAATAAGAGCTCTGCAGACCCTAGAAATTATATCAAGACACTTAGTAGCTGTATGTCCACGCTTTCAAAGCGTATCCGCATATTCAGTAGCTTGTCTGCTCTTCCATGATCCGCGTCTTAGCTTATCAGGCAGTGTCTTCATTACCAGTACAAGCGGCCGCGGACATACTCGTGTCTGCATAACAAAGACAAAATCGCCGTTTCCAAGTGTCCGTGTTTCTACACGCGTCCGCATTTCTGAGCAGTCGTGTCCACAGACTTGGTAAGAGAGTCCGCACATATTGGTAAGGCCCATGCAGCTGGACTAGAGTGAAGCAACAAAGGTAAGGAAGACTCAAGAAACCAAGGGACCAGTATAAGGGTCAGCAACACCTTTAGTCCATATCAAATTATTTATTAATAATTATCATTCAATAAAAGATCTCGATCAAAGATAACCTCCCAAATAAAATATATTATTTGTATGAACCCTAACGGCCCGAATAAGTTAAATTCGGCCCTTACATGTATATTAGGCTGCCCAGTTCCCTGTCCTATAGTGCGAATTTCAAATGGTAAAAGTCGTAGCGGTGGGGAGGCTCAGTACGAGTACAATAGATTTTGAATTTTTCAAATCGAATAATATTTAATAGCTCCCAAGCGATTGCAAAGATCTGTGACCTAGTATAGCAACGCTACTGAAGAAAGTTATGAGCAGTGCAACAAAATAATAAGCATCATTATCCTCGGCATAAATACTCGTTAAATTTTATGATAGGGACCGGCTTTTCGGGAACTCCCGCTATGGGACTCTCTTCCTGGCTGCTTCCGACCCCGACAGCACAGTAAGAACTCCGCGGATACGAGACATAGCACGACCCGTGAGTGCGAGTGAGAAGCATAGGCGAATGCGTACGTACGACCAGGTACGACAGAGACAAACTTTCTCTTCCTCAATTTTCTTTCTTCCCTCCCTCCGTCCATAACCTTCGAGATTCGGCCGACGACAGACCCATCGCCAGTCCGTGCAAAACAAACGAGAGAAAATTTAGGGGGACAGTCTGTCTCTGCACTTATGCACTTTTCTATGCTTCTCACTCGCACTCAAGGGTTTGCAAGTGGTCAAACTATTAATTTTTTTAATAAATTGAAACTGTGCACTAGCTTCTTAAATGTTGATCCCCAACATTGGGAAACCAGAGAGGATTTCAGGGAAGCTAAAAAAGTTGTACAAGCTCTAGAAGTGGTTAACGATCACGCAGAAAGAGGTGTACAACTTGCCTCTCAATACAATTGTTTTTTAAGTAAAAAAGAAAATGTTAGGCAGAACATAATGCAGATCGTCGAAAAGAACAGAAATCTTTTTAAAAATTGCAGGTGATTCTTTGAAAAAAAGAGTAGGAGATTTTATATTTAAAAATAAAGTATTGTAAACTAGATTAAGTTAAACATTGTTTTATTAAATTCGTTAAAATAATATTTTTTTGCAAATCTAGATTAAGTTAAACATTGTTATTTTAACTTACTTCATATAATTACTTCATATGATTAAGATATGATCAAATTTGACTGATCTATGGCTATTATTACCGAGCGCTACGTTTTGAAATAAGATTTTCAGTTTTGAGGAATGGAAAAACTATGCGTCTCTTCGAGCCAAGTAACTTTATTGCTGCCAAACGTTTCGGGATATATTAATCCCCTCATCAGTGGCAGAAATTAGAAACGAACGCCGTCTTCCTGATCGACGAACATTAAAGCAATCGCAAACGGATGGAACTATGACTCGATGAGTTGACCTCCTGCCTCGGCCGGTGCCGCTTTACCATCTAGTGGCACCGGCATGATTAGCTTGTAAGAAACATCGAGTCATAGTTCCATCCGTTTGCGATTGCTTTAATGTTCGTCGATCAGGAAGACGGCGTTCGTTTCTAATTTCTGCCACTGATGAGGGGATTAATATATCCCGAAACGTTTGGCAGCAATAAAGTTACTTGGCTCGAAGAGACGCATAGTTTTTCCATTCCTCAAAACTTCCACCATCGAGCGATAACGTCATTATTTATAAGATTTTCAGTTTTCCGATGGTAGTATTCGAAGCCGAAAATCTTACTTCAAAACGCGGTACTCGGAAAAAAATACCGTAAATCAGTCAATAATTACCATATTCTACTCTTTCTTTTTTTAATTTGAGGCAGAAAGACTAGAAAATAAGTTTGGTTCAATCGGCATCCTTCTATATACTTTAGTTTATTTGCAAATTGAACAAAACCATGAATTCGTCGACAACGTGATTTTTTTGGATTTGCAAATAAACTACAGTATACAGAGGGATGCCGATTCGACCAAACTTATTTTCTAGTCTTTCTACCTCAAATTAAAAAAAGAAAGAGCAAGATGTGGTCAATATTAACTGATTTATGACGTTTTTTACTGAGCGCTACATTTTGAAATAAAATTTTCAATTTTCGGATGCAAGTTTTCGAAGCTCGAAATCTTACTTCTTAAAGTCTTCTTAAAAATCTTAAAGTCATATTTTTCATATTTTTTTAAGTAGAAAAAATTAATTTCCAACTCATTTGGGATTTGCACAATTATTATTAAAGTTTTATTTAGTCATTTAAAATAAAAAAATTTTTTGCAATAACTTATTAACAACAAATTACTTCATATAATTATAATATTTGTTGCAATATATGTAATTATTAAATTTTAGCTTTATTCTTTAGAAATAAAAATTTTTTAATAATTATAATGTTTATTATAATATTTATTTGATACCTCTCTTTTCGAAACATTTTTTAATTTTACTGAATTTTCGAATATTATTGATTTTACGGGAAAAGTGAAAAGGGATATAGCTGAGAACGACGGCACGTGTAGCACCATATGTTGTCCAGGAGGGAGCGAGGGCTGCGAGGAGGGCTGTTAAAGTATCATAGCAGCTTATGCCTGAAAAAAATTTGACTTTTCACTTACTTTTCGGAGCGTAAACCGAATCTTTCTTTGGACTTTTAGGCCTGTTATTAAAATATTTTTCGCAAAATTCTTTTTGGAATCGTTTCTGCATGAATGTAAGAATACCGTGTTAAAATTTCAGAGCCATCGAAGCAGTAGAAGGTATCTTAAATCGACTCCAAAGATGAGTAGTTTTAGTCGAAATACGCACCTGTTAACTTGTTTAAATATTAACTTTTTTGTACCAAACTTTTTCGAGTCTATTGCTACGAACACGGTGATAAGCCTGAGAAAAAAAATATCGAAAAATGACTGTAATTTCATAGTTATAAACGTAAACTTGTTTTCCTATATTATATCATATTTAAAAAAAATAGGATCGCGTGGGAGCTATTAAATATTATTCGATTTGAAAAAGTCAAAATCTGTTGTACTCGTACTGAGCCTCCCCACCGCTACGGTCTTTGCTATTTGAAATTCGCACGATAGGACAGGAAACTGGGCAGCCTAGTGTATATGCATGTAAAGTCTTGTCAAGCTCTTAGAAGGGCTGTGGAGAGTTCGAAAACCTTTAAATTAGATGACAGAGTAAACAGTTAGAATTTTTTTTAAGTATACATAAAGCTTTGATTAAGTGTAGAGTACTATTGTACTTTGTTTTTGTACAAATATTTTCACTCGGCTTTTGGTTTTGAAGTAACATAATTATAGTAATTATTAACTTACTATAAGTACACAAAGCTTTTATTAAGCATACACTCCTATTATACAGGTATCTATGTAATCTCAAAGTTATCATGGAATCTCTGTCACTAATTTATTTAATACAAGATTAGTCCTTTTCAATTTCCAGACAGCTCAAAGTACAACCAACTTCCGGAATATATATTAGTGTGCCTTTTTTCAACAAAAGTATACATTCTGCTCTCTAAAAGGTATCGAATACATATCAGTTGTCAATCCCATCAGTTAAAAAGATACCCAGAGAAATTTTAAATTGATACCATTGACCAGATTTGAATATTCTAATTTTGAAACTTTTAATTGTTAATATTTCAAAACAGATCAATGGTATCAACTTAAAATATGTCATGTTATCCTTTTGACTAATGGGCTTGACAACACATGTGTTCTTTTTACCTTTTAGATAGCAGAAGATATACTTCTCTTAAGAAAATGGCACGCTTATACATATTCTGGAAGCTGATTGTATTTGATACTTTCTGGATATTGAAAAAACCTAATTATTTATTAAGTAAATTAGTCACAGAGATTGTATAACAAGTTTCAGGTTTATCCGTTGGACTAGCTTTGAGATTTTAAATTTTGAAAGCTTTAATCTTTGCTTATTACAAAAAAGTGATCTATGATTATTTCAACCGATCATGTTACCTTACCAATTAAGTATCAAACCTAGTGGCGTATATAGCATGAAAACTTGCGATTGTAATTTTTTGTAATTGTTTTTGTTATTTTTTAATTTTATAATATGTAACCATAATAAACGTTGCAACTGAAATGCTTCTTAAACAAATTCGTATTGCACTGCATAAAAGTTGTCAAAGTTCTTATATTTAGTAATCCATTATTAAATGGAAACATTTAATAGATGGAATCAAAATAAAAAACTTACGCTCACTCTACACCAGTTGCTTTCTAAAACTAAATAATAAATTCTTCTCTAATAAAAATACTTTTTTGACTTTACTAGTTTCTCACCGGAATCCCTTTCCTGCATAACCTGACAGATGTGTGTAACTTCCCGCAAAGGAAATAGAAAATATCTGAAAATTTAATAAAAACATCTAATCAATGAATCAGTTTACTGAAAGTTTATTTATATTCTTCTGCTATATATCAAAATAAAACTAAATACTTATCTGGTTACATATTATTTATCATGTTGATTATTATGTACGAAATTGAATTGATTATTTCACATTGTTTCAAATTGATACTGTTTTAAAATATTAAATTTACGACATATTTCACACTATTTTATAATAATATGTTAAATTATTAATTAAAATATCCAAGTTGATTATTATAAATATAAACAATGTTTCACCGTTAATCATCGCCTGCATCCGCGAAGCGTGTACAAATATATAGCTATATTGATGCATGATGTCTGTATATTATTACGGAAATACGTAGAGCTGAAGTAACCGGATGAATTGTTCAGTTTTCATTTTTCACTCTTGAGGAGAATTGAGAAGCCCGAAATTTCACTTTACAAAATCTATTGATAGAAACAATTTCAGAAAATGTAACCCTGATCTGATTTTTTTTAGTATTTTTGCAAACTTTCGTTTGAGTACTCGCATATAAGGTCTGGCTACTGCTCGATGGCAGCGTAGTAGGTACTGAAGTACCTTATACTTATCATCGTGGCACTACCGTGCCCCTTAATAATGTTTATTCTTTATAATGTTTTCCTCATTTATACGCTTATTTATTTATTTAAATCAACGTGATTTGTTTTTTGTAAAAAGGAACTTGCCAAAATTTATTTATTGATATTATAACTTTCTTTTTTTAAAGTTAAAATTGGAATTTTTGTAATATCAACTGTGAAGTAATCCTAAATAAATAGTGGTCAGTTCAATAAACTTCGAATGGGAAAATATTTAATTATATATATTTCATTGATGAGATTTAGATTTTCCAACTTGATGTAATATGTAAGCATAAATATTATCGAGAATTTTAAAGTTAATCTTAAATTTATATAATGAAATAACCGTATAGAATGAATATTTAGAATTTTGATTACATAAGGGTTGTGGAGAGTTGGAAAATTAATCCTTAATTTAGATAAAGACATAACCTTATACTTGCCAAATTTACTCAGAAAAGGTTTTTTTGGGGGGGGGGGGGGAGGCGGGATTTCACTACTTTCAAAAAGTATATAATACATCACAAACAAGTAAAATAGTTAACATATCCACTAACTAAATTAATAGCTTTTTAGGTAGTATGTACCTATTTGAAGTGTTTCAGTAATTATCCTTGCTAACGTAGAATTTATTTATGAACAGCAAAAAGCACTAGAATGAATTAAGCCATTAAGTCCCAAACGCAAAAAATTTTAACGTTGACTTTGACCACCCATCATTTTATAATAAACAAGGGACTTTGAACTCAAGGCACATATACTTATGTTTTTGAGCTCGCTCTTTCGATTGGCGGTATTAAAAATTCCGAAAAATAAAGTTTAACCTATTATTTTTCAACAAATATAAAAAAATGCACTTTTTGGACTCGGATTTTTTTTCAAACCTAATTTCAACAACGTTCCGAATGTCTAGGCAACTTCTAATGCAGATAAAAGGTGGTCCCGATACTTGTACTTCAAAAATATGCAGTGAAATATTTCGATGTATAGCGTTATCCAATTCAAAATGGCGTCCTAACGGCAAATTTTTGTTTTTAATTTCACAGATTTTTTTCTCGAAAACTATAGATTTTCGTAAAAATTTCCTAAGAATAAAAATGTCTTAGATTTGATCAAAGAATACTCTTAAATTTCTTAATTCTGTAAAAAATCTTTTAGGATTTTATTCAAGTTTAATCTCAAAAACTATAAACTTTTAAAAAAATTTGGAAAGAACATAAATGTCTTAGAATTCATCAAGAAATGATCTCAATTTTCTTCAGATTTTTTGAGGACGTTTTTCCAAATTTCGATTTTTTGACTTTTTGAAAAATCAAGAATCGTACCGGATCAATCTAAAAAAATTTAAGAGTATTCTCTGATCAAATCTAAGACATTTTTATTCTTAGGAAATTTTTACGGAAGTCTACAGTTTTCGAGAAAAAAATCTGCGAAATTAAAAACAAAAATTTGCAGTTCGGACGCCATTTTGAATTGGATAAAGCTATACATCGAAATATTTCACTGCATATTTTTGAAGTACAAGTATCGAGACCACCTTTTATCTGCATTAGAATTTGCCTAGACATTCGGAACATTGTTGAAATTAGGTTTGAAAAAAAAATCCGAGTACAAAAAGTGCATTTTTTTTATATTTCTTGAAAAATAATAGGTTAAACTTTATTTTTCGGAATTTTTAATACCGCCAATCGCAAGAGCGAGCTCAAGTAAGTATTTGTGCCTTGAGTTCAAAGTCCCTTGTTTATTTTAAAATGATGCGCGGTCAAACTCAACTTTAAAATTGTGTGCGTTTGGGACTTAATGGGTTAATAAGGCATAACAATATTATAAATTTCACTCTGTTGATTTGTCAATGTATATAGTGGCGATTCTCTGACAAGTTTTATAATATTTTTAAAACATTTTTGGAGGTTCATGAGTACTCCTGAATTTTTTCAGACTTTTTCCGTTACTTACTTTGAAGTTACAGAGGCTCAAAGTTGAAATTTTAAACATTTTTTTAATTATAAATATATTAAAATAAAATCAATCAAAAATAAATCAACGGATATAACCAAAATCATTTCTACAAAACAATTTCTAAAAAATAATTTCTCAAATTAACTTTAGAAAAGTTATTTCCAATATAAATCAACGGATAGAAACAAAATTTCTATACATAATATAACACTGATTTATAAATGAATTTATGAAAATAATTTCTGACATATAGAAAGATTTAGCATTTTAAATATTTCATATTATGACAACGAAAAACAACTAAAAGCCATATAAATGAATGCGAATAAGGATGAAACTATGTCATAACAAAAAAATAAATAAGAAAAAATGATGTCTTTTATACTGATATATGGAATCAAAATAAAAAAACCACTGCCAAGTCTGTGCCACTTAGCTTCTCCTACTCAGGTCGACTTTGCATTTGAAATTATATGTGTAAAAATTGTGTTTTATAAATTTTGTGTAGTTTAGTTTGTGTTATAACGGTCGCATATATAATACGCATGTTATCGCCTCTCCGGGCATATGCCGTATTTACATGCACTAATACTTATTATGTTCGATCACCAGTGGACACTGGGTAAGCGAGAGAGACAGAGAGAGAGAGCGAGAGAGTGCCTTAGAATAGGCGTATTTGGAGAGAGAGAGAGAGAGAGAGAGAGAGAGAGAGAGAGAGAGAGAGAGAAAGAGAGAGAGGGAGACCGCATTGGCTCGCTTGCGATGTTGCCAGTTCATTGATTATACGTGCCAAGGACCGGACCATCTTCCGGTATCGCATACGTCTAGATGGGTATTGTGGTAGCATCTGACCGAGCCACTCGATCTTTCGCACCGGGCCGTCCTTTATACTTTTGCGACTCCCGCCTAGAATTTAAATGTATAATTAACTAAAAAATAGAATTCTTGTTATCATTTGAGGCCATTGTTTTCACAGTTTAACATAAATACTTTGAGTAGTACCGATTACAGAGATTATAGGATAATACGAAGATAAGTTAACTATATTAAATATTCCGTAATGTAGTTGATTACACTGACATATGGTAATTCATCGATTGTATATGATAGGACGGGACGGCAAGTTTTTCCATAAAAAAATTGCGTTATACATGCTGGAAATTATTCCTGTTTTATTAAAATAAAAGTGGGATCGATTTTTTATATGAACAGATTATTTAAATTTCATATTTCATTGTAAATGATCGTCCTGAATATGTGCTATAGATTTCATGAAATAAGGAGATAGCATCTCATTTTCTGAATTACTAACTAGAGTAGATTGTACATCCGCTTGTTGCTTCCATTAATAACAACAGATCACATGCACGCGATACCCCATTCAGCGTACAGGCTACTCACTTTGCACATGCTATAATTTGATCGAGTGTTTATATGAACACACCCTTATGAAAAAAACCTGCAGAATATTATGTAGGGAAATATACAGAGGATTGTGCAGGGAATTATACATGTATGTGTACAGATTGATCGATAGATAAATCTATAGAATAATCTGCACTATACGTGGAATGCTCTGTACAAATATTCTATAGATATTGTTTGGAACACTATATAAACCTATATAAACCTATATAAACACCTCTATACAAAAATTTGTGCAGATAATATGCTTCTATACCTCCTTTATGGGAAAAATATGTAGAAAATTTTGTAGTGAATTATATAGAGAATCATGTAGAGAATTTTATAAGTATATATGCAGAGTTATCTGCAGATAAGTGTATAAGAATATCCGCATGGAAACGTACATGAATTTGAATAGAATACTAGGTGTACGAATACGTACAAATTTCAGAATAAACATCTGCACAAATTTGTGGAGAAATATGTACATTTCCGCTGGCACCTTTCTTGTATATATATTTCGCCTCTGTTGAAATCTGCAGGAATGTATGCAAAACGTTGTGTATATTATGCATAACATTTGAAATTAAATCATCACTCTTAATATTGCGGAAAACATTCTGGAAAATTCTTTGGACAGTGGATTAATAATTTAGTATCAATTTATCCATCAGTATTTAGATAAAAATAAAAAAAGAATTTTTCTAATTTAAGAGATTTACTTCATTACGGTCACCCATCCGAGTAGGAACCTTGCCTAATGCTGCTTAATTTTCATGATAGGAAGTTCATGGTCTGATTTGTTTGGCCAGGATTCATCACGGTATAAGTGAACTCAAATTTTAATATCTAAGAGCTTCCTTCTAGCGAATTAAGTATGGCTTCCCTGGTTGTGTGGTTGAATGCCCCTTCCACATCCAGGAAGGCCGCTAGCACAAAACCCTTCCTTTCCATACCCTTCTCTATTCGATAGATGGCCTCAACTAGTGCCGTGTCTACCGATTTCCCCGCCTGGTACGCGTGCTGCCCACTATGTAGGGGTGTCGTCACCAGGCTTTCTTCCTTGATATACCTATCTACCAGCCTTTCCAGCGCTTTCAACAGAAACGTTGTCAGGCTAATTGGTCTATAATCGCCTGCGGCTGAGTGTTGCACCTTCCCCGGTTTAGGGATGAACACCACCTTCGCCCTCCTCCATTTCTTGGGCGTGTACCCAAAAGCCAGACAGGCCCTGAATAGCTTCTCCAAGGCAGTCCCGATCATTGTCTCCCCCTGCTGTAGAAGAGCTGGGAAGACTCCGTCCAGTCCTGCCACCTTGTAGGGCTCGAAGGAGTCTAGGGCCCACTTTATCCTTTCCCTACTGGTGATCTTCCTGGCAATACGCCAGTCACATCCCCTTGGCCTATGTCCAATACTTTCCTCCCTCACCCATTCCCGGTGGTCCGGGAAGTGCTTCCTAAGTAGCTCAGAAAGAGCTTCTTCCGCACCCCCCGCCCAGTCCGCCCCTACTCTTATTGTGTCAGCCAGGTTTCCCTTGGGGTGTTGGAGGACCCTGCACAGTCTGGCCGTATCCCTAAGTTCCGTCCACCCGCTGCAGGCCCTCCTCCACCCCATAGTCCTGGCCTCCTCAATGGCCCTCTTATAGTTCCTGCGCGCTTCCCTAAACCTCTGCATATCCGCCTCCGCCCTAGTTCGTTTAGATCCATTGCGGAGCCTTGTTACGCCCTTACGCAGTTTCCCCAGCGACTTATTCCACCAGGGGGCTCCCTTGGGTTTAGCCTACCTTCTGAGTTCGCAGTTTTCCTCGTACGAGCTCACGATAATCTCTGTGAGAACCTCGCAGCAGTGCTCGATGTCCTCCACCGACCCATAAGATCTCGGGAAGGCACCCATTCTTGCTCCTAGGCTCTCCCTGTATCCTTGCCAGTTGGTCTTCCTGGGATTTCTCCCATAGATTACCAATGTGCTTTTACCGCCAATGTGGAACATGATTTGATTGTGATCCGACAATGTGACCTTATCCGAAACCCTCTGTTCTTGCCCACAGAGATCTCGATGCCAGAGTGATGTCAATAACCTCCTCTCTTCTCGAGTTCTCAAACGTCGGCTTATTGCCTACATTCATTACATTCAAATTCGTGGACGCCAGAAACCCTAGCAGCCTTTCCCCCCTCGTGTTGATATCGGAACTTCCCCAAGCCGTGTGGTGCGCATTCGCGTCGCACCCCATTATCAGCTCGGTTCTGTTCCTCTCACACTTCCTTATCAAATTCTCTACTTCCATCGGCGGGCATTCCCCCTCGTAGGGGAAATACGCTGCTGCCACGAGTAGGTCTCTCCTGATGCCCCCCTCATCGATATACTTTACTCTAGCCGTGGCCAGATCCCTTGAGCAGTGCTTCGGCACCGTTTCTACCTGTAGTCCCTTCACAATGATACACGCCCTCACCGAGTTCATTGTACCACTGATCCGGGTTCCACAGCCATTTAGACCTGCTATCCTGCCCCCGTGAATCCAAGGTTCTTGGATTAGGCAGATACCTGTGTCCACCTCTGCCATGTGCCTGGCTAGAACCGCCGTGGCATTTTTGCAGTGGTGTAAGTTGATCTGCGCGAACGCAATTTTGGTTGCTGCTACAGAGCCAGCCCCCGTGATCGCGTTCGCGCCCGGTCCCGTCCCCCTACTTACCATCAGGAGGACCCTCCTCTATGGCTCCCGCCCCTTCCCCCGGTGCCATGTCGGTGTCTACCTGCATGGCATCGTCCTTTTCCTCGACCTCAGACCCTTCCAGGAGGACCTTCACCACCGTCTCCTCCCTTCTCCCGGCCTCCACCCCTTTGGTGACCTTGTTGGAGCTGGTCACCACCCAGGTTTCGGCCTTGAGAGTCGGGTTTTGACGGCCAAGGTTCTTGATCAACACCACGGGATCTTTCGATCCCGGGCAGTAGACCAAGGCCCTAGTCATCTTCGCGAGGTCCCCCATACCAACTGCCTTGACCTGGAATCCCTCGCCCTTCCACTTCTCTACTTTCTCCAGAAGCGACGCCTTATCCTCTTTCGCCTGGCAGTTGAGTATCAAAGCGCCCCTCTGCTGCCAATTTTCCCAAAACTTGGGAAAATAGGCATCGTCCGGTGCGTCGGTGATCTCCCCGTCGATGCGGTCGAGGACCCCGTGGGCTTCCCCTTCGCTCATCCGAGCGTCAGGATACAGCGTAGGAACGATAGCCACCTTTAGTTCGGTGGCGACCGCTCTGCTGTACGCCCTATGCCCAGTGCCCGAGCCCTTCTTTACCTCCCTCGGAGTTGAGCTGTCGGAGTGCGCTCTCTTAGAGGGTGTCAGCGGTGCCACCGCCTGCTCCCTCCTAGCTAACGCCCTCCTCTTTCTCTCCGTACCCGATGGCTTTTTCCTCTTTGTTTTCTTTCCCTCAGTCATCGGGGTTACCCCCGAGACCTCCGGGAATTCCTTACCCGCGGCATCCGGCCTGCTAGCCTCAGCCTGCGGTCCTTCTATAGTTGGGCTAGGGAGCCCTTCGGTTCCAGGCGCTTTTGGAACCATTTCTTTTTTTTTCCTTCCATGCTTTTGTATTATAAAGCGGGTGTATCATATGTGTGTGGCAGGCAGACCCTTCCTCCCCGACTCCGATACCCCCCCTGCTCCTCCCACTGAAGAGCCCCCTCTCCCCCCCTTCCAGTGGCCCCGGCGGGGCCCCCCGTCCAGCCTGCTGTGGCCCTATCCGGTCACCAGCCGGCAGCAGCAGACCTTACGGGATTTTTCGCCGGCTGAGGGGGCGGCTAGTTCCGGTTGGTTAATCCGGCCCGGGCCCCTAAAACTATCCGGCGACCCAGGAGCACCATTAACCCAGTTTTCCCGCTGTACCCTCCGGAAAGGAAGAGAGGCCTCCTACAGGAGTGGCACAGAAAGAGGTCGCGGCTTCGAGGAATCCAAGTGATCCTACAGTGTAGTGTCTTGTAGTGTGTGTCCGTGTTCTTGTGCTGTATAGTGTGCCCTACCAAGCACTGCCGCAATTCGCTTGGTAGGGGAGGGCTGGCCCTTACCCCGAGCCAACCTCTGTCGGGGGGGGGCTTAGTGCACACGCGGGAGCTTCACCCAGCAGCCCCTGGGCGTCGTTCGCGACCACCTGGACCCCGGTGGCCAACCAGTCCCCTCGGCACGGCAGTCACACCTTGGGATTAGGGGTTGGATAAAAATACCCATTGCGCCTCCTCACGAACGCATTGGGGGTTGTTCTTAGCCTCTGACGGACCCGCATGGCCGTTCTCGAGAACCCCAAGACCCATTGCCAGTCCCAGGGAGAGGCCCGGCCGGAAGAGCCCTTTTTACGGGGATCCCAGACCAGGGAAGCTACTCCCGAACCCGAGAGGCGGTACCCCGCATCAGTCCGGTTTCGCCGCCATGCCTGGGTGAACCCTACCCCCAGCCCGGGGGGCGGTCGGCCGATGCTCCCGGCCCCGGGTGCATCGCCCCCCCACCCCCCGACCCGGTTCGGGACACCACACTCCCGACACCGAGGCCGGGTCGGCCGCTTGGACCCGCCAGACGAGCCCCCACACTGGCCCCGAGGGCACACGTCAAAGTGACAACCCCTAGTGGGGGATTAATCTGGTTACGTATGCATAAATTACAGAAGACCACAAAATGTCGAACGTCGGCCATCAAGAGGTAATGACGGCACTCCGTAAAAACAGGGAAGTCAGAGCAATAACATGAGAAATAACCAAATTGCATCGACGAGAGTTACAAAATCATTTAGAAGAATTACACGTGGATACAAATGGCAGTAAAGCAGTACTGCAAGACAGATTACTTCGAGCGAGAATACTAACGGAGACAGATATAGCAGCACCTTGGTATGAATGGGACGGTCAACCGAGAAGCCCACGACAAATACAAACTAATACCGATGATGTAGGATCTAATAGATGAAACGTCACACAACTACTTACACAGTTACAGCCAATAATAACATCAGAGTATATACAGCCAAGTGTGTAAACGAGCATACATTTACTGACTGAAGCTGCAAACAAGTCATTACCCAGTAGCAAATGGTACATGAGCCAGCATACTTCAACTCTGCTGCACTCCTCACCAGGAATAAAGTACATACCAGTAGATGGCTCATTCGTCAAGAATTTTCCAGAAATAGAAGAAATCACGAGTCAGACAGAAACAAAAAAGAAAACGAAAAATACTGAAGATAAACTACAGGTTAGCCCAAATTCGAGCGAGGAGTCAGAGCACGACGATTCACTCAAGGCACAGAGACGACAACTGGAAAAGACAATCCATGAAATGCAGATTACAACAAGAGAAGCGGAAACTGACAGCACTATAAGAACGAAAGTCAGTCATAAATACAGACGAGACTCGCGACTAAAACCAACACCGAAGATTGGCAAAACAAAAAGAGAAAAGAGAAGAAAGGTACACAAAAAGTCAAGACCGCCATCTACAAGTAGTAACTCCTCAGAAGAATTATCCGACACTTCGTCAGACAGCAGCTCTTCAGAAGATAGTAGCCGCGACCGTATCTCTGCCAAATACCATGTCAGTCATTTGCAACTAATCAGGAATCTAAAGATACAGTATTCGGGCTCACCTACAGATGATCCAGAAGATTACAACAGGAAATTGACAGGCAGTCTAGAGATACCAGGAACAGCCATGTTAAAGCTAGTACCGTATACTTTCACAGTAAAAGCACTAATGTGGTATCAAACAGAAAAAACGAACATACACTCATGGAAAGATGTCTTGTCAGCTTTCCAAGAGCAATACATCAACCAACACTAATGATGTAATGGACGAACTGCTACAACGAACACAAGGCAACGGCGAAAAGATATCGATATACATTATGAACTTCAGACATATCGCCGATCATCTACAAAAACCAATGACAGTTAAGAAACAATGAGTCTACTCATCGGCAGATTAAGGCCAGTCTACAGAAAAGGTCTAAAGCCCAAGAAAATTAAAACGTTCCTTGACGTAAAAAAATATTGTAAAGAACTTGAAAACGAATTGGAACGTGATGCCAGATATGCTCCACCACCATCTGCAGAAAAATCCAAGTTCCCAGCAGCAGCATGGTCGACTTCACCGAAACCAAAGATAACAACGACGGAAGAAATAGCAGAAACTAATGAAGTTGCAACCAAAGCAAAGAAGAAGAAAAATAAGAAGAAAAAGAAACCTATAACCGAATGGACTCCTGAACAGCAGAAAACTAGGACATAGGAAGCCTGTGCAGCCAGTCAGCAAGTGCAAACCCCGCTACAGCAATCGGCGCAATTGCAGCAGAAACCTCTGCAACCCTTCACACCAGCACTGAGGAAACAACCGAATCAAATGCAGCCACAAGTTCAATATTATGGACTTTGCCACAATAATTGCAAACAATACGGTCATAGGAAGAACGCCTGCCCTTACTCAATGAAATTGTCTGGAAAATGCGAGTGGTGTGATCAAGTTGGAGCACAATTCAATAATTGCAAAAACTGTGCTAAAGCAAGAGAACTTCTACAGACGTTGCAGACGAAGACTGAGCCAAAAACCTCGTGTCAAGTATGCGGATAGAAAGGCATGACGCTGTGAGATTGCACAAACTGTGTTCACGTCAGAAAGCTTTTGGGAAACAATCAAACGGAGGCCGCCAAGAGTCAGACGACCTCCGTGTTCACTCCTTGGGCCCTCAACTAGCGAACAAAATTGATCAGCATACCCCCGCAGTTTGCAGGAGTATGTCAATTTTGGGAGGTCAAGGAAGTGGCAGCAAACCACTAGAGACAGTGCGAAGTCAGGAAGTAGCGGCCAAAGCTGACAGTAACAGCGAGACCAGTTATGTAAAGACAGACGCATAACCAGAAGAGACAATAGTGATAAAACGAAATTGGAAGCCTGAAAAAACGCTGGCGCAACCCGTGGGCAAACGCTGCAGGCCAAGAAGGAAGGAAATGCGAGTGTGAAAAGAGGAGACGTCATTGTAAACAACGTCCAGACTATGTCACAGAGATGAAGAAACAAGTGGTTGATTCAGGGGCAAACAGAGGAAATCACGTTAGAGACAGTATCGCCAGAGACACGGAATCTAAGCCAGACAGGACGCCGGCTGCGCCAAAGGACAGTAGTGACGAGGATACGAGGTTAAACGAAGAAATCCAGATGTGCAAAAAGCGAGGCTTTAGAGTAGAAAAAGACATGATTCAAGGTCGAGGACTGGAAGACATCATGGAATTTTCGAAAAATAGCCTGGCAAAGGTAAAAGAGTTAGCAGAATTCAGGAAAGCTGAAAGAATCATGAGAGCTGAAGCCAATTTAAACTTGGAGCCGAAATCCACTGTAGAGCCAGATAGAGATGGTAATCAGAGGAAGTCAGCCCTGAAACTAGTACAAGCTTTAGATTTTGGTGAAACTCGAGTAACCGCCCTAGAAGGAGACAATAAGTGGGAAGAAACGAAGACAATCGACAATCGACTACGGATGATGATAATAGCATGAGTGAAGAGGAAATGCTACTGATTGAGGTATATGAATTATTAGAGGGAGCCGGAGTCGACAGAGAATCCAAAGAAACGGAGGTGCACGCAGCCACGATCACCACAGACAATAGAGACTATATTAAACTCAGTCTAGGTGGAAACGAGTACAGAGCCTTGTTCGATCCTGGGGCCATCATAACCATCGTAGGTCCAGAAATCGCTCGTAGGTATAAGACTCGACTTAAAGCTAGTGAAGCTCTAATACGAACGGTGACAGGAGGAATGTCACCCATATTAGGATTTCTACCAATTCGAATAGAGTTAGATGGAATAGACGAAACAATTACGACTAGAGCTGTAGTGGAAGTTAGTCATGAATTGATTTTAGGCAAAGATTTCTGCAAGACATTCAAAATAGACACGAGTCACCAAGGTTTACGGCGAACCAATCTGCGAGTATGGAGAGAGTTCAACCGACCAGAAGCTCCATCCCAGAGAGCGCGGGTATCGCCGAGCTCAGCGACGAGGAGAGACGGGAAATCGAGGAACTGATGGCTGAGATACTACCAAACAATCCCGGAGAGGAACTGGGGTACACGGACTTAAATGAGCACCACATCGTAGTGACAGATCCAACCCCTATACGCTGTAAAGCCAGAAGACGTTCACCGAAGAAGATAGAAGAAATACAGAAATCAGCTATGGAACTCAGAAGATTAGGGGTAATCGAGAGATCCGCGAGCGCTTATTGTAGTCAGCCATTGTTAGTTCAACCATATCGAATGAAATAAAGTGACGAAAAAGGATAGCTACCCTCTGCCCCAAATGGATATGATACTAGACAGACTACGTGGAGCCAGATACTTAAGCAAGATCCATCTCAAGCAGGCTTACTTCCAAGTCAAAATGGAGGAGAGCAGTAAGAAGTATACCGCTTTTGCCGTGCCTGGCTATTGTTTATGGCAATTTCAGCGCATGGCTTTCGGCCTTTGCAACGCGCCTAGTACGCTGCAGAGGATAGTTGACATTTTACTTGGCCCGGAGGACTCCCCAAATGTGTTCGGATACTTAGACGACATCGTCATAGCCACTGACACGTTCGAGGAACACAAGCATAGAGTCAGACACGTATTAACCAAATTAACTAAAGCCGGACTCACGATTAACCCGAAAAAATGTGAATTCTGTGTCAGCAAGATAAAGTACCTGGGATTCATTTTGGATCGACAAGGCATACGAACTGACCCTGCAAAAATAGAGCCAGTAATGAACTGCCCAACTCCAAAGGACTTACGACGGCTTACAATGAGTCCTGGGCATGTTTGGATGGTATTCTAGGTTCTTGGAAAACGAGTCGGAGATAAAGATCCCTCTAGTCAGGATGCTTAAAGACCAGAAAAACTGGAATTGGGGAGCGGAGTAAGATGAAGCGTTCAACAAGTTGAAGCAGGCGTTGACCAACGCTTCTGTTTTAGCCAGACAACATTTTACGAAACCTTTCACGATCCAGTGCGACGCCAGTAATTTCGCTATTGATGCAGTCCTCACGCAAGAATTTGACAACGGAGAACATCCAATCGTCTACGTCAGCAGAGTATTGTCAGACCCAGAGATAAATTACACCACAACCGAAAAGGAGTGCATGGCATTAGTTTGGTCAATCAACAAACTCAGGCCGTACGTCAAGGATTATCACTTCACGGTAATCACTGACCACAGCGCACTAAAATGGCTCTGTTCGCTAAAGGATCCGAAAGGTAGACTAGCCCGATGGCCGATAGAAATTCAACAATGGGACTTTCACATAGTACATCATAAGGGCACCCATCATGTAGTGCCAAGCGCGTTATCCAGAATGATGGAGCCAAAAATTTCAGCTATAGGTGAGATCGAGGACAAATGGTATTTAAAAAGGCGTGACGAAGTCGAATAAACTCCCGCGAAATTCCCCGAGTGGAGAGTAGAAAACGGAAAATTATATAGACACAAGGAGGATCCCATGCTGGATCCCATCACTCATCCGGACGAAGGATGGAAACTTGTAGTGCCGGAGGAAATGCGTGAAATTGTATTGACAACAGCGCATGCGGAAATCTCGGCAGGACACCTGGGAATTGAGAAAACGTACGATAGAATAGCACGGGAGTACTTCTGGCCCGGACTATTCCATGATGTCTGTCGATTCATAAAAACCTGTCAAACTTGCCAGGCGTATAAAGTTTCCCAGCAGACCCCCCAAGGGCTGATCGGGAAACGAATAGTCGAGAAACCATGGACTGTGGTAGCAGCTCACGTGATGGAGTTCCCTAAAAGCTCCAGCCAGAACAAGTACCTAGTAGTTTTCCAAGACTTATTCTCTCGATGGGTAGAGGTATGTCCATTACGCCAAACTAACGGGAAATCTATAGCCAGAGCTTTCGAAAAACTGATATTGTTCAGGTGGGAGACGCCAGCACATTTATTGACAGACAACGGAACGGAATTTATCAACAAACATCTGGCAGAGACACTAGAGCAATACGGCGTAAAACATGTAACCACGCCACCCTATCATCCACAGGCAAACCCGGTAGAAAGAAGCAATCGCACTTTGAAAGCTATAATCTCCGCATTCGCGAAAAATGACAGTGACTGGGATAAACATTTGCACAAGTAACGACATGCAATAAATACAGCTAAGCAAGCGACGCCAAAGACACCTCCTGCTTTCCTAAACTACAGCAGACACCCTACCCCGGTGAAAAGCTTACGTGTGGAATGGGAGGGGGTGACGAAAAAGATTAAACTATAGCCTGAAGTTTGGAAAGACAGACAGAAGAGACTAGATGCACTACGAGACTTGGTAGCAAAATATATAGAGGACGAACGAACGAGACAAGGTAAACGATATAACAAAGGCCGTAAAGTCGTAGAATTCCAAGTGAGGGACTTAGTGATGAGAAAATCTTACCCTTTATCTAAAGGAACTGAGAAATTCTCAGCCAAGTTAGCTCATAAGTATGACGGACCGTTTAAAGTCACCGAGGAAAGATCGCCAGTCGTGTAAATATTAGAGTCAGTCGAAGGAAAGTATAGGAAAGTGGCTAAGGTCCACGTAAGCGACCTCAAATGGTACGTCTCCCCTAGAAACAATCCTACTAACAAATCTTCTTCCCAGCCCGTAGTAGTGTCCGACAGCGGTGCATGTGGTTACATTACGAAACTCCCAAAGTTTGCAGTAAGTAACCAGGTGAAGGGTGCGTCGCGCTGATTCATATCTAAAACAATTACTAATAATGTAAACATTTTAGATATGAGTTTCAACGATGACCAAAACCCAAAACCAACCACGACGAACTGGGCGACAAGAAACCGGTCTTGATCAATGACCTGGTGTCCCGAACACCACTTGAGCTGGAAATAACGGCCTGTAGAAAGCAGGAAGGTCAAGCAGCAACATCCTGTCCTGAACAGGCCACCTCGCCCGGAATCTCTCACCCGAAAAAATTTATTTTCTCTTTTTCTCTGTCTCTTATTTGCTTATCCATACATTGCACCCGACTCACCGTCTCTACCATCTCCGCTCCTGCACCTCCCAGTTCTTGAGCACGGTCGTTTCCTTTCTGTTTCCTGGAGGGTATGTCCATGCGAGCACTTTTCGCCTTCTAAAACCTCTTCATAGTGTTATGAAAGGTTTGGAAGGGGGAATGTGACAGGGATCCCGTCGATAGCTGCTCGCCTGGACACCACCCAGTTAAGACAATAAAATCTTACACTCGGTGGTGTTTACAGAGATAAAGCGAGCAGACAGCTGATAGAGCCAGGAGAATGCAACGCAGCGCGGCGAGAGACACGCCGCCGAGCAGCAGCAGCAGCAACATGAGGCGAAAACAAGAGAGCGAGAGAGAGAGAGAGGAATATACGATGCATGCGAGCCACGAGGCGAACGCACGCGAGCGACGGCCGCCATGTTGGCGAGCGACTGACTAAAGTAGGAGCGCGAGAAGGATGCGCAAAAGTATGCGAGAGTGGAGGCAACGTGCCGCACTATGTGATTTTGGGAAAAGGTGGAAGGCTACGGATCGATCCACAGCGCACGTGCGAGCGGCAAACGACTAATGTAAACGTGCCAAAATGCGAAGCAATGTAAAATTTGTAATGTACCGTGTGTAGAGCAAGTCAAGCGTGTGAGAGAGTTTTGAATTTCGCGCGCGCCTGGAAGAATTGAAAAAGAGGGCGCGAGAGTGTAAATGTGCTATATGGTGCAAAAGCGTATAATTATGTGATAGAGCGAATGGGCGAGTGAGCGAATTAACGGAAAGCGTGTGTGAGAGAGCGAGATAGAGATAGACACCGCGAACCGGTGTAGCCGCCGAGCGGCCACGAGGATCAGTATCCATTGGACCTTGGCAGAGTACCGAGCGCACAGTGAGTATCCATTGCACTTTTGGAGTGACCAGAGCGACGAAAGAGAGAAAAAGCATCCAGAGCGACCAGAGAGAGTTTTTCCCCCCGTGTGTATTTCCGAGCAAGTTATAGCTTTCTTTCACGTGCGCTTCAACAAGGAACGAGACATCGCCAGAACGCGAGGACGAGCAGTTATAGAGTTAGAGACAGGTAGAGTGTGTTTTCTTATGATACATCTCCGCCGCGAGTTTCCAGCTTTAGAGCCAGCCCGCGCTAGCTACAGTGAGCCCAATTACGGACTATTAAAATTATGTTAAGCGTTCATTTATTTTGCGTATTCCGTTCCCTATACATCTCGCCTGCGACCCATAGTACGAGGAGTTTCTAGCCGGCAATTCAAGGTAGCCAGATCGCGATCTCGGGCGTCCAATACCATTTAAATACGATTTCGCGATAAACGTGAATAGGTGTCATTACGTGGTGCCGAGCCTTCCCCACGGACGGTAAATCCATAGCGTCACATACTTCACTATCTTGATACAGATATTCCTTTCCTTGTATAACCTGACAGTTTATAACCTCCAAATAGAAATTGAAAATATCTGAAATATAAATGGAAAAGTTTTAACAAAGAATCCGTTCGAAAAACTTTTTTTATGTTGCATTGATTTCTGTACAAAATAAAACAAAACACTTACCTAATTGGATCCTGTTAGTCATGTTTATTACTATTACATTTACTAAATCGACTTATCGACTGAATTATTTGTACTATTTTAACTAAAATATATACTTAGCTTAAATATTACTGCTTTTCATAATCTATGTAAAAGCGTTGTGCTATTGTATAATAAAAAAAAATGTAAATACATCATCGTCTGAAAACATAAACTATATGAAAGTATATCTATATAGATTAGAGCTGACGTCACGATAACCTACCGCGGAGAATAATTTTTTGGGTCTGAACAAAATTTAGAAGAATTCAGGAGGCCGAACTTTTACTTCACATTAACTTTTTATAGAAGCAATTTCACAAAGTATAAACCTGATGTGATTTTGATAGTTTTGTCATAAGCTTTCATTTGAGTCCTCATATGTGAAAAACAAAGCTGCCAAAGCAGAGAAATCTAGAAGTACCTCTTGTTTCCAAAAGGACGAATTTAAAGTATAATAGGGCCTGGCTAGCACCCGACGGCTGTGTGCGTACTGAGGCTCCTTATACTTGCCATAGTGGCGCTCGTGCCCCTTGATTAAGGGGACCCAACACGTTTAAAATCTGAAACATAAAATTATAAAAAATTAGTATAAAACTAAATAATATGTTAAACAAACTTTTCATACTTATAGTATGTGCACTTACTTTCAATTTAAGGGGTTATGACAGTGTTAAAACCTGAAAAAAAAAGAAAAATTATTAGTGCTGTAAAAAATTAATATATATAGGTGCTCTAAAAACTAAATTTTTCCTTTCAAATATAAGTATTATACATCACTTTTATGCATTAAAAATATGCATTAAGTGAGTATAACATTTAACAACAATTAAAGGTATTTACTTACCAAAAATCATAATTTTCATCACTTTTGTTTGCTTGCCGCATGTTTCTGATGGAACCGTACCATCAATCCTGATGAATCAAAGTGCCAAATCTTCATTATGAGTCTGGTCTCAGACTAAGTGGAACAGATTCCTGAAAAACACAAAATTAATATAATTAATTCAACATATATTGACAATATTAGTAATTATAGTGAATGTTACATATGTAAACATACGTAACATTCACTTTGAACTTACCTTTGCCAATTCTGCTCCACTCAGTTTGTGACCATACTCATAAGCAAGGTTTTCCACTTTGGTTCATCAGGATTGATGGTACGGTTCCTTCAAAAAGCTGCGGCAAGTATACAAGAAGCATGAAAAAACTAAATATGAGTAAAAGGCATTTAAAGTTTATAATGTAAATCATACAAATGAACTCAACTATACTTACAGAAACTATCCGGCATACCTTGATTTGCTTTTGGTTCTCAAATATACATACAATAAAGTATATTTGGTGGTACGCGCACATCATGCTGTGTGATAATAGTATTTAAAAGCTGAAAATAAAAAAAATATTATCGTTACTTATTCACAATCAAGTTATGCTTATGAATTACAATTACATGCAATACTTACCATTATTAAATACACTTCAAGTTGTTGAAAAGCATACAAAATAATACTCCAGACAGTCAACATAAGCTTCCATCTTCCTGGCTTGCACCCGTATACCTAAAAGCAAAAAATAAACCAACAAAGAAAAAGCTCATGGACACATTTATTACTAAACAGTTTGCAATACTTATCTGAATAATTTTTGTACTCTGCAGAAGCTCTTGAACTTTTACAACACCACTGAGGTTATAAGCACTGTTACAGCAGCTAGCAGACTAACTGCACTGATCTAGTGTCTTGTTGAAAAACAGCTGTTTGGCTGCTTTCTGCTGCTTTACAGAAAATTCTACTATACCGATCAAACAGAAATCTTCATTCTCGACCGGACGCTGTGAGGTACAACTTATTCGAGTGGCAAATTCAAATTTGTTGAATGCCTTTACTTTAACACATTGAGTTTAGTAACATAAAATCACACATAGAAAAATTAATTTTACGGATTTTATTTATTTTACGGAAATAAATTAATAACTCTTGAGAAAAAAAACGGTTTGTAAAACGGTTTTTAAGTCATATTTTCAGTAAGATTTCTCATGAAATCTCTCTGTAAAAAGTGTGTTAGAACAATCCTTTCCACAAGTTTGGCCTAATTAAAATATTTAAAAATCACGATTTTTCAAAAATTTACTTGAAACAGATTTATCAGTTTTTTGTTGATATCTTCGAGGCAAATTTTTTTAGCAAAAAACGGCTTTCAGGACCATATTCTACAGACTATTAACTATTAAAAAAGTGAATAAAAAAAAAATGGATATTTTCAAAATTTTAACACTGTCATAACCCCTTAAGCATTTGAAGTCCAAGTTTGGACCTACCTATCCGGAGTGGTACTCCGCAGACTGATTTTCACTGTGCGTAAGATTCCAGGTGACCATATCCTTCGATTGAACTCAAATTTTGTGAGTATGTTCTATGTAAGTGTAGTTTTCGTTCTGGATTAGTTTTCGTTTGGGATTTTGATTTGAATACTTAGAAAAATTTTAATTAAAAAAAAGTTAATTTTTTTATTTTTAATATTTTTTTGGTCACATTTTTATTTATTAAACAAATTTGAAGCTTTTCAATCAAAATCCCTCTGTTCATACGAAAACTATACTTACATAGAGCATACTCAAAAAATTTCAGCTCAATCGAAGCATATGGTCATCTGGAATCCTACACACAGTGAGCTGAAATCATGAAAAACCAAAGTTGGAGAAAATTGACTTTAACGTTCATTGATGCATATTGTAATATAAGTTAATTTATTGCTTACCAAATCTCTTGGAACTATTTTTTCATCGATCCTTGGTGGTAGACCATCACTTTCAGGATTTATATGGTATACTGAATGTATACCAATGTGTTGAGTACGCCTCTGAGGACCTGTAAACAAAAAATGATAAATTGTGAATTTTAACATTAGATTAATTTATTGTATTTAATTCTAAAAAATGCATATTTATTCTTACCTAATTATTTTGTTGAAGTCTCCAACTTGATTTGATGGAAGAAAAATAGAATTCCAACTTAGCGTCATATCCACTGAAAAAAATGAAATAAATCAATATTTCAAAAACCATAAAAATCAGCTAAAACAATATAGAGAAGAACACTCATCTTTTTCGTAGTCCTTGCCAAGCCTTTGCTTTTGACTCCTTAATGGCAAATCCTTATAGCGATAAAAATCCTTTTTTCCTCCACGAGCCATCATCAGAAATGTTTAGTCCAAGAGCACCATCTTCAGTAGCGTCTCTTTCTTCTTAAACTACAGCTCGCATAGACTCCTTAGAAACACTTTCACACACTTCACTGAACTGCTGATTGATGAAATCATAAGCAGACCGAGCTATAGGTTTAGGGCAGTCCATTATGCCACAAAATGTCGAAAGTCCAGCATGTCCAACACCAAGAGCACGAGATCCAACTACAGCCCTTCGGTTCACTTCCCATGCACGATTACATTCACCCACTTTTTTGCTAGAATTGATGCTGGAGACTTCTCTGCATCGAACACATGTCACTTCAATTTTAAATCCTAATCCAAACATTGTTGATTCAGAAAACTGCACTTCACTATGACACTGTTTGCAACATAACACATTTTGGAGTTCAGGAAATAGAATATTGATGTCAATAATTCTATTCTTGAGTCCGGAGAGGCCTTCTGCTGCTGGAGTTTCAAGTTTTCTTCAAGATGTCGAAGGTCTTGGTTGTGCAGTTGAGTCTACTGCGTCACTGGGTCTAGTTCCTGTAAATGTTCTTGGTCACCTTTTACTTCTTCCACAGGAGCATTTCCTATCTAAATGAGTGTTAGGCAATCTGCCCTTATTATCACTCATTGTTATAACTAACTAAACTAAACTAAAAGCTAAACTAACTAAAATTTCTTACAACTACTCCAACCTTTTCACTTTAAAATATAAATAACTTTAGAAGAAAAAAAAGTAAATAAACACTACTGAAAAAATGGTAAATAAACAAATAACTATAAATTTAACTATGTTTGCACTGTGCAAAACATCTCACATTCAAGAACTTTCAAATATTTGAAAGCTGGTAAAACAGATTTGAAAGCACACTGATTCTAACCTTTATGTACTTTACAAAATAGGACTTCAGTCAGGAAGAAACGATGTATACATGGTCGGTAAATGGGGAGTTCAAATATTTTCGTCACAGCGATCGTCACGTTTTGGTTACAGAATCGCCGCCTAGACTGTTGCGAAGAGCGCGCGTATTTGAATTTCAAGTAATGACTATATAGTTTCATGAAACACAGAATGAAAAAAAATCATCATTTATTGTTATAAATTAATTTACGAAATACGTATGTATGTTTAAGGGGTTATGACAGGGTTAAAACCTAGAAAAAAAAGAAAAATTATTAGTGCTGTAAAAAATGAATGTATGTAGATGCTTTAAAAACTACATTTTTCATTTGAAATATAAGTATTATACAGCACTTTTATGCATAAAAAATATGCATAAAGTGAGTATAACATTTAAAAATAATTAAAGGTATTTACTTACCAAAAATCATGATTTTCATCATTTTTGTTTACTTGCCGCAGGTTTCTGAAGGAACCGTACCTTCAATCCTGATGAACCAGAGTGGAAAATCTTCCTTATGGGTCTGGTCATAAACTGAGCGGAAGAGATTCCTAGAAAACACAAAATTAATACAATTAAGTACACATATATTGACAATATTAGTAATTATAGTGAATGTTACATATGTAAACATAAGTAACATTCACTTTGAACTTGTACTTACCAATTCTGCTTCGCTCAGTTTGTGAGGAAACCTATTCCGAAGGTTTCTGTAAAATTTGAGCCCAATTGGTTAATCCGTTCCTGAGAAAACCTGCGGCAAGTAAAAAAAAATCACGAAAAAACTAATTCTGAGTTAAAGTTTATGATGTAAATTATACAAATAAACTCAGCTATACTTACAGAATCTATCTGGCAGACCTTGATTTGTTTTTGGTACTCAAATATACATGTAATAAAGTATATTTGGTGGTACGCGTACATCGTGGTGTGTGATAATAGTATTTATAAGCTGAAAATAAAATAAAAATTATCGTCAGCTATTCATAATCAAGTTATGCTTATGAATTACAAGTTACATGCAATACTTACCATTATTAAATACACTTCAAGTTGTTGAAAAACATGCAAAATAGTACTCCAGGCAGTCAATATAAACTCCCATCTTGCTGGCTTGCACCCGTATACCTAAAAGCAAAAAATAAACCAACAAAGAAAAAGCTCGTTATAGACACAATTATTACTAAAAAGTTTCCAATACTTATCTGAATAATTATTGTACTCTGCAGAAGCTCTTGCACTTTTACAACACCACTGAGGTTATAAGCACTGTTGCTCGAAGGTTACAGCAGCTAGCAAACAAACTGCACTGATCTAGTGTCTTGAAAGTTGGATGAACAGCTGTTTGGCTGCTTCACAAAAAATTCTACTATACCGATCATATAGTAATCTTCATTCTCGACCGGACACTGAGGCGCAACCTGTTCGGGTGGCACATTCAAATTTGTTGAATGCCTTTACTTTAACACATTGAGTTTTGTAACATAAAATCACACACTGAAAAACTAAATTTACGGATTTTATTATATTTTACGGAAATAAATTAATAATTCTTGAAAAAAAAACGTTTTGTAAAACGGTTTTTTTGTCGTATATTCAGTAAGATTTCTCATGAAATCACTCTGTAAGAAGCGTGGTAGAATAATTCTTTCCTCAAGTTTGGTCTAATTAAAATATTTAAAATTCACGATTTTTAAAAAATTTGCTAAAAACAGATTTTTATCAGTTTTTGTTTGTATCTTCAAGGCAAATTTTTTTATCAAAAAACGGCTTTCAGGACGGTATTCTATAGACTATTAACTATGAAAAAAGTGAAGAAAAAAAAATCGATATTTTCATAATTTTAACCCTGTCATACCCCCTTAAGAGCGTATGTGTGTATGCGAGTGATATATATATATATATATATATATATATATACACACACACACATGCGCGCGAACATACACACATTCGCGCATAAATACATTCATACGCAAGGAAAAAGTTAAACATTCCTGTAATACGATATATGTATATATATATATATATATACACATATATAGTTATAAAAATACTGTTTTTTACAATTACAATAAAAATATCTAGTTCTGACTGGATTTATTAAAAAAAAATGAAACTTTTCGATATATTGAATAAATAATTTTAATTACGCAAATTTGCGAGAAACCAGTCAAAATATTTATTTAGTATTTTGCTTATAATTTTGCGGGAAAATTTTTTTTCGAAAAACGGTTTTCGAGAGCATATTCTATGGTAAATTTCCTATCAAAACAAATCATAAAAAAAATCGACTTTTTCAAGTTTTAAAGGTGTTGAGTCCCCTTAATGGACCTGACTTTAAACGAAAATCCAATTCTTCAAAGGCAAATTTTGGTTGTAAAATCTCATATTCTTCTCATTGACAAAAGCTTGCATCGAGCAAAAGCTGGTTTTGGGATGAGATTTCGTCATTTAAATTCAAAATTTTTAAGGTTTGATCCTTCCGATTCAGATAAAAAAATTTGTAATGATAGCTTTCTAGAACCTAAAAGTAACTAAATAAGTCCCAGAATGCCAAAAGAAGTCTAAGTCCAAGTAAATTAAAATCTAAGTAAAAAAATTCTAAGATAAAAAGTATTTTTGAGATTATTCTGAATTTCCCTTCGTTTCCAAGCTAAAAATCCAAGATGAAAATGTCGAATTGTAGCATAAAGTTTACTACTGATAATCGACATTCTCATCAATTTTTAGCTTGGAAACGAAGAAAAATTCGAAAAAATCTCAAAAATATTTTTCATCTTAGAATTTTTTTATTTTTTACTTATATTTTTTTAGATAGGATATCCAATTTTTTTGAATATTGATATTTTGATTTTTTAAGTGGACTTAGACTCATTCTTTTAGCTGGGCATTTTAGAAATTATTACCCTTTTTGCAATACAAGTTTTCATTAATAAAAAATGAACTGAATTAACAAATGTCAAATGTACTTTTGTGTATAAAATATACTTTTTTTTTCTATCAATTGCATTTTATCCGATTAAAATATTAATTTTATTTATGGTAAAACACAAAAAAGAATTTTGTAAAAATTGAAAATTCACTAGAAATTATGTAAGTGAAATATTTGAAATAAAACATTTTTTTTCTTCTCGAATACAGAACTTAAAAATGAAACTAATATTTCGGAAGTCCTAGGATTTTGCCAAAAAGTTTGTACTATAGTTTATTTTATTATTGAAGTATGTTGGTAGTCACTTACTGAAAATAGCCATAAAGTCTCGACCCTTACCACGATTCTCTAACTTAAAAATTTACCCAAATAAAAAATTAATTTAAATTTATATTAAATTTTTATTTTTTCTTTTATTAAATTTTATATGTTGATTTTTTAAGCTATTCAAAATTTTACAGATCCCGTGCTAACCTCGTTGCTGAAACAACAGAAAGAACTAGTCGTGGGCGCGGAAATCGACAGCGTACCGTTGGACACGAAACTGTTGACTCAAGCAGCTTTCGTGGAACAAACGATGCTCATCTACTCCAAGAAGGCCCAGAGTTTCCACAGAACTTACCAAATGGACCTGTCAGATTTCTTGGTGTTACACCCAATGAGGGCAATGAAGAAAAGACTTCCATGCCTCGCAGTCGCAGTAGACCTCAGAGGATTCTGGAGGCTACGCCTGTCCGCGAAAACTATGAAGAATCGCAAATTCCGTTACAAAAATTAACTGTAATAGGACAGTTCGAGGTAAGAAAAGTTTTAGATATCTATCTGAAATTTCATATTTTTGTAAAAATTGTGAGAACTTTATATTTTATCAAGTAACTACAATTCCATATTCATTCTATCAGAACGTAGATCAGTACGACAGAAATCACTCAGAGTTACGTCATCAACTGCACCAAAACAAAGATATTGTCTTAACCAATAATGCAGCTCCCCTTTTTACAAACTTGAAATCGAGGAACATTGACAATGACAAAGAATCTTTCACAGAACACTTGATTGATGTTACCGATCACCCAGTAACTCAAGTTCCCGACGGTATGGATAAGGTAGCGCTAGACCTATATGCATTCTTGCAGCAAGGTCGTAGCAACCTTGTTGATTTTGTTAAAGAAGCTGAGGATACCGTATCCACTACTGATTCGAGCAGTGATAATCTAACTTCTGAATTACCTGAAACAACATTTTCTGGTACTGAGTTCGGTGATACAATCATACCAACCACCAGCATGCCAGTAACAATGACGACTACTAGTACTGCTAGCAGCTCAACGATAACTACGACGATGATTCCTTCTCAGACGAGCTCCGAAGAACCAAGTACTGTATCGATTTCTCGTACAAAGTTTAGAAGACCAAATATTAGTAATGCAGCTGTTTCTCGCAATAGATATAAGTCAAACACTGCTACCAGCATATCAGTGTCTAGTACCACCGAAGGTACCTCTACTGAAACTGCTAGTATTACTCAGAGATCACGTAGCCGTTTTGGTATTAATAGTACTTTACCAGGAAGTTTCAAGCGTGCTCGGCCTTTGTTACATAAGTCTATCAGTCAGCCAACTGGAATCTCATTTGAAGATCCTGCTTTACAAAAGGATAGTACTGAGAAATTAAATGCAGAATCAAAGTCTTTAATTGGACGTGGACGCTATAGGAGTAGCTCTACACGTTCCGGATCACAAACTCGATCATCAACACTACCGAGTATTGAAAAACAGACATCGAAAAATACTGAAAAGGCAAGCAATCCTGCAGTGCCATCCCTGCATCGACCTAACAGTTTGAGCAAGCTTGGAAATGTCAATAGGCGTCGCGGAAATAGACCCGCTGGCTCGGTTTCAGGTCCAACGTCTACAGAGGAAGGTATATATTCCCCATACTTAATCCCATGACAACCTCTCTAGCGTATAAAGGCCATTATAAACTTTAACAAACCATCTTTGCGCTTTAATAGCAGCTATAACGGAACAGACTTCAACGACAAATTCAGAACTAGAGAGCAATAGCCATAGCGAAATACACCAGCAAACCAATCGATCACCAACTAAGCTTCCAGGTAACAGGAGCAGACCTAAGCCCTTGAATAAGCCAATCATCAAGCCCGGTATTGGTCGACTGAATCTCAGGTCTAGACCAGGACAAGAAATCACAACAACGTCAACAGAAAATATTGCGACTGCATCTGGACCATCTGAAACCGACGTAGACGAACCGGCAAGCGAGGGAACTGAAGAAGAAACCAGAGAAGTAGGTACACCTAGCATATTATAGGTTTGAGAAATACGAAAATAATTTGTAGATATTTTAATTAAAACAATAACTTTCTTCAAAATAATTTATCGTTTCTATACTAAAAAATATTAGACATAGTTAATAAATTGGAGAAAATCAAGAATGTACAATAATTTACAGCGATGTTGCCTCAAAGTTGGGCGCCCATTTTCCTAGACTCTTGCTAATTGATAGGTAATTATTGTGTTGTTTTCGTATAAGACCCGAAAATAAGTGGTAAGAGTGAATTTTTTAATTTTATGTTTTATTTTATTTAAATTTATGGATTTTGATGTGAAAAAGAAAGGAAAATTAAGATAAATCATAAATAAAATTAGTATTAAGTAATTATGATAAATAACTTATTACATTAGTACTTTGAGTGGAGAAGGCTCAGTAGGTAGACCTTTGGACACTTAACCCAGAGATTCCGGGTTCAAGCTCGAATCTCGGCTTGTCTGTCATTGGAACACATCTATGTTTGCATGCACCTGTGTATGTATATTTAAGTATCTTATAATGTCCAAGCTCCAGTGGTTCAGATTCCACTGTACACAATCTATGGATGCATTGTGTAGCCAAACTGTAGGTCCAGTGGAGATGCATGCGGACTACATTCCGATGTGGTGCGTATGCATTCCGACTATAGGTAAACTTCACTGGCTGGTACCATTGTATGCTATCGGACAGTGGGAAGAGCCGTATAAGACTCATATAGAGGGCTTGGGTAGGCTACAATAATAAAAAAAATTAGTTTAAAGGCGATCAAGAACGTTTCAAAAATCTCCAAGTTATGCGTCGATAATTAAAAATTACAGTTTCCTCTATAATTATTGTTCTTTTAAAGTTAGACGAATTTCGTACACATAATTGTATACAAAAAATAAAATAAAACTAAATTTATCTTCGAGCATCGATATAGTAGGCTAATCAAATTATCATTTTTCCGCGCAAAAATTCTAAACAGCAATATTATTGGCTTAAACCACTCGCAAGAGTATGTATATTATTAATACGAGTCCGCAAACAGCTGAATTTGTACAGCAAATTCGGTATAAACAATTAAAGTCCAAATTTTGCATATTTTTTTGGTTTTTCCTTTGCGTATTGAAAAGTATTGATCACAGAGAAAAAAGTTTGAAGTAAAAGTTATTTCTTATGAAATTTTGAACCAAAATGTCAGCGGTGGCATATGTCTATCTCTAATAGTTTAGTTGTAAATTGGCAGTGAACGCGAATTCTGCCAAAATCGAAAATTGTTTATAATTACCAAGAAAATTATTTTACGTTTTCTCTATTCTACGAGAAGATAGTACTCAATAAGTACTATAAACGTGCAAAACTCGAATTCTCTATCTATTATACTTTTTGTGCAACAAGGACCGAAAATTGAAAAAGTTGTTATTTTCAAAGTGCGAGCAAAACATGAAAAATTATCTCAAATAGTTCAACTTTTTTGTACTTACTCGAAAATAGTTATATTTCAATATACTACATTGCAAACTGCGAGATTTTTATTAGGGGCATCCGCGGGAGCAATTGTTTATAAAGTATGTCATTGAAGTTAATGTGTAGGTTAAAATGAGAGATAAACGAGGGCCTTCAAAATATAACCTAGGTTCAAAATTATTTGACAACAACAAAACAATAGCTCAGTGGATAACGAGCGAGTCTACTGAACGAAAGGAGTTGGGTTCAAATCCCGACCGGAGACATTTTTTTTTAACCATTTTTCTTTGATCCCTTTGTAAAACATTATATTCCAGAAATGTTGTGATAACATTGTGCAATGTTACCATAACATTGCTGTATTATGTCAATAGGGAAGAAATTTTTTCGAAAAAATCGATAAAAAATGTATAATATATCAATGTTCTGGGACTGTAGAATAGCTTACTGCAATATTACTGTAATATTACTTTCCACGGATGGGTACGGAATACCGATCGAATCGATGCAATATTAAAACGGATATTCGACTTCGCAGCAATGTTGCCTGACCGTGGCCAGCTGGTTACGTAACCTTTCCGCAACATAATTAATCCTACTTTACTTACCAAAGCAACATTCCAGCAATATTCCCAGAGTGTTGGGTGCTATATGGGTAATTTTCACGAAAAACGACTTTCTCCACTATTATTCCCCATATTCTATGGACTATTAGTTTTGAAAAAAGTGAATAAAAAATCGATATATTGATCATTTTAACTCAGGCAGAACCTTTTAAGTTACTGTGTGCTTAAAAACTGAATATTGCACTTGGGAATGAAGGTGAGCTGTATAAACTTGTCAATTCACCCGCAGGATTTCAACAGCCTATTATTATTATTTCTTAGCTGCATAATATTCTATTTAATCCTAGTATGGATTTGTAGTGCGATGGGCTGGCGAGTAAAACCATGGGCCAAAGTCGAGTATTAAATACATTTAAAAAATTTGAAAAATTCTTTCTAATCAATCTTGCAGAAACATTGTAGAAATAATACGCAATAAGATGTCCAAGATATCGCCACAGTGATTTATCAAATATTATATGAAATGTTTTGGTCAGACTATAAAAATATTTCATGAGATCTATAAAATCGATTTATAAAATCGATTTAAAATCATGATTTATATAATCGTTTTAAAAGATTTGATTAAGCATTCTTAAAATATTCCTGAATGGTAATGGTTAGATTTATAATTTATTCAACCTTTGTGGTATGTTGATATTCGTAAAAAGGATGATACTACGACTTCGCCGAGTTTATACCGAGATCGCTAATAACACGCCTGAATCCAGATTTTATAAATTCAAAATGGCTATCGAAAATTAATACATTAAAAAATCTTAAAAACTCAAAACTTATTTATTTAAGAAAGAATCTATTGCTTCGTAGAAGTGAACTTTAATTCAAAATGTAGATTTGCCCTCCGAGCCAAAATTTCATAAAGATAAAAGGTTATACTAAGTGTTAAGAAAACAAGACACCATTAAAATATAATTTGGAAAATTATGATTTCAATCACTATAACGTTTCTGTATACAAATCTACTATTTTTCTAGTAGTAGTGTAGTAAATTACCTTTAATTTACTAGGTTAAAGATCTCATGCACCGTAAGATTCAAAAGAAACCGATAGATCAAATGAGCTCAAATTTTTATTAAGTTTCCCTCAATATATTCTCTACGGTATGAACACAGGAATGTAGAAAAAATATTAAAAATATAAATAGTTTAAAATTAATGATTAGTTGGCTAAAATGTCAGTAAAAGACTTGTAGCGATTTTTCTATGCCTTCAATTTCAATTTCTTGTGCACATACCGTAGGAAATGTATTTAAGAATACTCAGTAAAAATTTGGGCTCATTTGGTCAATCGGTTTCTTTTGAATTTTATGGTGCATGAGAAAAGTTTTCGAACACATTTTCTACTATAACTTAAGTTCGAAAAGGTTGTAAACGGTCTTTGACCCAGCAAATTAAAGGTAATTGTGTATACTACTACTACTAGAAAAATAGTATACATAAGGATTGGAAAGAGTTTGAAAATTAATATTTAATTTAAACGAAGACAAAATCTTATACTTGCCAACCTTTTACCTTGAAAACGAAAAAGAACTAATTTTTCATTTAGTAAATTAGTCACAGGGATTCCATAACAACTTTAATGTTTATTGGTTGCACCAACTTTGAGTTATTAAATTTTGAGGCTAAAATAAAGGTCGCGAAATTTCCTCTACGGTGACTATATAATTTCAAAGGAGTAACGGCCGGTTTCCATCTGAAAAGCGAAAATTACAAGTCGAACCTGCGAAAAGAAAAACTGCCGCTACCTAACATTCTCCAACCATAGTCTACAAGAGAAAATTATGTGTGAAAATTTATGTTAATCTCTCACCACCAAGTAATCCACCAAATGAAAGAAAAAACAAAATAAACTGCACCAAACGCTTCAAGGAAAAATCCAATCCAGAATTTCAAATAAACCAGCAAAAATCTCAACTGCGTAATGGCGTCGGAGCGTCACACTTTCCCGGATAATATTCTAATGCAATAAAAAGACCCGGAGGTTTAGAGGTCCAGGAACAGAGTGGCTGAGCCGCGGTTTTCGCACCCGGCCTTCTTTACGGAAGCGTCGTCCTGGCTGGCGAATTTCCATTTGTCTTGAAAACCTCCAAAATCCGCAATTAGCCTATTTAAATGCCACTACTTATTCATTGCAAATCTATTAATTTTCCAGCGTCCTCTTTTTCTATTTCTAATTCTCCAATCGGCTGATAAATCAATTATCGCCCTCTATATCATTCATCTATATGCAAATCTCCACCCCCTTTATTGATCTCGATTAATCCATCAATATTGATAGCCATCCAGTGGGTCCCCCTATAGATAACCAAACGAGCGCGCGACATTCGAAAAACCACCACCTCCAGATATACTATAGTAGAACTGAATCTATCAAACTGCTAGAAAACCCTAGCCAGTTCATTCCTCTATGTATCCCTATGACTTCCGAGAGTCAACATAAAGTTAACTCTACCGCAACATGGCCCAGTCATGCGTTCACAAATTCTCCAGGCGCTTCAAACGCGATCAAGTTATCCTCGCCATATCTCTCTCTCTCTCTCTCTGTCTCCCATTCACGCGCGCGCTCCCTCTCTCTCTCTCTCTTTCTCGCACACTCGATTAGGCTATTATTCCCTCTCTCTCTCTCAATACTCTCTCTCTTTCTCGCGCGCCAACTCCCTCTCTCTCTCTCTCTCTTACACACACATTCACATGCATATGACCGCGTGCGCGCGCCACTACCTCGCTTCCTGCCGTGCTCCCTCCCGAACGCCAGCGCCCTGCGCAGGTGTGACTCGAAACCTCACATCCTGCGCTCCACACGCGGTCGATCAGAGGCAACTCCTGTGAGCGCCACTGAGCGCTGGCTCCGCTCCAGGAGCTGTCAACTCGCCGAGAGCGAGTCAGCTGGCCATGCAATAATATTCACGACGCAGCAATAATTATTGCTACGTTGTAACATAAAATTTGGTGACACTGGATAAAAGTAGTTAAATATAATGGATACAATTATTATTTTTGTCAATTGAGTTCTTCCGGCATTTCTTATAAATAATTCTTGATTAAAAATATTTTTCCACTTCACTAATTTCATTTTGTAAGTATAATGCTTATTATTCTTATCAATTGAGTTCTTCGGGCATGTCTTACAAATAATTTATGAATACGTAACCATAATAAATGTTCCGTCAGAAACACTTTTTAAACATGAAATTTGATTACACTGGATAAAATTGTGAAAGTTCATATGTTTTTAGAGATGCATTATTAAATGGTTACATTTATTATTTTTGTGAATTGAGATCTTCCGGCAGTTCTTATAAATAATTCTTGATTCAAAATATTTTTCCACTTTACTTATTTCACTTCGTCACAGGAACCTTCTTTTTGTAGGTCTAAACTTGATAGATATTCCAGCTATTGTCTAGTATATATACAAAATAAAATATTCACCAATGAAGTATGGCGTATAAACTTCCATGAGAAACTTGTAAAAATTTGAAAAAAAAGATAACATTTAAACAAAAAATATGCTCATAAAATTGTTTATACAATATAATATTTATATATGATTTTTTCACTTCACTATCATGTCACAGGAATTCCTTTCCTATATAACTTGATAGTTGTGTAAGCTCTCAATCAATGAAAATAGAAAATATCTGAAAAAAATGAAAGCATTTAAACAAAGAATAATTTTACAAAAAGTTTAAATATATTGTATTGATATAGATATTAAAAACACTGAATACTTATCTAATTGAATTCTGTTAATCGTGTTTATGTCATTGTAGAATCATAATCAATCTTAATTCACACAAAATCAACTTATCAACCTTATTATATTTAACACTGTTTAATCAAAATATATTTTGAGGTTAAATGTTTAATACTGTTTTTTGTAATATTTAATGGGAACCATATTAATAGTTATATATATATGGGTGGTTCTCTGACAAATCGAGCGGTCGATTTTTTGACCCTATCCAAAAAAATTTTTAAAATGTTCCTAAGAGACACATGAGTATCCCTGAATTTTTTCAGATTTTTTTCATCAAGTATCTTCGAGTTACAGAGGGTCAAAGTTGATGAAATCACGTTTTTTTGCTTTTTCTGGCTACTTTCATTAATTTGTAGATCCTCAGGGAAGCATTTTTCACTATAGAGATATATAACATTTTTTTCTGCAAATTTTCTAAACTATTCAAAAAAAATATTTTTGATGTCGTATATATATGTTTTAAGAAAGTTATAAGTCATTTAAGTCTTAAAATCAAGTTTTAGGAAAGTTCGATCATCCGGATCATAACCAAAAAATTCATGAAGATACCTTATTTCAATTCAAAAAAGTCTGCGAAAGACCCAGAATGTCAGAAGCCTTGGTTTCTCTGTAAAAAAACATTATATCCGTTCATATATGAAAAAAATTTAGTTTTATTGCTATATCGAAGCATTTCACTAACCTTATCATTTTTTTAATGACTGAAATTATTATAAAAAAATTTACGTAATTGATAAAATTGGTTAAATTCTTCTATATAGCAATAAAACTAAATTTTTTCCATATATGAACGGATATAATGATTTTTTACAGAGAAACCAAGGCCTCTGACATTCTAGGTCTTTCGCAGACTTTTTTGAATTGAAATAAGGTATCTTCATAAATTTTTTGGTTATGATCCGGATGATCGAACTTTCCTAAAACTTGATTTTAAGACTTAAATGACTTATAACTTTCTTAAAACATATATATACGACATCAAAAATATTTTTTTTGAATAGTTTAGAAAATTTGCAGAAAAAAATGTTATATATCTCTATAGTGAAAAATGCTTCCCTGAGGATCTACAAATTAATGAAAGTAGCCAGAAAAAGCAAAAAAAACGTGATTTCATCAACTTTGACCCTCTGTAACTCGAAGATACTTGATGCAAAAAATCTGAAAAAATTCAGGGATACTCATGTGTCTCTTAGGAACATTTTAAAAATTTTTTTCGATATGGTCAAAAAATCGACCGCTCGATTTGTCAGAGAACCACCCATATATATATAGATATATATATATATATATATATATATATAAATATTAATATGGTTCCCATTAAATATTACAAAAAGCAGTATTAAACATATATATATATATATATATATATATATATATAATATAAACACTGATTTATCCTGAAACATCGCCTGCATAGCTGTATTTTAAGTATAATGTCTTCTGCGCGCATCTTCAGCGCATCATATACAGATCATATTATATAAATGTGTATCTATACTTGATATTGTTCTCCGCGGAGAACAATTTTCGTTGAGGAGAATAGAGAAAAATCGAGGATTACAAACTTTTACTTCACGATAACTTTTCATAGAATCAATTTCACAAAATATGAACCTGATGTGATTGTGATAAATTTCTCACAAACTTTCATTTGAGTCCTCATATGTGAGAAACAAAGTTGTCAAAGCGGAGAAAACCGAACCTCATATTTTCGAAAAGGCGAATGAGAAGTATAATAGAATTCTGGCTAGCGCCCGACGGCGGCGTACGTACTGACCTACCTTATACTTGCCATCGTAGCGCTATTGCGCCCCTTAATTTTCAAACTTGTAAATGTTAATATTTCAAAACTGGTCAATGATATGAACTTAACATTTTTCATGGTATGCTTTTGACTGATGGGCTTGACAACTCATGTGTACTTTTTATCTTTTAGATAGCAGAAGATGTACTTTCTTTAAGGGGTTATGACAGGGATAAAACCTAGAAAAAAAAGAAAAATTATTAGTGCTGTAAAAAATAAACATATGTAGGTGCTCTAAAAACTACATTTTTCATTTGAAATCTATGTACTATACATCACTTTTATGCATAAATAATATGCATAAAGTGAGTATAACATATAAAAACAATTAAAGATATTTGCTTACCAAACATCATGATTTGCTTGCCGCATGTTTCTGATGGAACCGTACCATCAATCCTGATGAATCAAAGTGCCAAATCTTCCTTATGAGTCTGGTCTCAGACTAAGCCGAACAGATTCCTGAAAAACACGAAATTAATGTAATTGATTAAACATATATTTACAATATTAGTAATTATAGTGAATGTTACATATGTAAACATACGTAACATTCGCTTTAAACTTATTTTTGCCAATTCTGCTCCGCTCAGTTTATGACCATACTCATAAGGAAGATTTTCCAATTTGGTTCATCAGAATTGACGGTACGGTTTCCTCAGAAAGCTGCGGTAAGTACACAAAAAGCATGAAAAAACTAAATTTGAGTAAAAGGCATTTAAAGTTTAATGTAAACCGTACAAATGAACTCAGCTATACTTGCAGAAACTATCAGGCATACCTTGATTTACTTTTGGTACTCCAATATACATACAATAAAGTATATTTGGTGGTACGCGCATACCACACTGTGTGATAATAGTATTTAGAAGCTGAAAATAAAGTAAAATTTATCGTTAGCTATTCATAATCAAGTTATGTTTAGGAATTAGAGTTACATGCAATACTTACAATTATTAAATACACTTCAAGTTGTTGAAAAGCATGCAAAACAATAATCCAGATAGATAATATAAACTTCTATCTTGCTAGCGTGTACCCGTATACCTAAAATCAAAAAATAAACCAACCAAGAAAAAGGTAATTATGGACACAATTATTACTAATTAATTTCCAATACTTATCTGAATCATGTTTGTACTCTGCAGAAGCTCTTACATTTGTACAACACCTTACACCACTGAGCTTATAAGCATTGTTACAGCAGCTAGCAGACTAACTGCACTGATCTAGTGTCTTGGATAGAAAACAGCTGTTTGGCTGCTTTCTGCTGCTTTACAGAAAATTCTACTATACCGATCAAAGAGTAATCTTCATTCTTGACCGGACGCTGTGAGACACAACTTATTCGAGTGGTAAATTTAAATTAGTTGAATGCCTTTACTTTAACAAATTGAGTTTAGTAACATAAAATCACACATAGAAAAATTAATTTTACGGATTTTATTATATTTTACGGAAATAAATTAATAAATCTTGAGAAAAAAACGGTTTGTGAAACGGTTTTGAAGTCGTATTTTCAGTAAGATTTCTCATGAAATTACTCTTTAAAAAGTGTGGTAGAACAATCCTTTCCACAAGTTGGCCTAATTAAAATATTTAAAAATCACGATTTTTCAAAAATTTACTTGAAACAGATTTATCAGTTTTTTGTCTAGGCAAATGTTTTTAGCAAAAAACGGCTTTGAGGACCACATTCTACGGACTGTTAACTGTGAAAAAAGTGAATAAAAAAATGATATTTTCATAATTTTAACCCTGTCATAACCCCATAAGGGGATCAAGATCGTTCAAAAAGCAGTGATTTCGTATATTCGAAACCACTCCGAGACTATTGTTACCATCACTGTGAAAATTTGGGAAATAATTCATAAAGACATAAAATTTACGGCATGACTGTAATATTTAAAAAATTTTGAAATATATTAAAAATAAGTTCCGCTTTCCTCCGCTAGGCGATAAGCGCTACATTCGTACCATGCATCCGAGAAAATGCATTATAAAAGTTATTTGACGAAAAGAACGCATAAAAACCGAATTTACCCGTAAACTAATTCATATAAGGTACATAATAGTCACAAAAATATTAAGTTTTCGAGAGTCATGAAAGAATAAAATCGATTCTTCGTGTAGCAAACAAACTCTTCCACTTTTACCTTTCAAAGGGGTAAGAAGAGGGTGAGAAAGAGGAAAAATGTTATTTCTTTGACAGGCAATAGGAGGCGCAAAATTTCATTTCTCAAGTCTTCCCGGAAGATCGGTAATGCAGCTCGAACAGCACGCGCGACCGGCCCGAGCAAGAATTTTTTCACCATAGTTTTTCATGCCAAATTTTTTCTACCCACACTTTCAGAATCGTGCATTTCATCGGGGATAAGTGTACATAGCCACTCGCTGCAAACTGTACTACGCTCTTAGTAAAAGGTAGCGGCAACTTGCTACACGTGTTCACCACCTGGTACCAAACGCTTAGACTGCGCGGCAGTTTATACTACTTGACCTGTGGGTAGGCCAGGGTCGCAGGCCGTAGTGTCCCTTTTATGAGGGTTCATTTAGATCGTTGAAATTAAATTCGAATTTGAATAAATAAGTTGGCTAACAAAAAAAATTAATAGATGTAAACGATTTATAAAACTAGAAAAGGCTAACCGAATTTGAATGACAAAAATCGAATGGTAATTACTTGAGATAGTGAGTGCTCAGATTTAATATCACATCATAAATCGTAAAAATTATTAATTATAAATTGGAAAGCCGCGCGGCGACAAACAGAATTCGTACACCTTAGCTCAATTTGATTATCTCGGTAACCAAAGCTGCTATTGGAATAACATTTTGTTTAATTTAACCTGCTTTTTTCTCAGCTTTAACGTTATGCTAATTTAATTTTTATAGGTATAACTCAAACACCCCAAATTGCCAATATTTCTGAAAAAAATCTTTTTTGGCTATATACAAAACCTTTATAAGTATATATTGAGCTACCCAACCTTTGTATGATAAATTTAAATATTTTTATGATTATAGCAGTGTAAGATCATATTTTATAAAAACCATGGCAAGGTGAAAATTGAAAAAAAAAAATATTTTTTTTAATAATTTAGTCGAAAAAACATTAATTTTGCAATAAGGCATATATGTATCTTATATAAAATTCAATGCTGATCAACTTTTGTCCCTACCTTTTTGGGTAAATTCAGTAAAAAAAAAAAGTTAATCAAGAAAAACTGAAAAAAAGCATTTTGGTAACTTATTTTGCAATAATAACAATATTTCCGATCGTGTCCGAATCAGTAAGTGGCTACCAATATATTTACGCGATAAAATAAACTCTTGCGCGAACTTTCTGATAAGATGCTTTTGAAATCCCTGACTCCCGGACTATAAGTGAAGATTATCAAACTAGTCTTATAATCTCAGGTAGTTAATTACCATTCGATTTTTATCATTCAAATTCTGCTGAAATTAGCCTTTCTGTAGAATTACATATCTGTTCATAAAGTACTTATTTTGCAAATTTTAAATTATTATGATTTGTTCACGTTCAGCCTCCGAGATCGCCCTTTACCCTCATAAAATCCGTAGGTAGCCACTACATAGTAAGCTGTGCTACATTCTCAGAAGGTGGTGAACAGATGTTGGCCTGCCACGCATTGCTACCATTGGTGTGCGTTGATCAGCCCGGACTAGTAGGATAATACAAAAAACCCTTCAGCTAAGGAAAGATAGAAGATGGCACCACTCGATTATGCCAATTATTAAAATAAACTAATATTTTGAAACTTTTATACATGCTTGAAGATAAATTTTATTTTTTTATGTACAATTACGTTTACGAAATTCGTCTAACTTTAAAAGAACAATAGTTACAGAGGAAACTGTAATTTTAAGTTATCGACACATAGCTTCGAGATTTTTGAAACGTTCTTGATCCCCTTAAGAAGAAGGTACGCTCATCCATATTCTGGAAGCTGGTTGCACATCGTACTCCCTGGATATTGGAAAGGATTAATTTTTCATTTAATAAATTAGTCACAGGGATTCCATGACAACCTTCAGGTTACGTAGATAAAAGTATAATAGAAGTGCACGCTTAAAAAAAGCTTTGTGTTATAACAAGTTAATAATTATTATAATTATGATACCTTAAGGGGTTATGCCTGAGTTAAACCTGTAAAAAAGACATTAATAAGTAATAGGCTGAAAAAAATTATTTATTAATAGTATAAAAAAAATCTTTGTCCTACTTAAAATGTAGGTATTAAACATATTTTCAACTATATTAAAAAAATTATATATCTATACTTACATTGTAAACAATTACATGTATGAATCACTAATATTCAGCACTTTTTTCCCTTTGCCGCAGGATATCTCAGCAACCAGATGATGAATTGACACCAGACAGGATGCAAAATCTTCTGAATATGTTTCTTCACTGCTTGATCGAAAGACTTTTCTACAAAATATAAATTTCAAATATTTAGTAACTCATAAGATGAGTATATCAGTAATTATAGTGAATATTACATATATTCACATACGCAACATTGACTTTTACCTTGTATTAGTCAATTCCGCTCCATTCGAGCAGTGAAGAAATGTATTCAGAAGATTTTCCATCCTGTCTGTTGTTAATTCATTATCTGGATGCTGAAATATCCTGCGGTAAAGGACCTAAAATCATAAAAATGTCAAGACTGAGAAAAATGCATTTAAAGTTTATCGAAACACTTATGAATATTTAAGTGGTAGTACTTACATGAACTACTTGGCATATTTTTCTTATATTTTGGCATAAGATACCTATATATTAAGCCATGTATGAAGACCCGGGTGCTGTACATGTAGATATACCAGTATCGAAAGCTGAAATTGAAATGTAAGTTTTTAATACGCATTCACAGTCATTATGTTCTAGATGAATATAAATTTTGTCATTGCTTACCCATTACTTTATAGGATCATTAGTAATTCCAATAGACTTTGAGACCATCTAACACACAGGCATCTTCTCGTGCACATGATATTTATAGCCCATATACCTGAAACAATGAATACGCTCACAAAGAACAGATTCTTCACAAATAATATGTTGTTTATAGTACAAAACAGTTATCTAAAGTTGAATACTAGTGAGACTCAGAAGTTATCACAACAGCACAACATCCAGCTTGCACTAAACTACAGACAGCAGACGAAACAGCTGATGTCTGAATGCAAACTCGACTAGGTCGGTAAAACAGTGATATCCTGTTCCATATGCTGTAAGGTGCCATGTTTTTAGGCAGGAATTTAAATTTGCATGTATGTTTTTTTACCCCTTTATAAGTTTGATTAAAAATTACAAGACTACATTTAAATTCTAAATTTATTTTATTTTGAACATTCAAAATAAAAAAAAATTTACGTTTTCATAAAAATTAGCTATTACAGTACATAATGATTTAGTAAATAATTTCTGCTTTTTTTCTTAAATAAAATTGCGTTTTCAAAAGGAATTTGTGAACATAATGAATGTTACATTTTCTATAAAAACGCAATTTTTTTTAATTATTAAAAGCGCTATAAAACAAAATATGAATAATACGCAATTTTGAAAAATTGTATTTTTTTGGTATTTTGCCTATAACTTTGTAACGGAATTCTTTCGGGCAAAAAGGACTAAGGCAGCTCATTCTACAGTAAATTTGCCTTAAAAAAATCAAATAAAAAATTTTTGATTTTTTAAAATTTTAACTCAAGCATAACCCCTTAAAACTAAAAGCTGAGTGGAAAAATTTTTATAAATACAAAAGAACAATAGTAGTATACGCTTCCTAAACATTTTATGTATACTTAATAAGATAATAATTATTATAAATAAGATAATAATGTTATAAGAAGATAATAATTATTATAAATTTATTCCAAATTGAAACTGGATTATTATTAAGTCATCTGCAAAATCGAAATCTGAGCTGTTGACCGTATCAGAAAACTTAAAATAAAATTTATTCAAAGTATTATATTTTTTTCAGAATAAAACAAAATAAAATAAATATAAAAAAACTTATCTAACTCAATGCAGGTGGCATTTTTTATGAATAAATAGAACTACCCATATAGCACCTAATACTCAAGGAATATTGCTAGAAGGTTACTTCGGTAGGTAAAGTAGGATGAATTATATTGCTGGAAGGTTATGTAACCAGCAGACACGATCAGGCAACATTACTGCGAAGTTGAATGTTCGTTTTGATATTACACAGATTCGATCGGTATTCCGATCCAATCCGTAAAAAGCAATACTACAGTAATATTGTAGTAAGCTTACTAAACCTTCCCAGCACATTAATATAATAAATTTTTTTTCGGATTTTCAGGTAAAAAATATCGGTACGTTGTAATATTACAGTAACATTGCAGTAATGTTGCGAAATGCTACCACAACATTGCCGGAATATTTAAGAGTTGGCCGATGCGAAACTTCTGACCACTGATTACGTCGTAGTAATATTGTGGTAAGGTTGCAAAATCTTCCAAAAATATTAATACATTCTGGAAATTTTTTGTGGTAGCATTACGCAACATTACTGCAATGTTACTGTAATATTTCCTATGGAAGGAATTTTTGTATGAAATCCGAAAAAAAAAATTCCAGAATGTATTGATATTCTTGGAAGATTATGCAACCTTACCACAATATTACTACGACGTAATCAGTGATCAGAAATTTCGCATCAGCCAACTTTTAAATATTCCGGCAATGTTGTGGTAGCATTTTGCAACATTACTGCAATGTTAATGTAATATTACAACGTACCAATATTTTTTATCCAAAAATCTGAAAAAAATTTAATATATTAATGTTCTGGGAAGGTTTAGTAAGCTTACTACAATATTACTGTAGTATTACATTTTACGAGTTGGACTGGAATAACTATCGAATCTGTGTAATATTGAAATGGACATTCAACTTCGCAGAAATATTGCTTGATCGTGTCCTGCTGGTTACGTAACCTTCCAACAATATAATTCATCCTACTTTACCTACCAAAGTAACCTTCTAGCAATATTCCTGGAGTATTGGGTGCTATATGGTAAAGACAGCATCCAATGATATTCTTGTTTGCCGCATAATGAAAAGATCGAACGATTTAATTTGATAGTCTCATAAGAAATTTAAACAAACTTAGCAGACGCTACGTAAAAAGCAGCTCATAGAAACGGACGAAGTGACTAACTTTTCTTTTATGTTTTTTTAGCGTTTCTTGAGAGCGGTTGTAGAGTCTCGCATCTCACAACATTGCTACAATACAATTAGAGGCAAGATCTTTGCATTGAGCAATTTTTAAATAAGCTGCAAATATTCTGATAACATTTTGAAAGCCGATCACAATATTGCTACTGGATTTCATATGAAAAATTTTTTGGATGAAAACCGAAAAAAGTTGCATATACATTATGATTTTATGAAGGTTACGCAATCTTGCCGCAATATTATTACAATATAATTAGTGACAAGATTTTTGCATCGGCCAATTTTCGAATAAACTGTGAATATTCTGAAAATATTTTGAAACTATAACAATATTGCTGCAGTATTTCGTCAAGAAAAAAATTTTTCAATTATGCAATCTTACTTACAATATTACTTACCACAATATTACTAGAATATATTTTGGGGCAAGATTTTTGGATCAGCTAAATTTTAAATAGTCCATTGATGTTCTGCTTACATTTTGCAATATTACTACAATATTGCAGCGGTGATTCGTCAAGAAAAAAATTCTTTTTTGAAACACGAAAAGCAGTTGCACTTATTTTTATGATTCTAAAAAGGTTATGCAATCTTATCACAATATTAGTACAATACGCTAGGGACAAGATTTTTTGATCGACAAAATTTCAATTAGTCCTTTAATGTTCTGATCACATTTGGCAATATTGCTACAACATTGCTGCAAGATTTTTTCAAGAAATAAGTTTTTCTATGAAAACGAAAAATAAAGTGATGTACTATATTATAATTCTAAGAAGGTTATGCAATCTTAACGCAATATTGCTACAATGTAATCAGTGGCAAGATTTTTGCATCGGCCAAGCTGTGAATGCACTGAAATCATTTGGACACATTATACAGGCAACTTTTTTCGGTTTCCATGGAAAAAATTTTTTCTTGACGGTAGCAATATTGTGATAGGCTTTCAAAATGTTTTCAGAACATTTGCGGCTTATTTGAAAATTGATGAATGTAAAGATCTTGCCTCTATTTGTATTGTAGTAATATTGTGGTAACATTGCATATCGTTCTTAGAATTATAATATATAGGCAACGTTTCCGGTTTTCATCGACAAATTTTTTTTTAATGAAATACGGTAGCAATATTGTGATAGGCTTTCAAAATGTTATCAGAACATTTGAGGCTTCTTTGAAAATTGCTCAATGCACAAATTTCGCCCTTTATTAGGTTGTAGTAATATTGTGGTAAGTTTGCATATCCTTCATAAAATCATAATCTATAGGCAACTTTTTTCGGTTTTCATCGAAAAAATTTTTCATATGAAATCCAGTAGCAATATTGTGATCGGCTTTTAAAATGTTATTATAACATTCACAACTTATTTGAAAATCGGCCGACGCCATAATCTTGCCCCTAATTATATTTTATTAATATTGCGGCAAGGTTGTATAACCTCCTAAGCATTTACTATATTGCAGAACGCTAATAAAATGTAAATCGAATAAAAGTTCCACAATATATTTTACGAAGATTGATGCAAAAATCTTGTCACAAATTATATTGTAATAATATTGCGGCAAGATTGCGTAACCTTCATAAAATCATAATGTATATGCAACTTTTTTCGGTTTTCATCGAAAAAATTTTTTCTTGACGAATTACGGTAGCAATATTGTAATAGGCTTTCAAAATGTTATCAGAACATTTGCAGCTTATTTGAAAATGCTCAATGCAAAGATCTTGCCTCTAATTGTATTGTAGTAATGTTGTCGTAAGATTGCATATCGTTCTTAGAATCAGAATATATAGCCAGTATTTTCGGTTTTCAACGAAAAATTTGTTTCCTGACGAAATACTGCAGCAATATTGTATCGGCTTTTGAAATGTTATCAGAACATTTGCGGCTTATTTGAAAATTAATGAATGCAAAGATCTTGCCCCTAATTGTATTGTAGTAATATTGTGGTAAGATTGCATAACCTTCTTATAATCATAATATATAGGCAACTTTTTCCGGTTTCTTAACTTACCGCAATATTACTACAGTGTCATTCACCATATTCTAAAATTATGGTGTAATCTAAATTGGTAATAACAATGTTGGTATCATATTGCTTCAATATTGGAACGATTACTCAAAAAATACGCAAATTTAGAATTTACATTTATGCAACCATGTAACAATATTGTACCAATATTGTAATATTCGTAGAAGTCCAATTATGAATTTATCGTCCACAATGCTAAAACGGAAATCCGAGTTCACAGCAATATTCGCTACCTGTTACTTCAACGTTGAATAACATTAGTACAATATTGTTCAACTTTGCGAATCTTAGAACGCAACCTTGATACTATATTCCTGCATTATTGAATGCTATATGGGCAGTGTCATCGTGATCGGTCACCAAACGTCAGCCAGAATATGTAGAACGTGTTAGCAGTCGCATGCAATTATTCAAAGTTTTAATTGGACCCGACTTTACCTTTTCACAGGCTATCCACCTTTTCACATTCTGCAATTTGATCAAGTGTTTATATAAAAACATAGATATTTATAATCCTCCCCCTTTTAAACGCTTATTTATTTATTTTAAATCGATTGCTTTTGATAAAAGAACTTGCCAATTTATTTATTGATATTATAACTTTCTTTTGTTAAAATTAAAATTGAAATTTATCTAAAATCGAAGGTATAGGAGAAGTAACACTAAAGAATTTATAGTCTGACCAACAGACCCTTAACGTGAAGATGTTTACGCGTTAATATTTTCATAGATAGATAGATTTGAATGTTTACCATATAAGGGTTCGAAATCGAGAGTTTGAAAATTAACTTTGATTAAAACAATGAAATAACCGTATAGATAGAGTAAACTCTTAGAATTTTTGTGACATTAAGGTTATCAAAAGTTATAAAATTAATAATTCTTTTATTGTTATTATCGATCTCTCCGAGGCAATGGTTTAGAAAGGGTTTAAAAAATTAAAACTCCTTTCTTTTAAGAAACGACGTTTCGGCGATCATTGTCGCCCTCATCAGGAAACTGTCAAAAATTTTTTTATTACAATAAACATACAGACTTTAAAATGAACAGAGTATTACATAGAAAAGGCGATATTTTTGAAACTTACATATTGGAGCACATTTGATTTGTGTACATCTCAATAATCCTTTCCCCCGGCTAGTTAACAGCGGGGGAAGAGAGAGACCGAGTGACACAGCTATTATTTATACACTTTGTCAGCTACTGTCTCGGAAGTGAGGAAGTAGCCGGCAATCGTCGCTTATATAGTGCGAAAAGCCTTTGGCGCGGTTTGTTTACATATGACGTCACGCATCACCTCATCCTTTCGATGTATACAAATTTGATTTTAAATTTTAAGCTGGTATATTAAATGTGTGTACACGTTATTGAGTTTCTGGGTATCCTCTTTCTTATTGATACCATTATCTTGCAAATGTATATGTATCATTTCCGAGATCAATCTTTTATTTAAATTGTTTTCTTTGTCTTTTATTTGAAATCCTTCAAAATTAAAAGTACGATTGTACTTTTTACTATGCTCGGAAATGATACTGTCCTTAGATTTTCTATGTTCTTCAATACGTGTACACACATTTCCTTTTGTTTGGCCCACATATGTAGCCGTGCAATCGTTACATCCAAGTTTATAAACAACATTTTTCTCTAGGTGTTTCTCTTTTTTATCCTTTCCTTTCACAATAATATTGCACATATTGCTGTGTATTTTTGGAATGGTCGTAATGTTGTTTTTCTTAAATGAATGTCGCACCCGCTAATAGAAACCATCGATGTATGGTATGCTAATGTGATTGTTATATGTATTGTTTTTTGCACATTGCTCTGGTTTTTTAATCATTCTGATTGCAGATAATCGTTTTTTGACGTATTTTTCAACGAAAACAGAGGGGTAATCATTATCGAATAATAGACATTTTACAATATCAATGTTTTTCTGATGAAAACATTTATCCGATAACTTCACCGCCCTTTCAACTATACACCATGGCAATTTTTTGACTTATCGGGTGTTGCGAATTAAAGTGCAAAAATCTGCCAGAGAAAGTTGGTTTCGTGTACCAATCAGTTTTTATTTTATCTGTTTCATTAATCAATAATACGTCCAAAAAACTTATGGATTTGTTCACTTCCATTTCATGTGTAAATTGGAGTCTGCTATTATACGAATTAAATATTTTTAACGTCTCATCTACTTTTCCTTTCGGAATACAAGTAATGATATCGTCGACGTAATGGAAAAAGAACACAGGTTGATAAGTTAATTTTGAAATGCACTCCGTTAAAAAAAAAAAATCATACTAGATAGTGTATACACAGTCATCTAAATACATTATAAAATTAATCTTTAATTCTTACAGGAAGAATCGACCTTATACTTGCCAGCCTTTTACCTTTAAAAGGTTTATTGGGGGGGGGGAGAGATTTCACTACTTTAAAATGGTATTTAATACCTAAATTACAAAGAATCATTAACACCAACTAAATAAGTTATAAATTTAAAAAATTAATGTACATATGCTTATATATTATTGCAATAATAATTATTTTTTCGACACCGTCTGTGCAGCAAATATTTATTTTTGGATCATTATTATTCAAAAAAGATATACCTAACGCGTAGTATGAGTTTTAGGGGTTTTTAACGCGATTTAAATAGTATAGTTTATGATAAACTTAGATATCCACGCGAAGGTTATAATCTAGCAAAAACCAACAGTAGACTTCATAGCTTCGTTATAGGGATCTCTATATCCCCATAACTTGATGCCAACCTACTTTCATAATATAACTAGGTCTAACCTGAAGTACTAATCTACTGTTGGTTTCTGCTTGTTTATAACCTCCGCGTGGATCTCCAAGTTTATCACAAATTATATTATTTAAATTGCATTAAAAACCGCTAAAACTCATACAACGCTTGTGCAATAACGTTTAATCTAGAACATGCAAAAAGTTTCAAGTGAAAAAATGCATTTACAGAAAAGATATAATTAGGATCAAAATACTGTCAATGGATTTCACTCTGTCAGATACGTATATTTTAATTATCTTGAAATAAATGATTCTTTGTTTTAAAATAAATTATTCTTTCTCTGTTACAGGTGATCCGATGAACTTGTCGTAAAAAAAAAATTCATTCAACAGCAAACTTTACTGAATCGGCCTTATTTATCACTGTAAGTAATATTTTTGAATAAGGATGATGCGCTGATTAAATAAAATGAAATGAGTAATATATACATTACTCACAAAATAGTTATATATATTCTTCTTCTGAAGGAAAAAATTATAAAATTGTTAAGAAATATTAATATATCAAACATAATATTAGATGATGCGTGTAGGTTATAAATCAGACTAAAGTATTACAGCATTTTAATTAAAAAGACCTAAAATTATTTGTTGGCTTCTAAGGCTTTGCGTGTGAAATAATATAAGTGCTGAGACAAATAGTCTTCTGATTAAGGGCAACGGAAGTGCCCAAATACAGCTAAAATCTATAGTATGGAGTGTTGGCTCTCGTAAGGCTAATCTATTAACATAATGCAGGCTTACTATTATTACTGGTAATATATTCCCTTATTATCTTGTGTATAGTATGGAGAGTTGGCTTCTCTTTGTAAGTCAAATCCATTAATATGAATGTATGATTAATACTGGTAATTTTTTGCATTAGATCATATTTCTTTTATAATTAAAATCATTGATGATCTGCTATCCAAATATATCTGTTCGCTTATTATATAGTGTACCAAAATAAATTGTTCGCTTATTATGAAATAAAAAAATTACAGTATAATATAAAACTTAGCTGTTATAAAATGAATAAATTATTTTAAAATGGATTCATATGAATCCCTAAATTATTGTAAAATGGATTCATATGAGCCCTTCTGGCATTTCTTATAAATAATTAATCAATTATATTTTTATTTATTGTAAAAAATTCATCCAAACTATTATAGTCTGGTAGTTATTATTTTACAATTTAAACCTAGTCCCAAAATATACAACCTGAGAGTCTTGGAACCGCCCAGGAGACGATGAAAAAAGTTAATAATTATTTATAAGCACTTCAACAATTGTATAAATTTTCTTGCATGAATGATGAATATTCTTGACACTACATTAGCTTGTCACAACACAAGAAAATTTTTTTTTTATATAAACTGAATATTCTGTATGTAGAAACTTCCTTCGATTCTTGAACCAAAAAAATAAAACACTTTCACTAGCTATTCATAAGGATCCCTTTCGACGTACAGCCTGAGCCTTGTCATATCACAAAAAAGTTATTTTTTTATATAATCTGATAGTAAAAAAAACCTGAAAAATAAAAGGGTATATTTTAACAAAGAATCAGTTCATGAATTCATGTTCATAATTCTAGGCTGTTAGTCATGTTTGTGAAACCTTCTTCTTAATTGTATCTGACAGTTTTCAAATATTTAACCAAACATAGCTTTACAAATTGCATATTGTTTTGAAAATAAAATCACTTTGGTAGTTTATTGTATAATACTTATTATTCTTTAACACTGCATTTGTGTTATTGTATTGAACTAGCGCGCCACATTCGACCTTCGTCGGCTCTTCGGGCCTGCAGGTCTCAGTGGCTTGTCGCGAGGCGATGCAAGGCATGCAAAATGCATATTTTTATAATTATTAATAATTAAAAATAATTATTAATTATTATTAATTATTATTAATTATTAATAATTAATTATTATTTATTTAATGTTTTATTTGTTTATTTTAGGACCATTATATTGACTGTATGGAGTGGAATTTTGCATGCTTTCTAAGAACTGAAAGTGTATTTAATAATGTCAAGTATTGCAAATTACTGTAATCATTAGTTTAATATGACTATGAATTGGTAATGATAATTTTTATTTTATTTTCAGCTTCTAAAATACTATTATCAACAATCATGATGTACGCGCACCATCCAATATAATTATTGCATGTATATTTGAATACCGAAACCAAATCAAGGTATGTCGGATAGTTTCCATTAGCATCACTGAGTTTATTCATATGATTTACATCATAAACTTCAAATGCCTTTTACTCAGTTTAGTTTTTTCATGATATTTTTCCATATGCCGCAGGTTTTCTCAGCGATGAGTGGACCAATTGGATTGAAATTTTGAAGAAACTTTCGGAATAGGTTTCCGAAGGTCTTGGTTTTTATTAAGTAAATACCTTTAATTGCTTTCAAGGATTATACTCACTTAATGCATATTTGTAATGCATAAAAGTGATGTATAATACTTATATATTGAAGGGGAAATATAGTTTTTAGAGCACATATACATGTTAATTTTTTACAGTACTAAGAATTTTTCTATTTTTTCAGGTTTTAACCCTGTCATAACTCCTTAATTTTGCAGAGATAATCAAGACTAACTGAAATATTTCTTTAAAAAATCAGTTTTGGGGTTTTCAACATATTGAATCATTCTTAACGTATAATTCTTATAGTCAAAAATTGTATGTTAATAAAGTAAAATATCTAAAAATTTTATGTTAAAGGTTTTTATGTAAAACGTATCTGTAAAAAGTTTTATTATGAAAAATGAATTATTTTCAATAGTTAATTTGAACTCTAAGCATTTTCGAGGGTTGATGTCAATAGGAAAAAGTTTTATTTTTTTGAGATCTACAACTTTTCTATTTAACTTTTTTGTGTGAAATGATTATAATTTGAGTTATGACCAAAAAACCGTTTTTTTCAATGTTAATTTAATGTAAAATTTAATTTTGGCTTGTTAATTTGAATTCTAAGCATTTTCGAGTTTTTATGTCAATAGGAAAAAGTTGTATCTTTCGGAAATCTACAACATCCTATTTAACTTTTTTGTGTAAAATGCTTATAATTTCAGTTATGGCCAAAAAACCGTTTTTGAAAAATCGATAAAATGCCCGCATATTTTTTGTATACATCGGATTAAGTTCAAACGAATTCTTTCATGATATTAACCCATTAACGCCCAGGATGTACATTTTTGACATAAAAGTTTGAACCGTCACCACGTAATGAATTCGAGCGTTAAAAATTCTGGACCCACTGTTTCTTATGTAAAAAGACTGCTCTTTCCAATGTTGTGGATTAAATTTTGATAAAATTCAATTTTATTACCCAAAATGAAAAACAATGAAAAAAACGCACTATTTGAAAAATTTTTTTTTTAAATCGATTTTTTGACCGCTTTAGATTTTTCTATACATAAAATAGTCATATATAGTCTGGCACTGATACCTATACCTAAAGAATCCGCGGTGGAATTAGCGCCAAAATTTTTTTTTCAACACAATGGCGTCCTATATGCAAATTTTTTTGTTTCATATTCATCGATTTTTTTCTGGAAAACTGTCAACTTTTATAAAAATTTCATAAGAATAAAAGTATCTTAGAATTCGTCGCGGAATACTCCCAAATTTTTTCAGATTGATCCGGGAAAATTTTTATTTGTCAAAAATTCGGAAAATCAAAATTTTGAAAAACGTCCGGAAAAAATCTGAAAAAAATTGAGAACATTCCTTGATGAATTCTAAGACATTTTTATTCTTTGCAAAATTTGCTAAATGGCTAAAGACGTATTCTTCACGTCCTACACAAAAATGTAACTAAAGTCTTATACAATTTGGTTTCTGATTTTTTTTTTTAATTTATAAGGTTTAAGCAAATTTTGCAAAGAATAAAAATATCTTAGAATTCGTCAAGGAATGTTCTCAATTTTTTTTAGATTTTTTCCAGACGTTTTTCAAAATTATGATTTTCCGAGTTAAAATGATAAATATGTCGATTTTTTTTATTCACTTTTTTCATAGTTAATAGTCCATAGAATATGGTGGTGAAAGTCCTTTTTCATAAAAAAATTTTGCCATAAAAATACAAACAAAAAACTGAAAAAACTTTTTTTCAAATTTTCGAAAATCATCGATTTTAGATATTTAAATTTGATTATACCTCAATTATTGAACAAAATTTTTGTAATACCTCTAGTACAAGATTTTTATAGGCGATTTCACCGAAACTACAATATAAATCTGTTTTGCAAAATAGTTCTTGCTGAAACAATTGTTAACCTAGTACAAACCACCAAATAACCAATTTTCGCAAAATAACAATTTTTCTTAGTTTACTTTTCTTAAACAACATAAAACTACAATCTCATAAAATAAAGCAAATACAAATTTGAAAACACTAAAAAAATTTAATCGATTTGAAATTGCACCACATAGTTTGCGCTGCATAGCAATGATAAAGAATATTCAGTTCTGTTTTATCGATACAACAGTTTGCTAGCCTAGGAAACAACTGTTTGAATATTTTGATCCAGTCTTCAAGTTACCATGTGGTGATGCATTTGACTACTGATATACTTATAACCTGTTATTAGTGTGGATAGAAAGTTCAAAAACTTCTATAACAAGAATTCAGATAAGTATTGTAAGCTAGTAAATAGTAGTTGTATTTATAAAGATTTAGTTGTTTGTGTTTCTTTTTTGTTCATAGGTAATTATGGATTGATTGGCTTTCATATTGTATTTGAAGAGTTTCATTTGACATGTTTACAGGAAACTTTAAAGAATATATTAATGGTAAGTAGCAAAAATAATTGTAAACATTATAATATTTGGATTATAAATTGGTATTGACAACTTTTATTTTATTTTCAGTATCGAGATACCATTGCGGACTAATATTCAGCACCCGGGTCACCTAATACACTTTAGCGTATGTGTGTTGAAGTACAAATATATAATTAAAATATGCTAAATAGTACCCGTAAGTAATACTTAGTTTGTTTTTGTGATTTTGATGTGTATATTTTAATTGCATTTTACTCGGCTTTAGGATTTTGAAGATTCGAAGTCAGTTGCCGCAGGTTTTCTCAGCATCTATTGCTGAGAAAGCTGTATATTATCATATATAATATTCACTATAATTACCAATATTATCAACTTATATATTATCAAATATTTAAACTTCATATTTTTCAGCAAAGTCTTCCGATCAAGCTGTGAAGAAACATATTCAGAAGATTTTCCATCAAGTTTGACCTTTATTCATCACCCGGATGCTGAGATTTCCTGCGGCAAAGCAAAATAAGTGCTGAAATTGGGTGAACTTTACATGGGATTATAGTAAGTATAGTAAGTATAGATAAATAATTTTTTAGAAACATGTAAAATTACATTTAATATCTATACTTTTACTTGGAAAAAGATTTTTTTTCAACAACTAATAGATCATTTTCTTTAGCCTATTAAATGGAAATTGATTTTTTTCAGATTCAACTCAGGCATAAGCCCTTAAATCGTTGAAAGCGTATAATTATTATGGTTAAAAATTGTATTTTTAAAAAATGTACAACTTTTATGTTTAATATTTTTATGTAAAACGTATACCTGAAAATTTTTATTATAAAAAACTAATTATTTTAATGTAAAATTCGATTTTGGCTTGTTAATTTGAATTCTAAGCATTTTCGAGTTAGCATGTCAATAGGAAAAAGTTGTATATTTTGGAGATCTACAATATTTCCATTGAAATTTTTTGTATAAAATGCTTATAATTTGAGTTTGAGAGATAATTTGAGAGATAAGCTTGTGACAAAATGATTTGGTTAATAATACATGTAAAATTAAGCATAAAGAGCTCCCATTTGAACAATTGGCCAGTAATCGCAAAAGTGAAATCAGCCCGATTGGTCGAAAGTTGCCTGAGATATCGCTGGTTACAATTTTTGCGATGGTACAACTAATAAGGCATCCCCGCGTTGCGGTCGTGCCTAAAAATAAAAAAATGTAAATACACCATCGTCTGCTCTTCTGTACACATGATGAACTATGTACATGTAATAGTATACGTAGAGCTGACGTTACACGAACGATGATGTACTTCCGCGAAGAACATTTTCTAATTCATGATCCCGAACTTTCACTTCACAATATCTTTTGATAGAAGCCACTTCACAATATTTGACCCTGATGTGATTTTGTTTGTTTTATCCTGAGCTTTCATTTGAGTGCTCATAAGTGAGAAACAAAGCTCTTAATGCGTAGAAAACGGAATGTGATAACTCCAACAGGCCCTATGATACGTATGTAGGGTCTGGCTAGCGCCCGACGGCGGCGTACGTACGGAACGTACCTTATACTTGCCATCGAGGCGCTCGCGCGCCTTGATTCACATATACACTCACTTTTAAGTAAAATTTTAAATTACAAATACTAAAACTTTTATAAAACTATTAAATATATTAAATAGTTTTTACAAAACTTAGTAATTGTAAAAAATCCGCTTAATAAAAATTCACAACTAAAAACTAGATAGCGAATTTGAAAATGTACAGTGTTTATTTTTGAAAAAATAGTTTTGTTGGCGCGTGAGCCAAGTAAAACAGGATCATGGACTTATCACCACTTAGTTGAGCTCTCCTATGGATGGGTCGGTAAGGCGGTAAGTTACAAATCTGTTATCTCTCGTGTTTTCACTTACACACACACACACACACACGTATACCCCCCCTACACACACACACACACACACAGATTAATAAATTTGTATCAATGCGGTTTTTTGCAAAACTTTTCAGTAAAATGCTTTATAGAACATATATAAATAATAAGAATACAAAATTTAATCAATCTCGTTCTTATTCTTCGTAGACATTAGTGAATTGTTACGCGAAAATAAAAATTTTACGAAAATAAAAATAAAAATAAAAATTTTACGAAAATTGCACTAATTTGTTAATAATTTTTTATTAAAATGTTATTTTCTTGTAAAATGGACTTTCTTATCGTATTCTACAGAAAATTTTCTATAGAAATCATGTATGGAAAGTATTCAAACTATATTATTTAGTGCTAATAAATATTGTCGAATAAATCATCATTTTTCGAAAATTACCTATAAACATTTTTTCAGTTTTTATTCAGTTATTATATATATAAAAACAGGTTTCACCATCAGATTCTTCGGAAAATTTTCTATAATAAGATGTAAAAAAAATCAATTTTTTCCATATTTTAACCCAAGCCTGACCCCTTAAGACCATGCAGTAAAGCTACTAGTATTTTGTCTATGTAAGTGTTATCAAGATCTTTAATGCACATAATTAAATAACTGTATAGAATACAGCACTTATAATTTCGGCTACATAAGAGTTATGGAAGTTTGAAAATTAAAGTTTAATTTTAGATTAAGCTCTTAAAATTTTTTATTTTGTCTGTATGAGTGTTAATGAGAGTTTGGTTTTATTGGCATAAGTGTTATTATGAGTTTAAATTTTTGTTACATTAAGGTTATCAAGAGTTGTAAAATTAATCTTTAATTCTTACATGAATAAACGACCTTATACTTGCCAGCCTTTTACCTTGAAAAGGTTTGTTTGGGAGGGGGGCGTGGTAGTATATTACACCGTACCGTGCTTTTTATAATTAAGCATCCAAGGGCTCTTTTACGCAACAACCAAAGCTCTTGGACATTGGCTTTTACACAACATATTTATGCATGTGTTGCAACGTACACGGACCCTATCTCCAAATTTTAAATCTCATTTTATGTATTTTCCAATTAAATAATTCTATGTGTAGGGAGTTAATATGCATATAGTCATGTGTACAACATTATTTCATAATTTATTAATTTATTTATATTTTTTATTCGCGTTACAAGTTAGTATGATGCGCGTTCGTATTAGACATGTGAGTGAAAGCTCGAACTTGCAACACTCATATCAACAATTTAGATAATAAATTTATGAAAATTGTAACGTGGAATTTTCCCGCCCGCATGGGAATTCCAGTCATTTACAAAGTATTTATTAAACACACGGCTTTCTTCTTTTTCCCTGGCTCGTGGTATCCCTGCAATGGATGAAAAGCGGGAAATGTGGTGGCAATCAGGTTGAAAATGGTAACACAGATATGTAATGGTTAATAAGTCACAAATATATTCTAGTTTCCTTATACAATTATTATCCGTTCAAACAAATTGGTAATGACTCGAAATAAAAATCATGGGCACGCGGCCATATTACTAAATCCAAGCTGCTCAGTAGTGCTAAATAGGAAAGGGCCGCGAAAATTCCTCTACGATTGCTTCTAATTAAACAAAAGGAAAACCGCCATCCGCTGAAACGCGCGAAGAAATCCTCTATCGAACGCGGCACGTATTCCTCAATATGTAAATTATTCCTCTATATGTTATCCCGTATATTAAATATTACACCAGACTCTCACCAAATTCCTCTATAAATATTCCACAAGAACTCCACGGGAAATCCCTCGTCACCTCTGCGGCTCCAAAATCTCCTCCAAAACACACAACAAGATGGCAACCCAAAAGAAAATACTTGTGACAGTATTGCTCCAGAAAAGCTCCAAGAACGGAATCAGAGTGCGGACTACCACCAAGGCATCCGCCGACAGAGTGACGCGGTCGACGCTTCGTCCGAGAAAAGATGCCACGTTTTTCCCACCCGGCCTCCTTCTTCACGGAAGCGTCGATCTGATCACCGGATTTTCCAATTGGTCCTTTATCTGAAATAAATCCTCTATTGGCCATTAATATACCACCACTAATTTATTCCTCTATCCGTGATTTTCCCCAGCGCCCTCTTTTCCAAATCCAATTTTATCATTGGTTAGAAAATCAATTAACGTCCTCTATGTATTTCCTCAAAATTCAAATTCGCGCCCCCTTTATGGATATCGATCAATCAATCAATCATGTCGATATCCATCCGGTGGCTCCACCTATAGATAATCTGTAAGCGCGCGATATTTGAAAAGCCCCTATCATCCTCGAAGATTCCTAGCCCGTATATTCCTCTATACATCTGTATGACGTCCGCAAGTCAACATAAAGTCAACTCTGAGCGCTCCAAACGCCGTCAAGAGAGAATAGAGCTGCAGAGTACTCTCGACGCGCGCACTCTACGAGCTCGCGATCTCGATATTATCACGCGGTATCTAGTCTCGGATGAGCGCTAGCGAGAGAGAGAAAGCGAGCCTCTCTAGCGAGAGAGTCCCGCCGCGTCGCTATCGCTCTTCTCTCTCTCTCTCTCTCTCTCTCTCTCTCTCTCTCTCTCTCTTCTCTCTCTCTTCTCTCTCTCTGCTGTCTCTCTCTCTCTCTCTCTCTCTCAAGCACACACTCAATTCTCACTCTCGCCAAATGCCTCTCTCCCGCGCGCGCCGACTCTCTCTCCCTCTCTCTCGCTCACGCTCACACTCGCGCTCTCCCCTCTACACACCACCGCATGCATGTAACCGCGTGCGCGCGGCCGCCGGCTCGCTTCCTGCCATGCCCCCTCCCGAGCGCCGACGCGCTGCGCAGGTGTGACTCGAGAGCTCACATCCTGCGCTCCGCACGCGGTCGGTCAGAGGCAACTCCTGCGAGCGCCACCGAGCGCTGGCTCCGCTCCAGGAGCTGTCAACTCGCCGAGAGTAAGTCAGCTGGCCGTACAACAATGATCACGACGCAGCAATAATTATTGCTACGTCGCAAAATAAATGCTCGTACGAGATTTTTGAAGTGATAACTTCTTATGGCTCGCCTGAGGGGTAACTAAAAAGTAACGGAAAAGCGTTCCCTCGACCACATGTTTTCCGTCAAAAAAAATTGTATATATAGGTATATAGCATAGGGAAAGCGTGGAAAGCAAAAGAGGGGAAAAGGAGAGATAGCGAGGGGAGTGCAGCGATCCCCACTACCGATAGTTTCTATGCAGTGGACTTAGAGCAAGACCTAGCTTCTCTATACTGTATGTCCTCTCTATACTCCCCACTCTTAGGCCCTTCTGGGCCCTTGTAGGCGCTGTATACAGTACAGCGTTCAGGGCTTTCCCTCTGCATATGTATGTATGCGTGTGTAGGTGTACTGTGTATTTCTGTGTCTCCTCTACCTCTATACATATATAGGTATACTTTACGAGTATACTTATACACACACACACACATAGAGTTTATATATATATCTGTGGCTTACAGGAAGAACCACTTAAGTGACTTTTACGTGTTTTCGAGAAAAAGCGATTTCAATGTTTGGAGTAATACGTAAGATCGAAATGTCAGAGAATAGATCTAAGTATTGGCTCATTTGATTAGGTATCTAATACGAATACAACCGTAGTATTACATTTGTAAATAGTTCCTTTTTCGACACGCAAGCTAAACAAATTACTCGTGTTAAGCGGTTCTGCGGGAACTTTGCAGATAAGTGCTTATTACGGTCACTCTCTTTGATGGCTTGTAACTAATGTAATTTGCAATTTAAAAAATTCGGGTGGGGCATATTTTTAAAGTTTAACTTATGTCCTTTCTAATGGTGTAATTTAAATTTTCGAAAATGGTTATTAACAATGAGAAAAAACGGCTTAAAGGAAAAGAGCATGGTTTTTCCACAATTTTTTGTTTTTTAGTTCTAGATTTCAAGAACGTTTTCATTTGCAATGTATCTGAAACTTCTCTAACCAATGGAATAAATGTCCAAACCTAAAAGATACGTGATTTGGGGGTTGATTTTGAACCTCGGTGTGATCAAACTGGCGCATATTATATAATTGAAAATTTTTTACGAAGACTTTTACAAATTTTTTATTCAGAAAACACGCACTTTTGGAAACAATTTTCAAGAGGAATAAGTTCTTAGAATCAGCTAAGGAATACGTACGAATTTTATCAGAGTGATTTCAGTCATTTTTTTGTTTTTACAAATTGACAATTTTTGAAAAATTTAAAAACATTAAAAAAATTTTTAAAAATTTTAGAAAACCAACGAATATATCGGTATAGGTAATTAGATATATATTATACAGCTTTAATGTACTCCACACAGTGTATCTCGCACAAAAATAAAAAAAATGAGCGCACTTAAGTGGTTCTGCGGTAACATTTTTACGAGAGACACAGTTAAGTGATTATGCAATCGGCTAGCATTTAAATATTTGTGCATTTTAAAAGTCCTATTATTGTACAATGAAAAAGGGTACTAAGAGCACCTCGAATTCGACATAAAAAAATTTTCACAAAATGTCACGTAAGTGGTTCTTCCTGCAAGCCACAGATATATATAGTCCTACACCACGACAATGAAGATAGACGACGGCGTGCAACTAACGTTTGATGCATGACTAAATAATGTAGACAATATAGAAGCTGCAAGATGTTTGCCGATTTTCTTTCTATTAGTGTGCTTGCATACCCACAGCACTTCTGATTCCAATTTTCTATTAACTCTACTTCGATATATTGTAATTTCAATTACGAGCGAGGCAACACTTGCTTGTTTCTATTAAAATCAATTTGAAGTTATCACTTCTGTCGCGCGTCCCGTGACGCACACGTTTTTTGATTAAGAAACTATGTAAAACGCAAAAAACCCGGTTGCGATTCGTTAAATTTAAGTCCAAAAACATCATTGCAAGATTGAGAAAAAACACAGCGATTATATATTTCACTTTATATATGTAGGGGCTCGGCCCGCCGACAGGCGGCAGCACCGAGCAGCGGGTAGAGGAGCGAGAGCCCTGAGCGTAGCGAAGCGCGTCAGTCCACCGCCGAGAGCACACCAGAGCAGTCGCCTGGAGAGAGGCCCGACCGAACCAAGGGAATAAACTATATTCGCTAACACCACACACTGAGCGTCTTCATTCCCTACGCCACTTCCCGCAACCGTCACCTCCCCCCCCCCCCCTACACATATAAACTTCTCAAATATGTACGAAATAGACACTTCACATGCCGAATATTTTTTTTTCTGAGGCATTTTGCCATATAATTTTGTCGTACATGATCGTTCGTTCATCTGCTTTCGACTCACGTATAGCTTTTAGAATGAATCATTAATTAACATTGTAAAAATAGCAACAAAAGCGTTCAAGTCTCGCGACCAGCATATTTATATGCGAGTTATTTTATTTCCCAAGGCTTGTCATTAGCAACAAACCATTATCTATTGTAAATTAAGCATCGATAAACATTCGTATGCTATTAGTTTTGCGAGAATTAATTGTTTATGGCGACAAAATATGTAAATTAAGTTTTCACGTACATTAGTATATCTATAGCGATACTGGCGTTCGGACAAGTGGAGGGGGTAACTCGCGGCTTCAGCATCGGAGCAGTTCCGCTCACCTGTATAAAAGAGCGCATCATTCCAGGAAGAGCATTCATTCTTCCACTGGAGCTGGAACTAGAAGGAGCAATAAGTCTCCTAACTAGCGGAAGCCAGAGATGAGGAGAGAGATTGCTAGAGACGGGGTTTTTCGTGCACCGAAAGCTGAGCCAAGAAATTTTCGGTCCCTGCTACGAGTGGTACCGGTCTCCCAGATGTTTCAAAACTATATACAGCTAAAGCAGTGAAGGGCTGCAAAGCCTGCAGAAAAAAAAAATTTTTTTTCAACAGAGGTTCAAGCTTCGGCGCAGTTTTTCTAGCTGCAACGTCCGAGCGCCTTATACCTGACTGTTCTCTCGACCGAACCCAGAGCGCTAATCCTTTTATGACGGTCAACTTTGGCGCAACGAAAATTCAAAATGATTCAAACTACATTTTTTAAAAAATTGTTCACTTCCATGTTGTTAAAAAATTTTCAACAATGAAAATGCAATTTGAATGGTAATTTTACGACAATTTAAAGGTGTGATATATTTTAAAATCATTTTCTTCGCTCTGCCGCTGTTCGGCAGGCCTTTAAAATGTATCACACCTTTAAATTGTCGTAAAATTACCATTCAAATTGCATTTTCATTGTTGAAAATTTTTTAACAACATGGAAATGAACAATTTTTTAAAAAATGTAGTTTGAATCATTTTGAATTTTCGTTGCGCCGAAGTTGACCGTCATAAAAGGATTAGCGCTCTGGGTTCGGTCGAGAGAACAGTCAGGTATAAGGCGCTCGGACGTTGCAGCTAGAAAAACTGCGCCGAAGCTTGAACCTCTGTTGAAAAAAAATTTTTTTTTTCTGCAGGCTTTGCAGCCCTTCACTGCTTTAGCTGTATATAGTTTTGAAACATCTGGGAGACCGGTACCACTCGTAGCAGGGACCGAAAATTTCTTGGCTCAACTTTCGGTGCACGAAAAACCCCGTCTCTAGCAATCTCTCTCCTCATCTCTGCGGAAGCATACAGGGAAGCGCTGGCGCTCCGGAAAGCCCTAGATGTGGAGCATTGAGTCTCCCACATGGGAATCCGATTAAATGCGATGTAACAGCGAACAGTCTTTTGTTATGTATGAGGCGATAACTTTAATTTTTCAATAAAAAACAAAGTCTTTTTAGAAAAATTTTTAAGTTTTTCTCTAAATCCCTTCACATAGCGAGATGCAAAAGTTCTGCACTAAGTCAGACTGAGCGCTCGCATATCCTTTACTATGCGTTGGATTACCCTTAGATTCAATACGTGGTCAAAGAGGGAAAAGGCGATTTAAAAAAAAAATAAGATTAATAATAAAGAAATTAAATAAATTCTAGTGAGACGCAAACATATAGCATTGCGTCTATGTTAAGCACTCACGCCTTTTTGCCTCCTGAATACCTCGAGATCCAGTGTATGATCTCGGGTGGAAAGGGATTTAAAATCAAAAACAAATTTTGTTTTTTCAGCTCGATTGTTCTTTGCCAGGCATTGCCTCTTGCTAAAGAACAATTTTCAGTACGTGAGGATCAAGTAGACGTCCAAAGCTAAAGTCTTCAACTACTCAAAAACGCATTGTGTCGTTTTACGAGTAGAGGAGCAACGTGCATTACGTCACATGTATAGTTCATCGTTTGTTGCTGAATATGTACAATCCAATATGTCATTGTACGTATAAGTAACTAATTAATATAATCAAATTTTAATTTATCCGCGATCTACGTTGAATTGTTCGCCAGCTATCCCGGACCATGAAGAATTAAATATTTTTTGAGTAAATTCTCTTTTCTATTTCCCGCCTCTTTTCATTTTCCGTTGCGCGGAGGCGGGAGCGTTTCAGTGTATTATGTGTAAATTTAAAAAATTTTGAATTTTTCAAATTTTATTATTTACATACATATGGATATGATGTCTTATTTTTATTATATCTATGTATGGATGTATATCGCTCCGACACTACATAGAAAAACTCGACTATCGAAAAAGTTTTGAGGCAGCGCAACGAGCCCTTTCGATGCACGTGTTATGAAACAACATATATTAAAAAAGATCATTTCACAACTAAAAATATTTTTTATTGTCAGTGTGTGTGTACTCTGTACCATAAAGAGTCAAGTCAAGAGTACAATAAACGATAAACATATGTACATATGTATATATACCACATTGGCAGTATTTTTCGTAAAAAGTAGACAACATTTCCTGGAAAAGGTATTTTATGCATTTTTGACAAAAAACGCTTCCCTTAGGAGCGATGAATTTTTGAAAATTTGCGGAAAATGAAAAAAGACGCCGATTTTACGACTGTTGACCCTCTGCAGCTCAAAGGAGCTTGGTGGAAAAAATCTAAAGAAATTTGGGGAGTTATATTTCTACAAAGAGAAAAGATTTAGGATAGAATACAAAAAAAATTTAGCTGGTCGATCTCACAGAGAATCACCCATAGATATGGGCGATTCTCTTCAATAAAAGCACTTCAAAAAATATTTTCAAAATGTTGTTTTCAATCCTGTGAGTGCCCCTAAATCTTTCCAGATTTTTTTCGGCCCGTCTCTTCTAGTTACAGAGGGTCAAAGTCAGTCGCCTATTTTCATTAATTTGTGTATTTATAAACCCCACAAAAAAACCTTTTTAAGGTAAAAGGTAGGCAACTATAAGGTTGCTTCTTCATTTTAATTATATAATAATTTTCAAACTCTCCACATCCCTTATGTAGCCAAAATTCTAATTGTTTATTCTATCACCTAATTAAAGCTTTTCAAACTTTCCATAGCCCTTCTAATCTCTTGACAAGACTTTATGTGCTTATTACTCGTCAACTTGAAAAATCTAAAACTCTCTTAAATTAAATATGTGTTACGTAAACAGCTCAGTATTCAGGGTCCGTTTAACTGGCAACCATTTTCTTTATTTTATTATATCACTTCAATACCTTTGATGTTACGAAAATTCAAATTTTAATTTATAGAAAGGAAAGTTGTGATATCAGTAAATAATTCTTTTATAATATACCAATCATGTTGAAATAAATAAACAAATGAGCGTTTAAATACGATAATAATATATAGAATAAAAATTAATTCATATACTATACCGGTAGCATTTTGCAGGAAGAAGTTTTAAGGGCTTCCATGTGCAGTCTGTCGAATAAATTGTTATTTTTATCGCTATAAGGCGATTGAAGAATCAACATACAATAATACTAATGTAGTTTATAATATTAAATGCAGTCATCATCAAATAGTCCTTTCTGTTAGAATTGCCTTCCACTTCGTAAATAAGTAAATTGCAAAAGATAAAATATCATGATGCAGTGAAACCGTGTTGAAATTTTTTTATGGAAAAACTTGCCGTCCCGTGTTATCATAGATCATCGATAAGTGACTAAATGTCATTGTATTCAACAATGTACATGAATAATATATTTTTCTTGTTAAGATTGCTTCTATCGTTCGACTGATTGTTAGAAAAAAATAAATATATGAATATATGCAGGGCTATATAAAACAAAATAATTTAGATAATCGTAAAAATTAATGTAAAATAAAACATTTTAAACAAAACAAAAATACCTCAAATTACAAAAATTTACCTGCAAATATCAAACTCTTAAAACTTAATGCCTGACTATCATGGCAGAACGGCCACGCGTCCAAGTGCCGTCCCTAATATATAAAAAATTTAATCAATTAAAAACACTATTAAAACTAAAACAAATAATCTCAAATAAATTAAACAAATTAGCCTCTCTCACACGTTGTGGCAACGACTCGAGCTCTTCCAGAGTGACCGCTGCCGCCAGATGGTGATGCGACGCCGGTGGAGATCAACGAACAACTGGCCCCCGAAATTCGCAAAACCACGGCATACATATACAAAAATATTTATACACTGTACACAATCCGGCGCCCCAACGCAATGGCATAGCATACCTGGCCCGCATACGAAATGAGAAAGTGGCACAAATAATGTACCAAGCAGTTGCTACGCGACGCTCCGGCAATACTGTATTGGTCGCCAATGCGGTCGTGGAAGGCACGCTTGAATTCCCGGCGCGGGCTCTTGGACTTACTGCTTGGTACATTATTTGTGCCACTTTCTTGTTTCGTATGCGGGTCGGGTATGCAATGCCTTTGCGTTGGGGCTCTGGATTGTGTATAGTGTATAAATATTTTTGTATATGTATGCGGTGGTCTTATAAGGAGTATATATCGTGTTGCGAATTTCGGGAGCCAGTTGTTCATTGATCTTCACCGGTGTCGCATCACCATCTGGCGGTACCGGTCACTCTGCAAGAGCTCGAGTCGTTGCCACAACGTATGAGAGGCTAATTTGTTTAATTTATTTGAGATTATTTGTTTAAGTCTTAATAGTGTTTTCAATTGATTAAATTTTTTATATATTAGGGAGGGCACTTGGACGCATGGCCGTTCTGCCATGATAGTTAGGCGTTAAATTTTAAGAGTTTGATATTTGCAGGTAAATTTTTGTAATTTGAGGTTTTTTTGTTTTGTTAAAAATATTTTGCTTTACATTAATTTGTACGATTATGTAAATTATTTTGTTTTATATAGCCCTGCATATATTCATATATTCATTTTTTCCTAACAACCAGTCGAGCAATAGAAGCAATCTTAACAAGAAAAATATATTATTCAAGTACATTGTTGAATACAATGACATTTAGTAATTTATCGATTATCTATGATAACACGGGATGGCAAGTTTTTCCATAAAAAAATGTGAACACGGTCTCACTGCATCGTGTTATTTAATCTTTTGCAATTTACTTATCCACGAAGTGGAAGGCAATTCTAACAGAAAGGTCTATTTGATTGTGACTGCATTTAATATTATAAACTATATCAGTATTATTGTATGTTGATTCTTCAATATAATCGCCTTGTAGCGATAAAAATAACAATTTATTCGACAGACTGCACATCGAAGCCCTTACAACTTCTTCCTGCAAAATGCTACCGGTATAGTATATGAATTAATTTTTATTCTATATATTATATTCATATTTAAACGCTCATTTATTTATTTATTTCAACATAATTAGTATATTATAAAAGAATTATGTACTGATATCAGAACTTTTCTTTCTGAATATTAAAATTTGAATTTTCGTAAAATCAAAGGTAGTGAAGGGACACTAAAAAAATGGTTGTCAATTCAATAGATTCTTAATACGAAGCTGTTTACGTAATACATATTTAATTGAAGAGAGTTTTAGATTTTTCAAGTTGACGAGTAATAAGCATATAAAGTCTTGTCAAGGGATAAAAAGGGCTATGGAGAGTTTGAAAACCTTTAATTTAGATAATAGAATAAACACTTAGAATTTTGGCTACATAAGGGATGTGGAGAGTTTGAAAATTATTACATAATTTAAATGAAGAAGCAACCTTATACCTTGAAACGCCCCTCGCCTCCGCGCAACGGAGAATGGAAAGAGGCGAGAGATTTTGATAAAAATTATTCGAAAAATTATCTTGATTTGATGTGGTCCGGGATACCAGGCGAATAAATAAAGTGTGTCGCGAATAAATTAAAGTCAAGTGATTCTAATAGTTACTTCTATATACAAAGACGTAATGCCTTGTATATATATTCAGCAACAAAAATTGAAAATAATCGTGACGCAATGCACGATGCTTCTCTATCCCTTAAGACGACACAATGCGCCTTCTGGTAAGAGAAGTCTTTTAATGTTGGACGGCCTCTTGATCGTCTTGTTCTGGAAATTATTCTTTATTAAGACGCAATGCCTCATAAAGAACAACTGAGCTGAAAATTGCGTGAGCGCTTAGCATAGACGTAATGCTATGCGTTTGCGACTCACTAAAATCTATGTATTTTATTTATTATTATTATTTAAAAAAAAATCGCTTTTCCCTCTTAGACCACGCATTGAGTCTAAGGGTCGTCCAGCGTATAAGACAATGTGCGAGCGCGTAGTCTGACTTAGTGCAGAACGTTTGCATTGAGCCATGCGAAGAGATTTAGGAAAAAGTTTAAGTTTATTAAATTAACTTTACTTTTATTAAAAAATATAAAATAATAGCCATATACATGGCAAAAGACTTTCCGCTGTATTTGCGTGTTTATTCGGATTCCCTATGGGAGACTCAATGCTCCGCATTCAGGGCTTTCCGGAGCACCAGCGCTTCTCCGGGTGCTTCAGCTAGCCAGGAGACATATTGCTCCTTCTAACTCCAGCTCCGGTGAAGGAATGAATGCTCTTCCCGGAATGACGCGCTCTTTTATACAGGTGAGCGGAACTGCTCTCACGATGAAGCAGTGAGTTACCCCCACCAGTTGTCTGAGCGCCAGTATCGCTATAGATAAACTGATACATGTAGAATCATAATTTACACATTATATCGCTATAAATAATTAATTTTCGCAAAAATAAGAACGTACGAATGTTTATCGATGTATAATTAACAATAAATAATGGTTTGTTGCTAGTAACAAGCTCCGGAAAACAAAATAACTTGCATGCAAGTACGCGGGTCGCGAGACTTTAACTCTTTTGTTACTATTCTTACAATATTAATTAATGATTTGTCCTAAAAACTTTACATGAGTCGAAAGCTGATGAACTAGCGATCATGTACGTTACAAATTTATATGGCAAAAGTGCCACCGAAAATAATATTCGGCATGTGAAATGTCTATTTCGTACATATTTGACAAGTTCATATATAAAGTGAAACATATAATCTCGTCTCCGGGGGCAAACTTAGCCGTGGGGTAAACTTAGCTCGTTTCTCTCGCGCGTGCTGTGTTTTTCTTCAATCTTGCAACGATGTTTTTCGAATGAAAATTAACGAATCGCAACCGGTTTTTTTGCGTTTTACATAGTTTCTTAATCGCAGAATCTCATACGAGCATTTATTTTTAGAAATTTACTATTTAGATAGTTGATATGAACGTTGCAAGTTGGCGTCGTGTCCCGTACATTACATACGGCCAAGCGGCAGGCCAACTTGTAACTCAACTTAAAACCATAAAAAATTGCTTAATCAAATAATTTTAAGTTCCTTTATTCCACAAATTAAAAAATAAAAATTTTTAATTGAGGGTAGGGTCCGTGGACGCTGCAACTTGCCATTTAACAAATAAGTTACAGTTAATATGCATTAGATATATTATAAATAAATAGCTTTCAAGGTAGGTTGTAATCGATGCGTTTCAGCTGCTAACGTAGAATTTATTTATGAACAGCAATATATGCACTAGAATGACCTAACCAGCATGGTAAAAAATTCCATTCCGTTATGATATGTTCAATGTATATAGATAATACTCTCAACATTTTGAACAATAACCCTCTAACCTATCACAGAACAGTCAGGAACTGCGGAATCAGATATTCCGGCATAGGATAGGACGGAATGGAATATGATTTGTACAATATTCTTTAATTTTAATTTATACCGTGCACTTCAAGTGAGTCACGTGGTCCGTTTCTATCAGCTGCTTTTTACGTAACGTCTGCTAAGCTTGTTTATTTTTTTTATAAGACCATCAAATGAAATAATCGTTCGGTCTTTTAATTATGCGGCAAATAAGCATATCACTGTATCAATATTTTTGAGTTATAGTTGCAGTTTGCCATTTTTAGTTCTATCTGTTCATCAAAAATTCCAATTACATTGAGTCAGATAAGTTTTTTTATATTTATTTTATTATGTTTTGTTCTAAAAAAAATATGATACTTTGTGTAAATTTTATTGTAAGTTTTCAGGTATGGTCAACAGCTCGGATTTGTATTTTTAAGATGCCTTAATGATAATCCAGTTCCAATTTGAACCTACTAAACTAACAAAACTATAATAATAATTATCTTATTAAGTATACATAAATCTTTGATTAAGCGTACTCTACACTTGTACTTTTGTGTCTATACAAATCTTTCCACTCAGCTTTTGGTTTTGAAGTAACATAACTATAATAATTATTAACTTATTATAAGTACACAAATCTTTTATTAAGCGTATACTCCTACTATACTTTTATCTATGTAACTTGAAAATTGTCGTGGAGTCGCTTTGACTAATTTAGTTAATAAAAAATTAGTTTTCTATTTCCAGAGGATGCAAACTACACGCAGCTACCAGAATGTGGATGATCGTGCTTTCTTTAAGGAAAGTATATCTTCTGCTATCTAAAAGGTAAAGAGGACATCTGAGTTATCTAACCCATCACTCGAAATGATAACATTTAAAAGTTTCAAAATTAGAATATTCAAAACTGGTCAATGGTATCAACTTAAAATGTCTCAGGTTATCCTTTCGACAGATAGGCTTAATAACTCATGTGTTCGTTTTACCTTTTAGATAGCAGAAGATACACTTCGCTTAAGAAAGAGCCTCGCTCATTTCAACAAAGAATCGGATTACAAAAAGTTTATTTATTTTGAACTGCTATATATCAAAGTAAAACTAAATACTTATCTAATTATATACTATTAATTTGTTGATCAATATGTACGAATTTGACTTAAGTATTGCACAGTGTATTAAAACGACACTGTTTTAAAATATTAAATTTATGTCATAATTCACACTATTTTATAATAATATGTTAAATTATTAATTAAAATATCCACGTTGGTTATTGTAAATATAAACAATGTTTCACCGTAAAACATCGTCTGCATCTGCGGAGCATGTACAAGTATATATCTATATTGATGCGTGAGGTCTATATATCGCTACCCCCTACGAAGACTATATTATACCAAACTCGGAACGAAAAACATGACGAACGCTTAATCCCCGCGAAAAACATGTCCGGTCCACTCTCCCAGCGAAAAATATTTCAAATTGATATTCCCCGCGAAAAACATTTTAAGTCCGATTCTCCCAACGAAAAACATGTTAAGTCTAACTCTCCCAACGAAAAACATGTCAAGTCGGAATCTTCCAGGTAAAAACAAATTGGGGGTCTAAAAATTTTGAAAAAAATTATTTATTTATTAATTATTTATTATGTACACACACACACACACACACACACACACACACACACACACACACACACACACACATATATATATATATATATATATATATATATATATATATATCGTCCGTCCCTATAATATATATACACAATACAACATCGCGCATACGATTATCGTCAGAGCCGCGCGTAAACGGGCGCAAACGACAATCATAAAATTAAAGCGAAAAATTCGAAAGCCATAACGCGCTACCCCCTGTGTATAATATATCCTCGATTTTCATCGTCGCCTCCTCCTCTGCGGCAGAATATACCGGCAACTAGAACAGGTGCAGCGCGCCTGGCTTTTGTATGGAAGAAGATCGGCAAAAAGAAAGTGCACTCATGCACCGCTGCCCGTCTCGCGGAACTCCATATCGCTCTCCTCTCTCTCTCTCTCTCTACATATCGCTACCCCGTACGAAGACTATGTTATACCAAACTCGGAGCGAAAAGTATATATATATATATATATATATGTGTGTGTATATATATGTATGTGTGTATATATATGAGTAGTAGAGGCACGCTCTACCCCGCCGACGTGGGCGTGGCCTAGTGGCGCCAGACGTGACGTCAGTGAGGCACGGTATACCCGAGCCAATCAGCGAGCGCGAGCCAGCCACGTGCGCGGGTGGGGGGAGGGAGTCGCGAGCGGGTGGGGGGTGGGAGCCGGGTGGGGGGAGGGAGCTCGCGGTCCGCGCATAGGGGCGGTGAGTTGGACCCGCCACCCCCTCCCGCTGGAGCGCTCCGTAGCGGAGGTGAGCTGGACCCGCGCGCCACCCGCTGGAGCTCTCCCCGCGGTGGTGAGCTGGACCCGCGCGCCGCCGCCGCCGCCGCCCGGGAGAGAGATGCTGTGCGTGGGAGAGAGAGAGAGATGCTGCAGTGTGCGTGGGAGAGAGAGAGAGAGAGAGATGCTGAAGTGTGCGTGGGAGAGAGAGAGAGAGAGAGAGAGAGTTGAGCGCAACTGAAAATTTTCAAAGTCCCGAAATAGAGAGAGTGGGGGAGTCTGGAACGGGAAAAGCCGAGAGGTACGGTATAAACGACGCATGCGCTCTGCGTCTTCTGCCACGCGACAAGTGAGAATTTTCAAAGTCCGGGAAAAGCTTTGGACTATATCTATACAGGGCGGGCGTTCTACCCTAGTATATCTATGTATATATGAGTCCCGTAACTAGGCGAGCGGAGCTTGCCGAGGGGAGCTCGTAACCCGACCCCGCGTACAAAACTCTCGGATGCGAGTATCTGGTATACTTTAAGTGGGTGGAAAATGTATTTTAAATTAGAAACGAGAGGAATTTTTGGGTGGTGTAAATATTGAGATAGAATGAATATTTTTTTACAAAATTTCGTTTATTCAAGAAAAAAAGTATTGTTTAGTTTACAATCGTTTTACATTTTTTTTTCAGATAATTTTGATATACATTTTTGTAAAATTTTTATGTACACAGTTGTCAATTCTTTATAAAAAATATCAAAGTAAAAATTTTTAAAATAGATATCTATTGGTTTTGCAAATCGCTGTGAAACTTTTTCTCGAATATTGTCTGTATTTTCTTCGATGCACGCTGTTAATAATTCGTCGTTGGAATACTCCTCAGGTGTGGCAATGTTGAAAACTTCGAGTGCGGTGTGCTCCTTGCATTTGTTTACTGCATCGGTGATACGTTCCAAACGATGAAAACGCTCCTCGACACAAACAGCAGCCCTCTTGATACCTTCAAAACTCGTCATCTGCAGAACAACGCCGGGCGAATAAAAATCTTTCTTCTTATTCTCCGACTCGTTGATCGTCTTTGCAAAAAGAATTGATTTCAAGTCGTAAGAGGCTGTGAAGCGCAACTCTGTCTCGTCGTCCAAAGCGATGCTCGGTAAATCGTCGTACACACAATCGAAATATTTGGTAATCTTTTCAAGATTGTCTATGAGAGTCATCCACGCTCCGGAACTTAATGGAAAACCATGAGAAAATTGATGGTTGATTAACTGAATCGATGGCTTGAAAATATCATCTTCTTCATCGTACACTAAGCTCACACTAATTTTTTTTGAACCAGACTTATTTAACGAATACACTGTTGTTAACAATCCGACTATCGCTGATTTTATTTCTCTATTACGTGTCATGGTTATTTTCTTATTTCCATCCTCGTTTTCAAAATCTTCGTTCTTTCTTTTCAACATTTCTTGCGCCATGACTAATTCACTCCAGAAGCGTGTATACTTTTTTTAATGAGATCGCTTCGACGGTTAGCTGTAAACTGACACTTTTCCCGAGGAAAGCGCGTTGGAAAAACCCTTGAGCGTGTTTCTGTTTTAAATCACGACATCTGGCCACACCCCCATCCTCCAACCGTTGCACAAGTCATATACACACACGCATATAACTCGCCCGATTTATTCTCACACGTGTGTGGCGAGCCACATGTGTTTTTTAAAGCAGTGACTCTTAGGAGATGCACAGCTGTCTATTTAGATGTATGTTCGTTTTCCGCGCTAGATTTTTTTCGCTGGATTTCAGTCGTCGATACACGATTTTTCTCAAAGTTTTCAGGGGTGGCGTAAAGAACTCTAAACTAAGCCCGAGACAAGTGTTTCAGATCCTTTTCTCTAAGGCAGATTTTTAACATGGATGTTTTACAGCGATTCTCACGAGATCAAGTGGCGACGATGCGCAAGTTTTCTGCGGGGGTGTGGATGCAGATGTAGGTCGGAAAACTGTAGCAAGCTAGTATGGTGGCTATTATAAAAAGCCGAGGTGCCCACACGACGAGGTTTAGTCTTTTCCTCAAACGCCGAGCGCACACTTCGTTGGCAGTAAAATTTCTTGTATCTAGTGATTGTGTGTAATTGTGTATCTTATACAAAAATGCCGACTTCCGAGGCAAAAAATATAGTGGCTGATTTTCAACACGTGGTAGTGACGATCGTTTGCGGCAGCGCTGTAACCCCGTGTGGTGGTCGAGATTTTTTGACCTGTCAATATCGTCGCTCGTGTTTGAGTATTTTTACATACTTGCGTTCAGTGATTTGAAGGATGTGTTTACTATGTTCGACGTGTGCATCAACCAGTGCGACCTCGCGATTTATCTCGCTGGTCGATGTCTCACGGCTGACGACAGGATCGACATAGAAAATTATTCACAGCCGCTTATGCGCCGGTTTTACGAATTGCGCAAGTTTCAAATTTTTATAGAATTTTTTAAACATTTATAATATAGATTTAAAAAAATAATTCATATTTTTTATAGGACGTCTCCACGCCCTGGACGCAGTTCGCGAAGAGACACGCGAATTTGTGCTCAGCATTATGAGCGAAGCCAGGACCCAAATCGTTGAGATCATGTCAATGATCCAAAACGTTACGAGCCCTGATAATGAAATTAGTGCTGACGACACGCGGAGAATGGACCGACGACGGGCGCAGCTAGCTGTGAATTTGGGGACACAACAGAATGCCGCACCCTCGGACCATATGGAAAAATGTCGAGAAGCGGCTCTCGCTGCCTATCAAGGTAACTAATCAAGTTTATCTTTTTTTCCTACATCATTTTCTTATATCTACGTCCTTAAATCGTAGCGTGTGAGGATATGATAATTGCGCCTTGGCTACCGGCTCCTCGGACGACAGCAACACGTGTATTTGAATGGATCGTTACAGAATTTTACAACGATCCAAAGTCATTCCCACCATCGGGAGATGATGTGTACAGAGCGTTTGAGGCGTTTCGAGGACCGGCCGAGGTTTAATTGTTAGTAATTTTAATTCAAATATTTCGTTGTAATTCTTAAACTAATTTTATATTAATTTCAGATGTTGGATCACGAGCACAGAGCAAGGACGACATTGTTGAAATGCCTAAAACAAAAAAACAAAAAAATAATAGTGAAGATAGCGAAAAAAATAATAGTGCATGTGGTACGAAAGTGTTGGTGCATGTGGATGTGCACAGAGAAATGTGTAGCAGTGGCTGCAGTTACACCAGTGAGGACTCGACACATCAGGGGGTCTCTCGGCTCCAAGTAGGAAGAGGCCGAAGCAGTAGCAGGTCAACAACCTCCCGCAGCCAGCCCTCGCAACGATCCTCGGACCGGCTGTCATCTCAGAATGGTAGTGTTTTCAAAAATAATTCTAAAGAATATTCGTGTATGTATAGTGAGAATTCGGTCGCGATTTCGAGTGGGTGGGTTGATGATTTTGATACCGAATGGTTCGACGATTTTGAGGGAAAAGGTGGTAGTAGAGGCAATGTGGAAAATATTCTAGATAAACGCAGTATTTTGTCCATAAAAAACGACGACAACTTGTGTCTACCGTGCGTTGGTTTGTGGCGAAGTATTTATTCGAAAAGACGCGACACCCGAATGGGCTAAGGAATGGCGCGAAATAAAAGAAAAACTGACGCATCAAAAATATCGCGCATCGCGACTAATGATAAAATCGGGTGTTGAACTCGCACAAGATCGAGGATGTGGACTCTGCGAACTCGAAAAATTTCAAAAGTTTTTTCAAAAGAAAAAGATAGCTATTCGTGTTTACATTTACGAAACTTTCGGAAAAAAAGATGCACCATTATTTTTCGACGGCACGCAAAAAGGTCCGTTTGAAAAAATTATCAACATTATGGCATATCGCGAGCGGGAGCATTTCGACCTTGTATTGAATTTATTAGGCGTTCGTAATGGATTATTTTTTTGTGAACCATGTAATTTTTCGTACAAAGCATACATCAACACGCATGCGATGCCATATGCGATGCGTGTTTTACTACCCCAAGATGTGTTGGTGGTGAGCGAAACGTACGATGCAACGATTGCGCTCGTAGTTTTTACAACGATGACTGTTTTAGAAATCATCGTAAAATCGGTTCTGTAGCTCGTGATAAAAAATATACGGGGTCAAAGGGAAACTCGACTAGATCTTTATGTTTGAATTATTTCTTTTGTAAAACTTGCCAACGCCTCGTCAACAATTTTAAAAGGAAACACGAATGCGGTAAAATTTTTTGTAAAATATGTCGAAGCATCCACTCGTTGAACGTACTGTGTATGATGCAGCCCGTGATAGTTAGAAAAAATACAAAAATACACCCCGAAAGTTGTTTTATTTTTTACGATTTTGAAACGCGCGAAGAAAAACTAAACGAGATCAGCAATGTAAAAATTTTAAAACCAATCTTGTGCGTTGTGCAATTATGCTGCGACGCTTGCTTCTCCGACGAGTCGACGCGGCTATGCGCATTTTGTGCGGTTCGTGAGCACATGTATGCAGGCGCCGAATGTCTGGCACATTTTGTTGATTTCGTAGTTCGTAAAAAGAAAATCGGTTTCTCTACGTTTATCTGTATCGCGCACAACGCCAAAGCCTTTGATGCGCAATTTATTATGAAGTATTTAGTAGAGAACGGTAATGATCCTGAAGTTATTTTAAATGGTCGTAACATAATACGAATGGAGATAGGAAAAACGATTTTCATAGATTCCTTCAGTTATATACCATCAAAACTCGCATCTTTTCCCAGAACTTTTGGTCTCGCGGAAGGTGTGAAAAAAGGATATTTTCCACATCGTTTTAATACCGTCGAAAACGAAAATTATAAAGGTGTATATCCCCCGACCGAAACTTATAGCCCCGACGCCATGACGCTGCAGGAACGCACAATCTTTTACGAGTGGTATGCCTCGATTTCTGAAGACT